>CP099844.1:29778484-30234450 GCA_030062745.1 Capitulum mitella
CTCATGATATCCCATGGAAAGAAGCTGCCCGAAATCTATCTGGCCATAGCATCATTTAAACTCGTTCCAACGCACGTATACTACAAAGTGACGTTTCGGGCAAACAGAACCATCATGCTGACACGTAAGTCCAGCATTAAATAGTACGGTGATGTTGACTAAACAGAAATAAAGAGGACCCGTTTGTGGATTTTCCACAGTGACTGGTGCATTAGATTCTGGCTTCCAATAAACGCATATACGCTATGCCATGAAGCATCAGGATATCAGCTGCATTACAAAAAGCAGGCCCAGAGCTGCAGAATGCGAGAAACTTGCACATTCTGCTCTCCAACACAGTCAGTGCTACAAATTATGTAATGAGGGAGGCTGATGACATTACGATAATACCTAAGAATACCTGGGGAATGCCCTCGACGCATCGTTCAATACCTTCAATGGAATGGCACAAGTTTTGGATTTGGCACCTTTGTTGGCAGTATGATATATTTCTACGGACTATTCCGACATAAGCATGTCATTGTCCCGATCCTGGATTTAGCAGCATGCAAACTGCCCCGCCGCGACGACCACACAAAGGGTCGTCTTTGTGTGGTCGTCTTGTGCTTCTCCTCCGTGCGCCCTATCGCTCTCGCCGGCCGAAAAGGACGCCTAGTTGCGCGCGGACCCCACGGAAACGAACTCCTCTCCCGGAGAACGCCAATCGACCGTCGATTGCACGGGCCGCGCTGCTCGCCCGTGCCCGCGGCGCGCCCGCCTCGGGGCGGCGTGTCCGTGACGAGGCGTGACCGCCGGCTGCCTCCTGCGTGACCGTGTGATCAGACGGCCCATTAGGGCGCGCCGCGTGGCCCGCCGTTACCATGGTGATCCCGCCAGATACGACTCTTCCGCATAACCAGCACCGGCGAGTGTAAAGTGCTGCTCCGAGGTGGGTTCGACGAGTCTTGACCACGCGACCTACCGTTCAAGGCACCAAAAGGCAGCTCCCGTCAGGCATCAACAACGCAAGCAGCGACAATACTCCTCCTGACGAATGAACATGAACACAACACAGCACCCCCAAATCCCCCGAATCCTATCCTCTTCTTTCGCAACACCCGGAGCGATAGGGTGAACGCTTAGCCGGCGTGATGGGTGGTGTGGGCGATCCGCTCCTAGCCTGCACGATAATAACCCCTCGGTGCTCTTCGTGAGGAGTAGGCCATGTCCCGGTACCTCGGCAAAATCTAACGTAATCTTAATGTATCTTTCAAGGAGGGTTTAAGTAACGCCACTTGTGGTGGACGAGGTGACTGCCTTCCCCTTCTGCCTGCCCATCTTGCCTCCGTTTCACGGTGGCCTCCACACTTGCCGGTCTTCTATGCGATTTCTAAATCTAGTCTGCAGGCATGCAAACTCAACTCTTCCCCACCGTAAAGTTAAACGGAAGACTTGCCCTGTCCCGAAATTGTCACATACGCTCTACAGTAGCGTACTTCACACAGATTCTACAGGCGGCGCATAATGGCCAGTGGTCGTGGCACTTCTTAAAACTCACCGTACGCAAGTAGGAAAACTCCACACACCCAACTAATGCCCTGAATGTCTGACACAGGCCAAAGTCGCCCTCTTCCGTGCTTGGTTTCGTTCAGTTCCCTCTCCTCCCCACCCCGTCGGCCAGGCATGCGGCCAAAATTTTCCTCGAGGGAGGGGGAGTAAATGCCAAATTGCGTCATATGCCACTGGTATATGACGAAATATGTAGGAGAAAGTAACAATTTTATGTTAATGTCCTCGTATTTAACGCGCAAGAAAAAACATGCAATGTTTGTTTTTCCATGATGTACATGATAATTATTCCGTATCCCTGAGAAATTGCTAAATATCCAGTGTAGACGTATTGGCTCGGGGGTAAAGGCATGGCGGTCATCCCCCCCCCGGCTACGTGCCTGCCGTCGGCACTGCCTGCCGTGCCAGACGCCCTCACGCTGGGTGCGGCTCACGGCGCTCGGTCGGCGCCGTGACAGGCCGCGCCGCGGCTCAGCCCGCGGCGCCGCGGCGCCGAGCCGAACACGGCCTCAGACGGCTGGCCGCTCCCGCCCGGCGCAGCTGAGGGCGGCACTGTCCGGCGTCCGAGGCCGGCGCTTCAGACGGACCCGTGACGTGTCGTGACGGGGCGGTGCGTAACGCGACTGCCGGCCGGCGCTGCGGCACCGCCACTGCTCCCGGCGGCGGGGCCAGACCAGCCTCGCCGGCCTCTCGCCGTCACCAGCAGGGCGGGCGGCACGTCCAGGTGACGGTGACCCAGCGCCGCCCCAGACGATCAGAACACGTCGACGTCGGCGATCGTTCCGCGGCCGCCAGAAAACCTGCCAGCTACTGTCATTCGTCCAAGCCCGCTCTTAGTATCGGCGAACGGCCTCCCGAGCTTGAAATTCCTGAAACCGACGCTTGCAATCGCCGCCGCCGACGACGCCGATCGCCGCCGCCGGCGCCGACTATCGATGCCGCCGCCGCCGACTCGCCCGGAGCGGTCGCCGCGCGTGGCCGGTTTCACGCCGGGCCGACTTTAATCCGCTAACGCCCGGCGGCGGCGGCTAACGAGCGCGTGCGACCGCCGCGCCGCGACAGCCGCCAGGTGAGTCGTGACGCGGCCGCCGGCCGTCATTAACGACGACGCACGAACCGTCCGCTCCGAATCTCAATCGGGTAATTGGACAGGGCGCGGCGCGGTCGGACACGGCCGCGTCGGCCGTCGGTCACAACACGACGGCGGCGGCGGCGGAGGCGGCGGCCGGCGCGCGCCGCCCCGTTTTAATTAACTTTGCAGCGATCCTGTCAACAGATGAATGGAGCGGCCGGCGGCGCGACAATGGCCGCCCGGAAAGAATGGGTCTCGTCCATACTGGGACCGCCCCTGGAGAAATAAGCGGTTAAAGATTTAGAACAAAGCCGTTCGTTCTGATGAGATGACTACGCGGAACCGTCTCGCCGCCGCCGAGCGAACGTTCGGCGAAGCCGCGGCCGCCGCGATGGCCGCTCCCACGGGGCGGGCCGTCCTCGAGCGGAGCAGTTCGTGGGCTCCGGGCCAAGACCTGGCGAGACGTACCGGGGCCTGTGTGATGGCTGATAACGGTCTGGGTACGTTGCCGGGACCGGAAGCAGGTCAGCTCTTGAACGCCCCGGAAACGAAAGGCTTTACATCGTAATCGCCATCTTCGGCGGTCTGCTGCGTTTATCAGACGACGAATCAGACCGGAATCTGAGTGCCAAAAGATGACGGAAGCCTTTCAGACACATCTGGACGTATGTGCAGCACCACGCGAAGCGTTCCGTCCCTGTATCGCCGTGACAATCGAGCGCATTCGCGCGACAAACGCCACAACCTTCAAATTGCGTAGCACAATGCACCGCAACGTCTGGAACTTTGAAACAAAACGGACGGCGGCGTTCCCCAAACACAGCACCTGTCCGTTTTTCCACTTGGCTGCCCAAGTCGTCACACGTTACCGCACCTGCCCCTTTCGCAACTCGGTCGGCCGGTGACACCGGGCCCGGCTCTTTGCTGGCCCTCCGCGGCCGGCGCGGCCGGAACCGGTTCTCGGCGGCGGCCGGTGTCAGTTTCCGCCGGCCGCGTCCGCCTGAAACGCCGCCTCGTACGCGGCCCGTCTCCCCCGCGCGAGGCGAGCCCCGAGTCTCGGGTGGCCGGTAAAAACGCCGCCGGCCGCGGCACGAGACGCGCCGTGCGCGGGCTCGATTCGGACCGGTCCTGGCCCGTCCCCGGCCAGAGCGGCGGGACAGAGGCGAGCCCGCAGCAGTCTGGGACGACTGCTGGCGACGATGGGGAACTACTGCGGGTGTCGATCTACTGAGGGTTCGCCCACGCACCGATTCGTGGTTTAGGGAAGTTTCAGAACCTTGCTAACTCGAGGGACTCGGAGTCTTCTGAGCCCAACTGTCACCGTGCACTTGTACAACTGCTTCAAAATCCGTCCAAATCCGTCGGAAAAGAACGGACGCACTCTGCGCCATCCCACACCACGCCTTCGCCGAGGAGCAGATCCCTGCGGCACACATATCATGCGCGTGACACCCCAACGTAGTCTCCGGGAAGCCTCGCGCCACACGCGCGACCCGCACACGTGGAACCGCGCCCGCCGCGGCCTGACGAGCACGAGACGGCGACAGTCCAGACGGAAGGAGGGCGGCACGGAGCGGCGGACGGGCCGGCAGCCCCGGCCTGTCGCGGCTGACGGCCGCCGGTCAAAGGGCGGCGTGGCGCGCGCCCGCCCGCCCGGCCGGCGGCGGCCCATCCTGCCGCGACAAAGCGCGGCGGCCGGAGACGCCGCGCCGCCGGCCGGCCGCGATTGTGCGGCGGGCGGCGGCCGCCGGCCGGCCGGCCCGCCCTGCCGTGTCCCGCCCGCGCTGAATGGCGCCGCCGGCCGGCGTCATCGGGCGTCATCGCGTCTCGGCGGCCGCCGCCCCGCGGAGGCGCCGGCGGCGCGCCCGCCTTCGCCCGAGCTGAGCTGGGGGGGACCGGGCCGCAGGTGTCCGCAGCAGGCTCTTCCCTGACGGCGGCGGCCGTTAGACGGCGAGGCCAGGGACACGCGCGATGCCGTCCAGAGTTTGGGAATGTGGAAGATCCGCCTGCGCCGATAACTGCGGGCGTCACCGTGGGAGCCTGGATGGGAGGGCGGAGCTCGGATCAGGATGGATATTTTGGATATTTTGGTACGCAGCAGGCGACAGTTCAACGGAAGACGACAAAGAAAGACGTCGGCACGGGACCGAAGCGTGGCACAAATATCATACCAGCCTCCCAGACATGGAAAGAGCGCAGGGACCGCACAACGAATCCCACTGTTGGACCTGAACACAGAGCACCCGGAACAAAGCCATGCACCCATCCCCGCTCAGCACACTGCTGAGGATACAAAAGCTCCATTCCTACGCCGAGGCTTTAAATGCCTGTCCTCAGGCATCTGCCTGTGACGGAACTGACAGAACCTCCCGCGCCGGGACGGCAGCTCGCCCAGTTGATCGGTCGCCTCAGGTGGGCCCGGGACGGCGCTCGTGGCTGCCGAGAGACGGTGGCGGGCAATCGGTCACCCACGGCTGAACTGCGCCTCTAATGACAGGCCGCGCCGCCGCCCGGGGCCGCCGCCGCCGCTCTCAGTGGTGTCGGGCGCGCGCGGCCGGCTCGGCCGGCTCGGTCGGAGGTGCAGCAGCGACCTGGCAGCGGCCGGGATCGATCGCCTGCCGAGACGACGCCGCCGCCACTGAGGCAGGGTCACTGTCGCCGGCCGGCCGCCCGACCGACGGACGGGCGAGAGGTGCAGCCGCATGGTGCCAGGGTGGGGCAGTGCAGGACAGGGGCACACCAGGCAGGCCGTCGACGCCGCGGTGTAGTGACCGGGACTAGGCGTGACATCATGCCAAGTCAGGTCAGGTCCGGTCAGGTCGGGTCAGGCCAAGTCGCCGCAGAGGACCGGCAATGGTCGACAGTCTCGAGCACAGAGCTGGCCTGGCGTCAGGCCCGCTCAAGTTCGGGCCACAGCGAGACCACCTTCATGCTGGCGCAGTCAACCTGATGAGCTGGGTCCCAGCCAGGCCACACGCGGGGACACCGTCGAACAACACCGTGCCTTCAACACAGCACCGCAAACTGCAACCACAGCAAACGAGGACCCGCAGTTTGGGCCCCGTCCAGCCTCATCAGCTGACTCTCCTCCTTTGAGCTCCTCAGAGGTCACAGCTCACAACGAGGTCACCGGCCGGCGGCGCTGTGTCGCCGTTCGGGCCACGCGGCTCGACCTCGTTGAGCGCGTCTCGGCGGCGGCCGATCCCGCATAAATCCGCCCACTCCGCCACGGAGCATGCCCGCTTTAATTGCGCCGCCGCTCGATTGCAGCGACGCCGGAAGCCGGCCGCTTCCGGGCCACTTGCCGCCGCCGCCGCCCGGGAAAGCTCGGACGTGGCCGGCGCTCTCGCCCCGTGTTCGGGCCGGGCCGCGCCGGCTCGTGCAGCCGCGGCCAGCTCGATTGCGGCCCGGTTTTTTACCGGCTCCGAGCCGGCTAATTGCTCGGCCGGCGAGAGAGCTGGCCGTTCCGCCGCCGTTTCCGCCGCGGCCGCCGAGCTGCCGGCGTTTCCGCGACACGCGCCGCCTCGCGACGGGCGGCGTCCCGGCCTGATCAGGCGGCGCGGCTCGCGAGACCGAGCTGGCTGTGCTGGCAAGGCTGGCAGGGCTGGCAGAGCTGGCTGGGCTGACAGGGCTGACAGGACTGGCTGGGCTGGCAGGGTCGGCCGGGTTGGCTGGGCTGACAGAGCTGGCTGGGCTGGCAGGGCTGACAGGGCTGGCTGGGCTGGCAGGGTCGGCCGGGTTGGCTGGGCTGACAGAGCTGGCTGGGCTGACAGGGCTGACAGGGCTGGCAGGGCTGGCAGGGCCGGCTGGGCTGGCTGTGCTGGCAAAGCTGGCAGGGCTGACAGGGCTGGCTGGGCTGGCAGGGCCGACTGGGCTGGCCGGGCTGACAGGGCTGGCAGGGCTGACAGGGCTGGCTGGGCTGGCCGGGCTGTCAGGACTTGCCCGGGCCGCTCCGTAGCCAGCGTGGGGGGATCACCTGACATCTCGATCACCGTTTCCCAGTTTACCAACAATTGTTCTTCAGCCGCTGCCGTGCCACGAGACGGGAAGGTCAAAAGCAATACCGAGCCGCGATAGAGCCCGGACCGAGAGAGCCAACACGGTCCTCCCCGCACGTGGGTCAAGCACCCGTGGTCTCCGGTGACAGCACGATTTCGCAGTCGACCCGAGCGGTTTTGAAATGGGTCTCAGCTCGGCATCGGACCGTGGCGGGGCGCTGTGCCGGCCGCCGCGGACCGTCACTCGCGGCGGAGTTATTGCGAGCGGCCAGGAACAATGCACGACACTCGGGGGTGCAGTCTCGCGCTCGGACAGAATGTCACGTAAGTGCCGCCCTCAGTTTTCAGATCGGTCCTGCGATGCTGCATGCCTTATCAAGACAGGGAGTCGACATACGTCAAGAAGGAACAGTTCAGATGGGCGCTGATAATAAACGACGTGGCGAAACTTAGCATTACAACTCAGCTGAGCGTCGTATGTCGTTTCTGGAAAAATGTTTGCCAACGAAACTTGGCATTATAACTCATGAGTTTCTTATACCATCCTGAAGATAATGGATGACAACTTTCGAGGCTCAGCATTGGTATGGCGACTTCCGTTTCCCAGAACTGCAGCACATTTCTAGAATTTGTTGACGTAGAACCCAGCAATAGCCCACCGTTCGTTTCCAACGCCGAATATTTCTTTCTAGTAAATGCTGTTTATGTTTTGTTTTTCATTTGTTCTGTTTTGTCTCCGTCTTATTTTCGTTTTGTATTGTTTTGCTTATTTTTTTTTGTTTTTGTTCTTTTTGATTCCTTTTGTTTCTTTTTTTTTGCTTTGCTTTGCTTTATAATTGAGGAAATCGCATAATACCGTTAAACAGCGTTAAAATCCATGCCGTGCCCACGTGCTTCACGGATGCCTCCAGGATGGCCAATAATGCCTCGGGATTCGAAGTGCGGCCCAGAAGTAGCAAAGCCTCATATCATTGGAGGCTCCTCCAAAAAAATTACATGAACTCGTGACGGACTAGCTCTCAGCGAGGCTGTCCCACCGCTGCTGACCTTTCACGTTACCCCCGCGTTTGGTGCCCCCGAGAGCAGCCCTGGTCGGGGACAGGCTTACCGGGATGTTTCTCGTGTCCGCATGAGCCTCCCGTCGTGAACGACGCCTGTCGTGTCCGGTCCCGGCACTTCCTGGCCGCGCACGGCCGAAACCACAGACAGACAGACAGACGAGCCCCGTGAGCCGGACCGCACCCTGATTTCCTTCTGTAATGCGGCAGTCTTCTGGGGCCGCTTCTGACCTGTTCAGCAGACGCTCCATAGAGGCGTTGTGGCTGCCGCAGGCGGTTTAGGTGACTAGTTGACAAATCCGCCCACTCACACACTGGCTTTCGACCGCACAGCAGGACAATTTCTCACTTGATCGTGTGTGTAGACGCCGTAAAGCATTACCTATCATGTTCAAGCAATGTGTGCGAGATTGGTCCACGATCCAGCAAAGATCTAAATGTTTTGGCCAGCGTTCAATGGAGAAAAGCAATAACAAACCATGATGGGCGGAGCTTATCATCACTAAGCGTGCGTCAAAGCCGGTATTTCGCAAAACATAAACGTGAAGCGCCTCAACATTATGCAGCCCATCAAAAAAAGTGCAGCTGCCCGCGGTCAAAGGCGGAACACAATAAAACGGAACAGAAACGACACAAACAGAACTCTGCGCGGACAAAACAAACTGCTGCGGTATTCTCTTTGTTTGCAGAATTATTGGCTCGAATGGTCTTGGATTACGGAACTGTAGTCCGTAGTTCCTGTTTCAAAGAACCCGATGATGGCATTCAGAGAATTCGCAATATGGGTAAATTTTCCCCGATTATGACGCCTCACAGGGAGGATTATCTTGCCCGTGCCACACTCCACGAAGGTACCGTCTGAGGCTCAAGCGTACGAGGCCCGTCCCTGGTCTCCGCCGACCAGCTGTGGAACCTCTGAACGCAGCCAGAGGCCTGCCAGGTGAGGTGGTGAGGCGGTCTGTCTCAGCTGGCTGTGGAGACTCTGAACACAGTCAGAGGCCTGCCAGGTGAGGTGGTGAGGCGGTCTGTCTCAGCTGGCTGTGGAACCTCTGAACACCGCCAAAGGTCGGCGAGGTGCAGCGGTGAGACAGTTCACCTCGCTCCAGTTCGAAAACCGTGCGGTTTGTGCGCCGTCAGCGTTTGTCCCATTGTTCGCAAATGTGGTGTGTTAGGACGGTGTGGAAAAACCAAGGGAGTTCTAAGTTATCTGTTGCATTTTAGAGATGACTGCACTGCTGGCAATTAGCATGCATGATGAATGTTTTGATGTGTTGAATATCTCGAAGTTTTCTTGGATGATCTGAAGAGGAAACGAAGATAATTTTAGTCTGGTTCAATTCACTCAGAGAAAAGAGCGTGAGGCAAATCACAAGGAGATATGAAGAAAAAAAACAGCATATTTACACCGCACAAATAAAGTGTTACAAGCAAGGCTGTTCCCAGCAAGGTTAACAACATGCATGCAAATATGAGAACCATAATTTACTTGTGCATCGCAGGATAGCCAGACATGGCTCATGTTTATTCAAATAATCTATATATCTTTCCAGCCGTAAGGTGAGAAAAAACCGCACAGTTTGACTGTCACTACTTCGTTTTACAATTAAGACAGTTGAAGCCGTTGTCTTTCAACATCGAATTCAAATCTCAGGCCGACCAGAATCCGATCTGTCAGCCATTCGCGAAATTCGAAATCGATTTGATTCCGATTCACAGCCGAAGAAGATAATTGTGATTCTGACTATAATTCATGTTGAAAAACAGGGAATCAGTGGGATCAAGATTCAAAAACCATTTCTCACTGTTGTGGATTGATTCTTTTTCCGCGTTCCACATTTGAGTTGCTTGAGAAAGCCCAAAAACCAAAGCATTAATAAGATGTATATATTATGCCACTTTTGTCTTCACTTACCAAAGCGTCAGAAAAAATGTCATCACAGATGAGGATAGCCGCATGGAGGCTTGCTGGTCACCATTGTCAACATTTACGTACGAATAATGGCTTACCACATTTTTTAGCCAAGCAATGCTTGATTATTACAGAAATGAGCCAAGATTCCTAGGAAAAAGAGCATGTAGGGCATCATGAACATTATTATTTATTAGCATCTCGGTGTTACCAATACCAAGAATGTTTGCGCTGGTTTCACTACTTATTATATGTATGATTTTAAGAACAGCTGCTAGTGGTTTCGCGCGCGTCTGGTCCTTGTGAAGGGTTGATAAAAACAAAAGAAACACTTCCAACTTTTTTTGAAAAGACTGCTTGTACCAACACACTAAAATGTGATTTTAAACCGTCAAAACTTTAATAAATATGCTGAGTTCAGAGGCGCAGATCCAGGATTCTGGGGCAGGCGCGGTTATCATTTCTTCGTTTTCTTCCGGTTTTAATCATGATCCAACGTTTTTTTCCTGTTTTAACACAGGGAATAGGCAATGATAACGGAAAGACCGGCCATGATAGGTAAGAGACAAAAATATAGAAAGAGCACATGGAAAGCTGACACAAACACTTACAAGATTAGGGGCCAGAAAACCTATAAACATTAACCGATAAGCGTAGATTTGTCGAAAATACTATACACAACCACATAAAGACGTAAGAGCAGGGATATACATACACAACCCACATCCAGTGATATAAAAAGCAGAATCAACCAAAGCCAGGATGACCCAACCCTCTTTCTTGGTGGAGGCACTCCGTTTTGAAGGGGGTCAGATGTCCAGATTAATAGGGTATCCAAAGGAACCAGAGATCTGTTGAACACCTTTAGTGCGGACTTGTTTAGTATTTACTATTAACTGGGCTTCGGTAACCTAAGCTTTTATATTTTCGAAACTTCTGCAAATAATTATGTGGGCATCCTGACTCCAGCTGTGAAAGCTATGGTTACCCACCGTAGAGGTGTCGGCTTGTATTTTTTGTGAGGGTCCTGTTCTCCCCCCGAATGTCGGTTTGTGCCTCCAATGTTGGTTTGTCCCCCCAACGTTTTCTTCCGGTTTTAACACAGGGAATAGGCAATGATAACGAAAAGAACGACCGTGATAGGTAAGAAACAAAAATACAAAAACGTGTAAAGTGATCTAGGCCATTTAGGAAGAAAGAGTGGCAGATTTTGTGGTGAAACAGGCACAATGTTTAGGGGTGTCAGTCTCTGTAAGTTTGGTTGTGCTAATGGCCTAACAAATACTAATTTAAACCCCATCAACGTTCCTCTGGGCCGTACCAACGTTTTTCGTTTGACAGCAAATCTTAGATCACAACTGTAAGTAAAAGAAGGCCGTTGGAATAACAGACAAAAAAGAATCATGAATTTGAAAAAAACAGAGTGGTAGTACACAAATAAATATATCGTGCATATCTACACCTATATGTACCTTTTTATCTAGCTGTACGTGTATGTGTATACAACTATTAAAGAAGCTTTGAATATATACACATATATATATATATATATATATATATATATATATATATATATATATGAAAATATTTGCGATTTTTGTGAAATAAATAGAAACAAAAAAGTTATAAATTTCCGTCGGTCAAAACAAAGACGGCTAAATCCATTGAGAAGCCCCCATTTTGGACGAGGTTAACATATCGGGCCCTCGACTCCCCCACACGTACACAAAACGACACCCCTGCGGCAACAGTTAGGTTAGGTACAATGAATTCAGCGCATAATGCATAAGGTTTACCGAATACTGTGTGACTGTCTCTCAAGCACAATGACATAACTGTTTGGTATTTAAACTCAATATTCGTGTGATAAATGAAAAATGCAACTTTTCCCAGGATTGCTAATCTTTGGGTACCATGGCTTCTTTTTAACTCATCAGTAAGTAAATCAAATATTGGCAGTCGTGTGTTAGGTTAACTTCTTTGGTTAAATGCGCTGAGTTTGTGGCGACCTTATATCCCTGTCTAACCAAAACATCTATTCCATCTGCCGACCGCACTGCGGACGTCGCCGAGGTAATGATTTAACGTGACGTTGGCGAGTGCAAAAATCACTCACCCCCATGTTTCTCCGCGCATCATATCCGTCGCAACAAAGCTAGGGCAAGGAATCTTTGTCTGCATCACGCTGCACCCCTATTTTTGCCTTTTTAAATTTCAACATCATTCAGCAATTTTTGTCAGTACAGCCCGGCAAAGCCCAGAGGCCGATTGCGCGGCCGATGTTTCGTCGGCGGTGGACGACCGTACGCGTGTCGAGCTGAAGGAAGGGCATTGCGTATGGAATAGGTTCTGTCGGACAGCCAGCTGCAAAACATCGTGGGGAGTAAATCTATACGATACATTTACGATCCAAACGCACAGGTTGCCTGGGTGAGGTCAGTCGAGGTCAACCGGGACCATGTATAACAAAATGCGGTATTACGTAAATGGGTCACATGGGAAAGAGATGAGCGCCCTGAAAAAATTAAAAGGCCTCACAGCCTGACAAAACTAGGTCAGGTGAATTGAAGTACCCAAGGCCAATTTGTGTGAATGAAAAATTTTCATTTTTTCTCCGGTTACATCCAAATGATCTTAATTTCATTTTGTAGGGATGCATATTGTTAAGCGCAGATGATCTAGGATGACTCAGATGACCTAAGTAAGCCATTTAACGTACGACTATATGAGGATGTCCTAAATACTAACAAGCCACCAGATTTTACTATTATCGATTTCGACGAAATGCCACATTCCTTTTTAGATTTTACCCCAACGTGTTGAAGTGGTCGGCATTGGGATCAGAGCCAAGCTAAGCCAAGCTTGTTACTTGACCTTGACCCCGCCACCCAGGTGTTCCCAAATATGGAGCAACTGTCCCCCAGGCGCTGGAGGATCTGAATGGTGGCGAACAACTCCACAACACAGCAGAACATTTTTTATGATGACGATGTGTGGTGACCTAGTTTGACCTGACCTAGGTCAACCTCGCTTCGCGGTATCCAAGATCATGGCATTGACCATGGATGTTGAATTGGGACAAACTTTGGTGTGGAATAATGAATTTATCGAGTCTCAAAATGTGCAGTTGCTAACGTATTTACCGTAATTTATTTTATAAAGCAAGAAAACCCATCACTGGGTCAAGAAGCTGATATGGACTCCATACCAAGAATGTTCTTTGGTATGGAAAGCTTCATACCAAAGCTCCATACCAAAAGTACACAAAATTACCAACCATACCAATATGGAAAGCCCCATACCAAAAGTATACAAAGTTGCGCTTCTGGTATGGACTAGGGTACCACAATGTTTTATTGTCATCGGTTATGTAGTTTTGGAGAAAGGAGGGGCGCTACTGATTCGATAGCTGATTCGTTTCACCTTGATAGACGTGACCTATGTCATTTAAATTCTGAGAAATGTAAGTTCATTATGCAGACTTCCTTCCCACAAAATTCTGTTGCGATCGGCGGTGTAAATAAGGAGATAGGGAGGGGCAAAATATGCCGAGCGCCTTTCTGAGGCCCACCGGTTAAGCCTGCAAAGGACGAATTTTCTGCAGGCAAAGGACGAATAGGCCCTCATCCAAAAAGCTGCCCCTTGGGTATCCCCAACAAAAGCGTGCCTTCATCTTTGGTGTTGGTGCCTCGGTCTTAAAGATTCTGGACTATAAACACAAATGTATTGAATAATTCTTGCTTTGATTCATGCACAGAAGGTTGGAAATTCTCAGCTGCACCATAAGTTGTCCGTAAATCGCGCAAAACTGGAGCATTTGTAAAAAATGGAGTTTCGTTATAGCCGATGTCGTCATATCCGACATTTTGCACCGCATTTCGAGAGGACCAGACAAATTAGTTCTCTATGGCCGAATTCGTTCTAAGCAGATTCGTTATAAATGCCTTTAACTGCATCTCATCTGTACCTACGCCAAATACCCGTATCGGGAGCCGTAGAATGCCTCACAGTTGATACATGGCCACGTCAACCAGCACACTGTTTGCTGTCATTTCATGACAACAAACACATTCCCGGACGAGCAGCGCTGGGGACGCCATCGCCATCGGTCTGATGCGATGTTGCAGCGGGCGAGGCAGCCCAGGTTTGTATTTTGAGTAGCCCGTACCCCGTGCAGTGCTGCATCGCTCCATTATCCGTCTCTTATTTACCGAAAGTTTGAACAGGGTGGGAAAGACCATGTCCGTATTTGATGAAAGCGTTGCAGGACAGCAGTAAATTGTCAGATAGCATCGGTTGGATAGCTTTTCACTATTGTTTTCCACATTTTCCTGCGCTCTATCAAAAAAAAATAATACAGATTACGTCAGCAGCTCCACCGTACTTGTTGGTAATAAGCGTGTATAATTGCCGCCTTCAACTTTTTTTTGTGTAGCAGACTGGTGCAGCGAATTCCATAAACTGAACACTGAAACTGCAACATCGCAATGCAGGTGCATTTCTGTAAAATGCACACATCTAGAAAGAGACTGCGTATGTACTAAAGGCTGCTGTGACTTGAGAAAGAAACGAAATGTTTATTTTCCGTTGAAAAACAGTTATCTATATTAATGCGGACATGGCTGGGGATTCCAGAGAGATGGGGAGGGGTTGTCGAAACCACCTCTCAATATTCAGGGATTTTGACATCAGGCCCATGATAATGACTAGAAATAAACGGTCTAAAATCCTGCTTGGATCCCCCCCCCCCAATAATTTTGGGAAATCTCCGGCCATGAATGCAGGTAACACTTATGCATGCCGATACCAGTGGGTCTAAAACAACACCTGCGGGTCCCGTGAGCCCTCCCGCTCCCCGGATTCGCCATCCCGACAGCCCGCCGCCAGCCCGCCGAAACTTCGCGTTGCGGCTGCCCTGGGCGGCGCGGCGGCGGCCGGCGAGCGCGCGCCGCTCCGTCTGCGGTGGCGGCCGGCCGACCTTGCCGCGTGGGCCGGCCGGCGAGCGGCCCGGTAGCGCCGCACTCCAATCAAACGTGCCGAACGGCGCGCGGCGGCCGGCGCGGGGCCGGCGCCGCCCGCCGCCGCCTCGGCCGCCGCCCGCTAGATGTCGCCGCGCTCCGGGGCGGCCGCCGGCCGGCCGGCACCCGCGCATCAGTAGCGCATCGGCGGCGGTGGTGATCGCACGGACGCAGCACGGGCGCCGGCGCGCCGCGCACGACGGGCGCCGCTTGAGCGACGGAGGCGGCGGGCGGAGGCGGCGCGCAGCCGGACCGCCGGCCGGCACGCGGTGCGCGGGGCGGCCTCGAGCGCGGCGGCACGGCTGCCGGCTGGCAGCGCGGCGTCGGACAGGGCTGCGCCGGCCGCCGGTCGGTCGGCCGAGATTCGCCGACGTACGGCGCCGCGTCGGCCGGCTGCACGTGGGCGCACGCCACGGACGCGCTCGACGGCTCCCAGCCGCGCCAGGCTGCGCCGCCGCCGGCCGTGCGTGCCATGGACGTGCAGACGATGAGCAGCGTGGACCCTGTGTTCAAGAAGGAGGAGGTGCCCATGATCATCGCTCAGTTCTGGCAGCAGGTGAGTCTACGGCAGACCGTAACGCAGACATAAAAGGTCTGTGGAAGCCGAACAACGCTCTTTATCCCGATGTTACGCGACAGTCGTAGTCGTAGGAACGTACCTTAAACTAGTATGGCTTTGTGATAGTTCCTTTCAGCGCAGCACCACACAGCTCTTACTGAAATTATCAGAGCGGGTTGGACTGCCGGCCACCCAAACCCGCCCTATGGGCTGTTGCTCTCCGTATTACGATTTTTCGAGAGCGAGGTAATCAAAGATCCTCTACGTTTTGAGCTCTATAGCTTGTCCACTGCTCGCCCATTTAGGCAGTGGTCAGAGAGGCTGTAGTCCAATGAGGACTCCGACAATACTCAGTACACAAACGAATGAAACCTGCCTCCGTCATTTACCATGATTAAGTCCTAATCATGTACTCGTATTTTCTAAGAGGACGTTTGTGAACAGAGTAAAGATTGCCTTCGACGCATTAACGCAACACGTCCAGGGGTTGTCAGCTTCCTTGATTTCGTGGTAAACCATAGCTAATCCCTTCACGATCCAAGCTTTTTTCTCTGGGAGTTTATTTGCAATATGTTTTTATCACAACGCAACAAAATAATGAAGCACAGCATATCTTTCATCAACGTTTGCCCCAAGTGGTTAAAAACAGACGCCGACCGTCCAATACTGGGTTTTCATATTTACGATATGTTTTCAATCATAGCGCAACAAAATGAAGAAAGCACAGCATGCCTTTCATCAGCAAATGCCCAAGTGGTTAAAAATAGATGCCGTCCAGTACTGGGTTTTCACCCACTGGTAAACACATTGGTAACGAGCAAAAACCACATCCGGTAGCGAACCCCTGCAAAATGAGAGGACACAACGCATTCGTTTATAGAAATAAAATCGAGCTCGGCCATGTGGTTGCGCTGGCCAATACGGGTATGAATCATTTCAGTATTTGATTCTCCCGCTTCGCGGCATCGTAGTATGAGCGCGATGTTGGAAATCGCGATGCCATGCGCACACATAGGCTTCTATCGTACTGAGTATCAGCAATAGCAGCATCGTCAACGTAGACGTTTAACGGACTTGGTCGCTGCGCACTCCAAAGTAGCACTGTTGTTAGTAAAACGTGAAGCAAAGTACCAAGACGAACAGCGCTGGACGAACAGCGACGTTTTACACCGGCTTTGTGAAGATAACATGTTCGTTACGAACCGACGCGGTTTTCGGCTGTCGCTGATGTTCCGTCAGACGTTGGACACGGTCTCTCTGTCCACCAGAGTCATTAGACCTGGCCTGGAGATCTGTCAGACGCGGGACTCCGTCCCTCCGTCCACCGCAGTCAGCAGACCTGGTCTGGAGACCTGTCAGACGCAGGACTCCGTCCCTACGTCCACCGCAGTCAGCAGACCTGGCCTGGAGACCTGTCAGACGCAGGACTCCGTCCCTCCGTCCACCGCAGTCAGCAGACCTGGCCCGGAGACCTGTCAGACGCAGGACTCCGTCCCTCCGTCCACCGCAGTCAGCAGACCTGGCCCGGAGATCTGTCAGACGCGGGACTCCGTCCCTCTGTCCACCGCAGACAGCCGCAGTCTGTCTGTCCACCTCAGACAGCAGACCTGGCCCAATCCACCGGGACTCCCCCCTCCCCCAGACACCAGCGTCTGTCCACCGCAGTCAGCAGACCTGGCCCGGAGATCTGTCAGACGCGGGACTCCGTCCCTCTGTCCACGGCAGACAGCCGCAGTCTGTCTGTCCACCTCAGACAGCAGACCTGGTCTGGCGAACTGCAAAAAAAAACACTGGACTCTCTTTCTCTATCCGTCACAGTCAACACACCCGCCAGTCCAATCGCGTCCAGCCGACCACGGCATTCCTCCGTTCTCTGACGTACGACCCGCCCACACCAACGCAGGGCCGCGTGTTCTGCACGCGCTGCCGACAATGCCTCTATCTCTCTCTGTGTCTGACCGGTCACGTTTATTCCTGCCGTCCGCCGCCACGCCGGGGAGGTCGCAGGTGCCGGTCGCGGGCCGCCGCCCGACGACCGCCAGTTTCGGCCGGCGCGCGTCTCCAGGAGCGATGGCGCCCGTTCCGGCGAACGTGTGCCACCTCCTGAGTCCGCGCCGAGCACGGCTCTTGCCGCAGCCGGGTCAGCGAGCGGGGGGGGAGGGGCTGTGGACTCGGCCCGCGGTGCGCCCCGCCCTCGGCCCACACTGGCCGACAGGCACCGGGGAGGACTGTTTGCTTCGCGAGTCTTTTAGCCGAATTACGATGCGATGAAGGTGCAATCATCGCTGTTGACCGTATCAATACGGTGCAGTCCGTCGTGTTGACCTTGCTGCTGCCGGCGCGCCATTTCTGCCCGACCGGGCCGGGGATGGACCGGCACCGTACCGACCCTGGACCAGAACTGGACCATCCCTAGACCAGCACCGGTCCGTTCCTAGACCGAGTGCAGACTCCATTCAACTGTGCAGGGACATAAATCGGGGATATGGTGCACAGATCTGACTGTCAGAGTCAAAGCACAATGGCCTCAGCAGCTACACATTCGTGTTTTGGACTCTAAAACATTCTGGGTACGAGGAACGGAAACATGGATACTGCCTAACTCACCATAAGCAAATGCTGCCTGGAACTGGTTTCAGCCGTTGGCAATAGACGCTCATAAATAACAGATACTAAACGGCTAGCACAAAACTCGCTTACAGAAAGTCAACGCTGCATTTTCCCATGCAAGCGATTAGTTTGCTTTAAATAATGAGCACGCCCATAAAGGGCATATGCATGCAGATTGCTGGAGAATGACGCGCGACGGCCAGACTCCGGCTTCCCATGCACGTTGCATGATTTTATATCTCATACAGCCATCTGGGCATTCATCCCTCAACGATTTCAAAGCCGATTCGAGCTCCCTAAAACGGGCACAAACAAATAGGTGATCGCAGTGAACACCTGGCCCCATTGCAGTCAGACCGTTTGACAGCCTCCGAATGCTCTGACCAGAAACGCCGGCAACGTGCTGTGAAAAAGTCGCTACTATCGATTTCAAGCTTTGTTGTGCAGCCTCTTTGTAACTAGCCCTCGTCGTGGCCAGGCCGTGTGCTGGCATTCTGTGCCGACTCAAAATTTAGCCACTGTTTCCATGAGGCGGCAGCACAGGCGCCGGTCACGGTAACCAGACCTGGTGTTCACGTCGACTGGAAACAGCCATTCCACGCTTTAGCGACGGTATCGTCGCAGGCTTTGGCGGCATCACAGCGCGTCAGCCGCAGACCGGAGCCGATGTTACGGCCGAGATTCAGTCAAGTGTGAACCGAGTTTCGCGCTCGCCGGACCGACGGCAGGCCCGTTTTCTGATTTGATTCTCATGTCTCACGACTGCAAAACACACCCTGAGGGTAACGTAATTCGAAAAACGTCCGTGGAGTCTGCACGCGGGGACGATCCTTCCACTCGAGCTTAGCCTGCAGGCGCTTCCGTACCGCTGTCTCTAAGCTCGTCTGACGACCGGGCCGCGCGGCGGCGTCACAGACGTCACAGACGTCACAGACGGCCACGTCCCCTGCGACGGGCCGCGGCGGCCGCACCTGTCGCCGCCGGCCGCGGCGCCGCGACGCCACAGGGCGGCCTTTGTCCGGCGGCCCCGCGGCGCGTATCGCGCGGCGATCGCGCGCCGCGAGATGGCGCCGATAGCCGCGCCGCCGTCGCCGCCGCGCCGCCGTCGCCGCCAGCCCGGCGCGGCCCGGCGCCCGACTGTGGCCGTCGTGTGGCCGACTGTGGCCGACTGTGGCCGACTGTGGCCGACTGTGGCGCGGTGCGTACTGCATGTGGCGCGGGCGCGCCGCCGCCGCGGCCCGGCGCCCAGCCGAGCCCGCCGTCTGACCGGCGGAGGATCGAGCTGCCGGCGACCGCCAGCCAGCCGCCGACTCAGGACAGCGTGCGGCGCGACGGCGGGAGGTGCTGGGTACGTCACGCGACCCAGTCAGTCTAGACTTCGTTTTGTCCAGTATCTTGATCCCAGCTCGCCAGCCCGCTTGAGTTGGACTACGCTTCTTTATAATGGTCCAAACATTGCTATGTATCTACGCACCATCACCACTGCTGCCGATCCCGCGAGGGAATGGGGATAGTTTCGGACCCCCAGTTTTCAGAGATTTTAACATTAGGCCTATGGCAATGACCTGGAAAGAAACGGTCTGAATTGCTGTGTAGCTTCCCAATAATTTTCGGAATAAAATTCTCAAGCCATGACTATCATATGCTGTATTTCGTCCTAAACGCCCGTCTCAGCCAAACCTCCAAAGGCGCACCTGCCGCCTACCCGCGCTGATAGGCCGGTAGAGCACCGCGCGTGCACACATCTCAGACCCGATTATCGCCAGAGCGCGCGCTGTTTTCGTCTGGCGATTGCAAAGCGGCGCGGCCGCCCCCGGCACTTCGGCGCGGCGCACACGCGCCAGTCCAGGGCATCAGGCTGGCCAGGCCCGGCCAACGGACCCCCCCCCCCTCCCCGGGGCGGTGGGTCCAGCTCCATCGCACGTGACGGCAGGATACTGACCAGAACCCGGCCGAGCGTCTGACCTCCTGCACAGTCGCGGTCAAGGTCGTCCGGCCGAGGCCGAGGTCACGAACATTGCAGGAGAGAAATAAATCGACTGAAAACACACGAGAGTGGGTTAAAGAAGCTGCATGGTGAGTGGTGGAATGTCAGAACAGGATGATAATTAGACGAAAATCGATAACCAACGCAGGCGCGTAGCCAGGTTTTTCTTCAGGGTAAGGGAAGGGGGTCAGATATCAAGTTCTGTCATATGCCACCGACATATGACAAATTTTATAGAAAGAGTAGCAATTTTATGGAAGTTACTTCATATTTAGCAAACGGGAAAACATATAATGTATGCTTTTGCAACACATATATATGACCACTATTACGTATTCCTGCGGAATCGCTATGTATCTAATGTAGACCGCTTAGCTCAGGGGGGGTCATGACCCCCTTGGCTACGTCCCTGAACCAACGGCGCGGTATGAAACCAGATAAGCGCACTGCCATAATGCTCAGTTTGCACCTAACACTATTGTCAAAGGAATAGGAGTAGCCATCCCCCTCCTTACTTCCCCTAATTTTGATGCTAATCGCATATAGTTCTGCGTGAAATCGTCCCAGTATCTGTCCCTGACCTCCTCCTTCTGATCCAGCGTCATCACGTGTCGGCTCCCGGCATATTGCGTCAGAGGTAATTCAGGGCCAGGCGTGAGCCGCAGAGGGCAAATCGCATCACACGCGGGCTCTTATTAAAATCATCCTCCTGGGCTCGGATTGGTTCTTATTTCAAACACATGCCACGATCACAAATTCGCACAGCAAGCGAGGGCCCGGTTTGGGCCCAAAATAACCAGAAATATCCTCATTCCGCTCATCCGCGAGTCCGGGTATCTCCAGGACTCCCGAGTGTGGTTCTGAGTCGGCAGCAGGGCGATATCTGGCCGGCGGCGGCGGCGACGACCGAGAGGCTCGGACCCGGCCGTCCACTGCGGCGGAGCGGCAGCCCGGCACGCGTCCGGCGACTGGCGAGCCGACCCGGTGCGTGCCGCCGTGCCAGGCCCGAGTTGGGATCCCGCTGCCGGCCAGAGGCCAGTCCCGAACATCGGCGACACTGTCCAGCACGTCGCAAGCAATGGCGTCAGCCGGGGATGGTGGAATGCAGTTGGAGCTCGGGAGCAGTGCCATTTTAACCAGCTTTCTTCCCTGGAACACCTCAGGACTATGCCAGATTTCCCAAACCACACGGGACAGCTGTTCCTGCGGCATCTCCTCCCCCTCCCACTCCCGTCGTCCGTGCATGTACAGCCTGAACGATGGCTTTGTCGAGAACTTGGGTACACTGGAAACCAGACGTCAGTGATGTCTTCCTCGTCGTGAACGCGACTACGCTGTCGTTGATTGACACAAATCGCAGGGCTATTACAGTTCCATGAGCAAGGATCCAGCGGCGTTTCCCATTTCAGTTGTGCGGCCGCGAGGTAGAGGGTCTCGTTCCGTTAATCACAATGTCCCAGTGGGAGCATTAATGCGGTGTCATCCGCGCTGCTGGGTTTCTGAACCGCGAGGGAAATATCGACAGTGACTATCGGGTTTCCTGACATCCATTCGCGGTGCCCACTTTTGGAGATCTGTGCGATATTTTCTGGTTTCCGCTGGGGCAGTGAGTCATCGGTTTCGATTTCAGCTCGGTGTGTACTTCTTTTGGAATCAGAACGATTTTTATTTAAGGTACACGATTTTTCTTCTACCGGTAACGCGCAAACTTGTCTCAACTCACGTCGAACCACACAAGACTGGATGCCATCATTCAACTGCGCAGTGAAATATGTGTTACAAGCCGTCCATCCGTCTCCCCACGGCTGTTTGTCTCACTGTGGCATATCGTCTATCTGTCTGCACCCCGTCATTGCAGCTCACAACTGTGCACGGCGTGACGGGTACCGCCTCCTCCCAGCCACATCACGCGTCCGATTTCAACCGGCCGGCTTAAAACCCTCCATTATGACGTTCACACGGCGTGGGTTTTCAGATTTCTTTATTTCATGGTCCACCTGGGGGCACACGCACCGCTCTCCGTGAATAATGGCACCGGGACACGGTGCATGCACGGCTGCGCCGCGCCGTAGTGACCTTCGCTGGCCGGCGCCGTCCCATGGGAGCCGTACAACTGCCACCATCCAGTGCAAGAGAGGCCCCGCGGCCCCGTGCAGGAAGGGTCCCGCGGTCCCGTGCAGGAAGGGTCCCGCAGCTCCGTGCAGGAGGGCCCTGCGGCTCCGTGCAGGAAGGGTCCCACAGTCCGTAGGTATCCTGTGGGCCGGCATTAGATCGGACGGGTGTTTTGGGACTCCTGCAGCTGGCACCAGGCGGACGGTGTATTTCCACCATCAGCACCTCAGTGGTGCACGGCGTTATGAATGGCACGCGTCACTCACACCCGAGACGTGCAATCGCTCTTTTCGGCATTGCTTAACTTGCTATGGAATTATTACCTGATGGCGTCATTTTTGCACGAACACCAAAAGTCGCAACCTCGTTTTCAAAACGGTCACCATCGACCGGGTGGTGAAAGAGAACAAAAACCAAAAGGAGAAAGGAGGTCGTCGGAGACCAGAATCTTTGAGGCCTTAATTCAGAGTGTAGGATAGCTGATCAAAATGCAAGTGCCGTGAACAGTTGATTAAATCACAGATGACATGTTTTTCACAAGCGATTCGTTTGGTACCTTACCACAAATATGTCTTTTCAAGCTAGAAATGGAACAGCATGGTTGCCAGCCTTAAACGCTCGAGCTGCAAGTACTTCAGACACTTCAATGACTACAAGTACTTCACACTCCGGAAGTATGCGCGTTACTGCTGGAATCTGACCGCATTAATCATTCATAATTTGAATAGAATCCTTACCATTTCCGCGAGGAAAGATTTATGGACACAATAATAAGTACGTCTACGCGTCAGCCTGACACATCGCCCACGCCGCTGGGCGGCCTGTGGAGGAAGCGCACACGGCCGGGGCGTGCAGATTGAATTTTGGAACAATTTTCGACACGCACGCCGCCACGAGCGAAGAAATCGCCAAGCCGCGGGTCGCGGCCTGCAGAGCGTACAGACAATACGCGGAAGATGACGGTGGTTTCTCGTCGATGGCTTATGTAACGCTAAGTCGGAGGTTCCGTTGCGTGCGCTACCATCGTGAGAATGATCTGCATGTTCCCTGCCTTTTGGGTCCCTCCAAACAGGAGAATAGGCCGTAATCCGGCAGCGCCTTCAACAGCAAAACGTACGTCGACCTAAAGCACTGCTGCCTCAACTCCCCTCGTCCCTATTGCGACCCCCTTTGGTGACCCCCTTCCCCGCGCCGTTCACCTGGCATCACCGGCACTGAAGACCAACGGGCGGACGGTGATCTCTCTCGCGCGCGCGACGAGGAGGTCCGTTTGACGGCACCGCGGCGGCCGACTGGTCCAGTTAGTTCCGTGACCAGCGGCCGGTTCAGCTCCGCCTCAGGACCTGGTGGGCCCGACCGCAGCCCCGCCGAAAGCTCGGACGTTCCGCCGCAGACGAAGCCGCTCTTCATGCGGAATCCTCATTCCGGCTTTAGTAGTCTGTCCGCTCGAAATAAATCCCGGTTACGACGGTGCCGGCGGCTCCGGCAAGGTCGGCGCGACCGAGCCGGTTGGTTTCCACGCGTCGGGCCGTGCACCCGACCACTTGGGCAGCGGTCACAGGAAGGTGAAAATGGAGCATAAATTTCCAGGCGGTTCTGCCGTCGGTTCGACCGCGCCGGCCTCGATTTGAACCGTGATGTATGCGGCCCGGCGGCCGTGTGAAAGTCCCACATCAGGGACTGTCGTGAGTGAATTAAATAACTCATCGCCCGCCACAGTTAAACCGAGACATTTTGTTAAACTATTTTTACGACGTGGCAAGCAAACTCTACCTCTTCCAAATCGATATGCACTTCACGGCACAGAAGTGCCGCTTACGTGGCGGCGCCGGTCATAACCGGCACGGAGGGCATTGCCGGGCTGGTTCGCGCAGTCGGCGCAGCGAGGCGGCGCGAGTTACGGCGCGGCTCTGTCGAGAGCGAGCCGTTCACGCGCTCCGTCGAGGCGGCGCCGATTCGCGGCGCTCGCCGATCGCGCGCGATCCGAGCGGCGCAGTGACCGGTCGTCGCAGGCGGCGGCGGCACCGGCGCGGGATCGCCCGCCGCCACCGAGAAGCCGACCCGGCTGATAGTCGTTTCCAGGATGTTATTACAGATAATAAATGCGGCGGAGGACCGGTGTCGGCGCGGCCGGAAGCGGTATTGATACAGCGCCGGGCGGCTGTCAGCGGCGCGGCGGCCCCGTCTGGACAGTGTCGCCGCGCCTCGACAAACGCCTAATCACGGCCGGCCGAATGTATCGCAACTCTGTCAGGGCATTATGTCGTTAGAGCGCCGGCGCTCGCCGGGCCGGTGTCATTTTCCGAGTCATTGATTTCGGCGGCCCTGATGGGCGCATTTCCGCCCTGATTTGGTAGTTTCTTTGACTAATTGCAGGGACGGCGTAATCACAGGTTGCCCGGGCTTAATTAGCAGGCGGCCGAGGCGAAACGCTAGGCGTGTTTTATGGCCTTTTCCACGATACTGCCGATAACTATGATCATTGCGAAATACACTGCAATTGGCCGGAAGTCTGGGTGGCGCCGGAGGGCGGCGCGGTGCGAACTGCGCCCGCCGCTGACTGAGCCGGTCGTTCCGCGGGCTGACTGCAGTGCTGCCGCAATGCGGCCGGCCATCGGTCAGCCGCGCCCGCTGACGGCGTCTCCGCGGGCGGTTTTTGCGGGGGTCGGCCCCCCGGCGCGCGGCCGCCGCCGTGGAGAATGAACGACATATCGGCCGGATACGTCGGCGGCCATTAGAGCGGCCGGGTCGCTCGCCGTTTCGGGTCCGGCTTCGACCCGCCGCCGCCGTCGGTCCGTCAAAACTGCCCCCCAGCCGCAACCGGCAGTTCCTGCCCGGCTCCGGCCGGAAAGCGAAGCCTGTCCTCCGGTCGAGGGCGCTGGCCCAGTAGACGGCCAGCGCGGCGCCGTGTCCTCCTCGGAACATTTTGTCACCGAACCTCGCCCCGCCAAACAAAACAGCGGCGCGATTCGTCCGCAGCGTTACGCAACCGAGCTCGCCGTCGACGGTCGTCAGGTCTGGACGACGCCGGCACTGCCAGGGGCGCGAGCCGGTTATCTCCGGCGACGCGGCCGCGCCTGGCGGCCGTGTCGTCCGCTGGTCTGGTCCGGGCCGACGCGTCCTGATCAGCCCAGCCCGCCGGCCGCCGGAGCGACCTCACGACGTCACGGGGCGGAGGACGCGGCGGGACGACTGAGGTGCTGAACAGGCCTGGCGCCGTGGCGGAGCAGGATCCGCTCACCCCCGCTCCGCCTGCGCACCCCGCACAGCACGCCCTGCCGGGGCGGTCGGGCCAAATGAAGCGGTCTCGTGAGGCGGGCGCGCGCGCCGCCGCCGCCGTGACCGGAGCGGTCCGCGCCGGCCGTCGGGACCGGCTAATTGGCCGATGCGTCAGCGCCGGACAGGGCGCGGTGGGGCGACGCCGCCGCCGCCGCCGCCGCCGGTCAGCTGGCGACGGCGCGACCGCGCCGCCAAAGCCGCAGCGACGGCTGGCGCGCAGCGACGCAGGCGGGCGCCGCTAGGCCACGTCCCTGCTCTCACGAGATCATGGTCAGTGTTGCTCGGAGATGACTGCCTCGTGTGCTGCGTTTCTCACGTTTACTGCAACTATTTTTATCAGCGTTCTACCATCGCATGCTTATGAACAACGGGTGTAGAATACGCTGCTGAGAGTTATTTGTGTAGCGGAAAATGTTCGAACGCAGTGTGAGTTCACATTTGATCTCCATGACCTACCATTCCTGTTCCTCGCCTATCCTTTCTCTACGTAGCAATGTCGAGCTAAGTGCGTTCAGCTGCGCTCCAGAAGGCTTACGCCTCGCTCATAGCGTGTCGTTCCCGCCGGCTCACCTGTCGGGCGGCCGGCCGGCCCGGCCTGCCCCGGCTCCGCCCCCGATCCCGTCCCCGGCGACCGGCCGGCCGCCCGATCAAGCAAGTCATAAGTCTTCATTAGTCGGCCGCTTGTCGATTTGTTTTCAGGGCCGGGCACGTGCTGCGGCCGGCCCGTAGCGACCGCGCCCGGTTGATAACCACTCCACGGCGGCCGGCCGGCCCGGCTGAATACCAATAGCGGCCGGCCGCGCCGCCGGTCGGGCCGGCGGCGGCGACACGCGGCGCGGCTGCGGTCGCGCCGCGTGTCGCGAGATGTATGGCCGCGCGCCGTGCCAAGGCGGCCGGCGCGACGCGTCGCGCCAAACCAAACGGCCGCCTCGTTCGCGCGAGCGGCCGCCGGCGTCGACGCGCCGGCTCGTCGACGCCGGCGCTGCGTGGGGCCGGCGGGGCGGCGGCGGCTGCCGCGGACAGCGCCGGCCGAGTTTCCGCCTCGTCTCTGTCGGCCTGTTTGCGCGCGGACAAAAGACGCGCCGTGTCTGCGCCGCTGTCACCTCCGGGACGCCGGGCGGCCCGACGGCACCGCCGCCGCCGAGAGCAGGCAGCGCCATCTCGCGCTGCGGGCCACCAACCAGCTGCGGACGCATGCGTCGTCTCGGCTCGTCACCGTGGCGACGCCGCGGAGGCCGTGCTCGCTCGCCGCCGCCGCCGCCGCCGCCGCCGCTCTGTCCGGCAAACAACCGTTCGGCGCGGACGGGTCCGTTTTTCGGCGGAAGATTAGCGGGATTTGGCGACTTTACATTCGCATCAAGCACCCATTGTCCTCTCGGTGGCGTTTTTGCCGCGTGCAGTGACAATTTTGGCGCTTCACTCGTCGGTGCCCGCCCACGGCGCTCCCCGCAGCGGAGGCAGCTCGCGTGTACGCGGCGCGGCCTCTGTCGAGCTTCCAGCTGTGTCCGCCAGGGGCAGCACCTTCGACCGCGGCTGGTCCGGCCCGGCTGCCGCCGCCCGGTGTCGGTCTGTTAACGCGGCGATCAGCTGTCGCTTTATTAGCGGGACGTTCCAGCCTTAGCATTGGTGTAGGTGGTCCGATCAGGCGGCGAACTGCCGCCGACAGCTGGCGTCGGTGCCGGCCAGATGCCATTAAGCCGGCTGATCAATGAAATGATAACGCCCCCAACGTCTGCCCGGTAATCGCCAGCATCTGGACGGAGGAGCACCGGATACTTTGGAGCCTGCAAACAGATCTTGTGTTTCCGCCGGCTGGAGTTTTTCGCCGGCCGTTTTGTCGCATCCGCTCGCGGAGCTCCTCGCTTTCATTTGGCGGCGGGAACCCGAGACTCCCTGTTGTGGCTTCTATTCAGCGGCCTGATTCTGTTTGCCTTCGGTGTCACGTAGGGTGCATATCTTTTGTATGTTATTTCTCTGGAAGTTGGCGACGCCCATAAATAACGAAGCTTTCCAATTACGAGAAGTGCGGGTAATCCTTTTACGCCCCTTCGTGGGACTAGCGTCCTGCGGCGCTGGAATCGCGTATCGAACGGGATTAATCCCGTTATGCACAATTACCAGCCTCCGCTCCGTGCAGCCGGCATTTTCGTATTCAGATACACCGGCGCAAGTCGTCGCCAAAAACGCCGCCGTTTGGGGTGAACGCGCCGGCGGCTTCCGCGCATTAGAAAACGCCGTTTGCTCCAAAGATTAGAAGCCGCCGGCGCGGATGACGCGAGGGTTGCAGCCTCGAGGGAAGGGGGGCGGGGTGCCGTGGACCAGCTGATCCAGGTGTCCACGGTGGTGACGTCAGTGGGCGCCGTGGACCGGCAGTGATGTGGTGCAGGTGTCCATGGTGGTGACTTCAGTGGGCGCTGTGGGCCGCGGGAAGCTGGGAGCGGTGAGCTGGGCGCTGGAAACTGGGAGCGGGGAGCGGGAGCTGGGAGCTGGAAGCGGGAAGGGGGAAGCTGGGAGCTGGGAGCTGGGAGCTGGAAGCGGGGAGCGGGGAGCGGGTCGTCCGCCGAACTACAGGGCGAGTCGGCGGCAGCAGTCGGGTCACTCGGCACCGGCTTTGCCCAAGGGGAGACACAGCGTAGCGACGCTGCGCGGAAGACGGACATCTGCAGCGCTCGCTTCGCTCGTTCCGGCCGACGCCGCTCGGAGCGCTGGCCGAGCGGCCGGATTTTGTTACGACTTGGCGGCGGATGAATCATGCAGGCCTTTTCAATCTTTTACCGCGCGGGATTTACAAAGAACTCGGTACAAGCCGCCAGCTGTGTGGGCACATAAGAGCATTACATCATGGTGAATTGACCAATTGTCGATGGGACGAAAATGTCACTTCCAAAACAAACCGCACGATGCCCGCATTCACGGAGAACGCAACCGGTAGCCTTGGGTGCATAAGTAAAGCGGCTGTCATTCGAAAAAGAAAAAGCCCATCACCCGACCGAACACACCTACCATTGTTCGGTCCGAATAAACCGAAACGGTAATCTATCGGTTTTTATGTCTGATTGGTCTGATTGAGTCCGTACTTTTTATCAGCTGACTGCTCCTCCTGTTTGATGCTGTTCATTTCGTGCGCATAATGATCGGTTCCTGAGATCGCCCGCTGCCTTTTTCCCCACGGCGTAAAAAACTAATTATCGATACTGCCGCTGCCTGCCCGCGCATTAGGTCAAAGGAGCCCGCGCAGCGTAATGGAGTATTGTTTTGATTATTACCTCCATAGTGGACCGTGATAGCAATCTTTCGGGCTGATTGGCGTGGATTTCTGTCCGCTCCGTGCGCCTGGCGACTGAAACGGTTCGATGGCCGCGTCTGCGACAAACAAAGGCATGATTTTGTTGATTGAGAAACTAGCTCGGCGGTCATTTAAGGGCCTTCTAAGCCTCCGAGCTAGGTTGATCGACTTGACTGGTCAGCTTTCCTCGTCTGGCTCCTTATCGTTGAGGCAGTGACCCATCCATCCTTTGGCCTCCACCGACGAGTGGCAAATGATGTTTTCCGTTGGTCTTGTTGACTGATTTCGATGTCGACTGATAACGTCTTGATCAGATTTTGGTGAGTGAATCATCTGATGTTATCTGCCGATCGATTCCGATGTGTATCCATCGAGAACTCTATGATCATAAACTCTCACCACATACAACGCGACGCAAATGACGTTTATTGGTCTCATCGAACATTATGGACTGTTTCTAGAATTCTAGAACTCTACACTGTTTCTGCCTCCTTTTCAACACATCGCCGCCACACGCGCAGCCGCGGCGAACCTGACGCGCGTCGGCCGCCGGCTCGCCGCTCCGCCAGTTCGTGACGTCACGGCCCCGCTGAGACAGGCGTGCACCGGCGGCGCAGGCACGCCCGGCATGTGGAAGCGAACTTCTCGCCGCCGCCGTCCGCGGGCAAGATCAATGCCGCCGCCGCGTTCACGACTCGCTGCACGATCCCGAGCCGAACGGAGCGAAACGAAACTCCCGGCCGGTCCCAGCACCTGTGGACGGCGCTGCGAGGTCCAGCGCCGCCCCTCAGTGGGTGCTCTTCAGTGGCGTTATCTGCGCGTAGCCGCAATAGCGCAGGCGGTAACTGAGGACCGTCATTATGTCTGATCGCTGAAGCCATTACCATAGTGATGCGTCATGAAGTGGCAGAACAGGCAACACTTCCGACGCGTCATCACGCCAGTCAAGGCCTGTCTGCGCTCCGAAAAAAGCGACGATGAGCGCGGGAAGCCGACGTGACGACGCATAATCGCAAGCCAGTTGACGAGCCGAGGTTCCGAGGACTCTTCCGCGTTTCCGTTGCCTGGCGCGGCGCGGCGCCGCTGTGGACCGTTCCGTGCCGGCCGCCGCCGCCTGCAGCTGGGGAGAACCGGACGGGCTGGCGTTTTTGCGGCGGGGATCAGGTGGTGACGGCCGACACGGCGGCGGCGCTCGTGACGCCACCCCGATCTGAACTCAGCGCCTCTCGAGGGCCATCGAGCAGGCCGTAAAAACGCTGCAGGCGGCGCCGGACGCCCGCCGGCCGCGCGGCCGCCGCGAGAGGGCGCTGCTCGGCGCCGGACACGCCGAGCATGAGGCGAAACAGACGCGTCTCCTTGTTAGGAGGCGGCTGCGAAGCCGGACAGCCGCCCAACACGGCCGGTACAATACGGCAGACTGCCGGACGGCGCCATGTCCGGCGCGGCCGGGCTCACACGGAGCGTCCGCCTGTCGTCCGACCCGTCTGACGTCGAACAGGCGGCGCTCGCCCGGTGGCCATGGTCTGACGGCCGACAGCCCTGGACGGCGCGAGCGTCTCGCGTCGGGCCGGCGGCGCCGAGCGCGCTGCGTCCAGCGGCCCGGCCGGGCTCGCGTGACGGCCCGGCGCGAGGATCCGCCGCCGCCGCCCCGGGAAAAGGCCGCGTTCCGGTCCTTGAAGCCATTAGTCCCGTTGCATGCCGTCTGAGAAGGCAAGGGCCCCGCGTGGGCGTCGGACTGGGAGGCCAGTGGCAGGCCGGGTGAAGCTGGCAGGCGGACCGAACGCGACGCGCGGTGCCGCGGAGATCGCGGACGCTCGCCCAGGGCCTCGGCTCTTGTGACGGTCGTCAGCTTCGGCCTCAGCTGGTGGCACGCCGGCATCCTCTCGACATCTGGCGTTTTTGCCTGTGTTCTGTTGTGAAAATGGAACAGCCCAGATAGCTCGAGCCAATGGGGGCCTCGTCAGATGAATCATAGCAAACATAAACGTTTACGCTGGAAAGGTGACCTTCTGTCGCGTCATCGCCGCCAAGGACCCGACGAGTCTCGGATAGCTGGCCGCGTCTGACAGTTCGTCCGCATCCGAAGCCGCGAGAGGCACGTCACGTGACATCAGCGAGCTGGCTCCTGCGTCGTCACGCCGGCCTGGCAGGCGGCCGCCCGTCGGGCTGGACAGTCCACCGCGGGGGGACACGGCTGCGACCTGGCACCGTCTCACGCCAGCGCGCTGGCAGCCCGGCCGCAGTGTCCCCCGGCGACGACTCCTAAATCGATGCCGTTATCAAGAGGCCGCGATTACTCAGCTCCCGTTCCGCCCTGCGCACATAAATCCGCATTCCGCCGTCGCCGCCGCCGTCGCCGATGAGGTCGTGCCAAATGGCGTCCAGCTGCCTGTCGCGGCCGGAGCGGGCGAGGCCGGCCGGCGCCGTGCGCGCGCCTCGCGCTCCGCGGCCCGGCGCCGGCGCCTCGAACGCGGCCAGCTCGCCCGCCGCGCCGGCTCGCGCGACGCGGCAGCCGCGCGCGAGCGGCATTCCGCGGCGTGCCGCAGTGGCGCAGCGGTGCTGTCATCTGCCGGCCGGAAGCGGCGCCAGCTGGTTTATGGCGGCACGCACAGGACCAGTTACGTGAAACTGGGCGGTCCATCAGTCGGCCGGGGTGCAGGCGGCGCCCACATTGCGCCTATCATCCCCCGCCTGAAATGTGCCGTGACCGGGCGCCTGGGCTTTGATCTGCGTCTCTTCTGGCTGAACCGTGACTAATTTATGTGACCGTCCAGATGTCATAGGATTTGTGCTCCCCACATGATAAACAGAGATCAGAGGAGGCGCCGTGTCACGTGGGGTTAAAAATGGAGCCGGCGGTGACGCGCCGCCCGCCGGCGGCCGCCGGCCATCGACATCGGCGACGGCGCCGGAGCGGGGCGTCGCTCCCGACGCGGCGGAGTGCCGCCGGCGGCCGGCGGAGCGCTGGAGCGGCCGCCGGCCGGTGCAGGCGGACGACGGCCGGACGTCCGCCGCCGCGGCGACGCCGCGCCCGCAGCGGCGCCGGTCTGTCACATCGGGCCCACTGTTGTGGTTGGCGGCGACGGCGGCGGCGACTTATCGCGCCGCGTCTGCCGCCGCCGCCGCCGCCGCCGCCGCTGGCCGGCCGGCGGCGGGGCGCCCGTTCGCGCGGTCGCGCCGTCGCAGCTCGCCGGCCGCGCCGCCGGGCGGCTCTCATTGTCCGGCCGACATCTGGGAGAAATTGGAGCGATGGCGCCGTCACGTGACGGCGCGGGATGTCTCCGCCGGCCGACACGTGAGACGGCCGGACTGAAAGGGCTCGGTCGGCCCGCGCCCGCCTCGTTAAACCCTCTCTGGTCCCGGCGCAATAGCCGAACAGGTACAGCCACTATGCAAATGGGCGTCTAGTCTTTCCCAGGTCGTCGGGTTTCGGCCGAGTCCGCTCCGCGCTTTCAGCCCCGCGCAGGCTCTTTCATCGCGTCGTAATTAAGCGCGCCTTCAGTTTACCGCTATTCCTCGATATTACCTTCACTATCGACGACTGGATCCTCATGCATATTCATCGGTCCTGGAACCCCTCCGTCGGTTTTTCCGCCGCTGTCACCCTCGCGTCAGGGCGGCATTTTTTCGGCGCTCCCCTCCGCCGCCGTCTCCGCGACACGGCGGCGACGGGCGCCGATTTTTAAACCGATAATTGTTATTAATCAGCCGCGCCGCTCGCCTTAACGAGGCGGCCGCGGCGGGCGGCGGCCGCGGACACCGCCGCCAGGGGCCGGCGGCCCGATTAATGGCCGGATTACGCCGGCCCGCGTCGAAACAGACGCGGCCGCCGTCGAGGTCGACGCGCCCGGCGATGGCGCGTCGACACGACAGCAGCGGCGGCCCCGCGGAGGGCGCGGGGTTCCGTGGCGAGACGTATCGGCCGCGCACTGCGCCGGTCCTGTGTACGGCGCTAATCGGCCGATCGATTTGTCAGGCGGAAACGCTGATCGATGCCTTCCTCGGGCGGCGCCGTGATTAGGCGAAATTAGCCCGTCCCGGCGGCCCCGCTCGCGCCGTCTCGTCGGCTCCGCGCATGCGCGCCGGCCGCCGCCGCCGCCGCCGTCCGAGCTCTCACGAGCGCGGGCTAATTAGCCGGCGGCTATCAGCACTCACGGTTCGCCGCCGCGCTGCGAGGCGGCGACTCGGCCGAGCGGCGGCCAGGCCGGGCCCCGGCCGGCCGCCCCGCTGTCTGCGCCGGCCGGCCGGCCCGACAGCCCGAGGTAACGGTCGGGCGGCCCGGGGCGGCCGCTGCCGGCCCGCCTGACTCATCGGCCGGCCAATTGCGCCTGAAGGGCGGACGTGAGAGGCCTGGGACCCGGCGCGTCGCGGCTGCACTCGCCCCTCCGTCAAGGGCGCCCGCAGCGGTAACGATATGGGTTTGGCCGGCGCCCATTAGAGCGATCCCGGTTGCAATGCGGCGCAAAGCCGCGGTCGGCCGCGCCTCCCGGCGCGACTTCCTGCCAGCCGGCGCGCCGCCCCTCCCACTTCTGATGGCAACGCTGCGCAAAAACGCAGAAACGCGATCCGGCGGGTCGACAGCCTCGGGGCATGGGAAAACGAGCGGCCCGATGCCATTTGTCAAGTCCGGTAAATTCTCCGTCCGAGGGGGCTTGTTTTTTGCGCGGCTGTATTTAACCCTTCCCCGTCGGCTACCGTCGCCGGCTGAACACGCGGCAATCTGCCTCCTCGCCCATTAAAGTGCATGCAACCTGTACTTACAGCCTGCTGGTCGACTTATTAGCTGATGACTGTTCGGCGTCATTATCGGCGGGCGCCACTCCGGCGTATTACAGACAAATCAGGTGCCGTTTATTTCTGCAGCGTCAGCTGATACCCGCCGCGGTCCGGTCGAGCCCGCCTTTTCCCACCATTAGGGCAATTTACGATCGGCCGCCGCCGCGTTGCACTGCTGCCGGGGCCGACGTCGTCCGCGGCGGCCGCCCTCGCCCCCGCCCCCGCCGCCGGCCCCGAGAGCGGCCGGCAGCGTTCTCCGGCGCGCGGCCGGCTCGGCGCCGAGCGCGGCGCTCGTGGCGCGCGCCGCGCCGCGGAAGCCGCGTCGGCGGGTCAGCGCCGGGGCCGCGCCGAACAAAGGTTGCAGGGCGGAAGCGATAAATTAGTCATTATTACGGTGAAGTTCCCATGCGGAGCTGCTTATTATAATAGCGGAGGAAACTGCAGTGGCAAGGCTGCAGCAGGCGACGGCGCGCGCTCGCGCGGAGGCCACATCCCACTCTGCAGGCTGGCGGCGACCTCGCTCTGCCGGCGACCTTGCGTAAGACCGTTCGCCGGCGGCGAACCGCGTAACCGGGACCGGGCCGAACTGTGACGTCACCCGGGAACGCCTGGCAATTTGGTTTTCCAACTTTTGTGTTTTACCTAAACCGGAACTGAAGTCAGCTTGTCTCAAATACTAACAGTTTACCATGCTACATACGGCCTTATCCTATTGCTACTAATTTACTTCTTTATTTATTTCACAAAATTATTAACGAGGATAAAACCCCTTTAGCAGGTGACGAAGTCACATGTTAAAGGAGTACGTGCCGCAAACGGGCGTAGGCGCATTCAGCGGATGACAGCGCGGCGCGCTGACCCCGGCCGGTCGCGGCCGACCCGGCCTGGACCGGGCCGGGGATTTGCGCGGCCCACCGGCGCGTGCGCTGTCCGAGCCTGACAGGCGGCGGTGCGGCCGCGGCGACCGACGCCGCGCCGCCTGCCAAACCGGGCATCCGCCGTGATGTCCGCCTGTCGAATTAGCGTCACGCCAGCCGGCGGCCGGCGCCGGCCGGGCGCCGTCTCCGGCCGGGGCCCGGCCGTCACCGGTCCGCCGCAGCCGGCACGCCACCCGGCGCCGTCGGTCGGCGTCCGCGGCCGGGATCGCCTCGTGATCGTCCGGATCGTCTCAGCCCTTGAAAACGCTGCGGTGGATAGCAGAGATGTGATATCACTCGTGTCGGCGAACACCCCGTCCCGGGTGGGTGCCAGCACTGGCGGAACGGGGCCAACCCAGATGCCACCATTGCGCCGTCTGCCGCCGCTGGCCGCCACTGAAAAGCGCCTCCGCCCTTTGATTGGTGCCGCCCAGCCGAAAAACAATTGGCAAAAAGCGCCCCGCGGACCATAAATTGCACAGTTGTATTGGACGGCGCGTAGGGGCGTCGCGTCGATGGGGAGGGGGAGGGCGGCGGTTCCTCGCTGTCTGCGAGCCGCAGCTCCCGTCCACGACTGCAGCCGGAGGTCAGGAGTGCAAACGAGCAATTGCAACCCCGCCCTCTCTCCGCGAAGTGCAAAAATAGCCTGGCGCCCGCGCTGCATGAAGGCTCGCAAAGTGGGCGTGGCGCTGCTCCCGGCATGCGCTCAGATCCCGTGCGGCTGGGTCGCCGGCATCTGGTGCTGGCCGCCTGTGCCGAGCCGCAGTCGCCGCCGGACCTCGGCCCGGCCGGGGATGGCCGCCCGCCCCGGCCCTCCCGCCCCGCTCCCCCGCTCCCTGCCGTCGGTCCCCATCTCTGGCCGGCGGCGGCGGAGTCAGCCGCGCTTCTGAGTCTCAGCGGCGGCCGACTGGCTCGGCGAGCACTGGTCAGGACCGCCGTCCTGTCTCCAGTAATCTCGGCAGGTATCTCCAGCTGCGGTCGCCCGCCGTGCCGGGTCGTCGGGTGGCGGTTGCCGTGGCCGGCGCGCGGCGGCCGGGGTGCGTGCGCGGCCGCTGCGTGTCGCGGGATCCGCGCTTACACTGCCCGGCGGGAGCGCTGATGTGGCGATAGCCGGCCGGCCGGCCGGGCCCGCCCCGGCTCGGCCCGGCCCTGTTCCAGTCAGAGCGGCCGGGCCGGACCGCGCCGTCTGGAGCAGCAGCCGCCATCGGACGGTCACGCCGGCCGCGGGACAGAGGCGTCCGTCGGCCGCCGGCGGGGGCGCCGGCGCGGCGCTGACGTTCGTAGGAGCCGGGGCCATGCCGCGGGCGAGGCCGACCCCGTCGACGCGCGGGCGACTGATGAGTCGATCGGTCCGCCCCGGCGGCCGGCGCTTCCCCGTCCAGTCCAGTTATGTGTAGCGAGAGAACGGTTCGCCGCTACGACAGCCGACTGTGCTACTGTCGGAAGCGGGAGTCAGGGAGCAAAGAAAGTGAAGTAATAAAGTAACGCAAAGACGCTCTTAACACAGTTTTACATCCCCACACACCCTTTGATATATTTCATGATTCGAAATTGCCTATGCTGCGCTTATTTCGTCCGCCTATGAATATCGTATTAGTTATTTTCTAACTGATATGCCTGCCCTGTTCTGAGTGAGGGTGAATGTGAATGAGTGAGCAGTATGAATGAGTAACACCATAACTGAGTGTTTTATCCGTGTGCGGTTTTTTAAATAAATGAAATTAAATTAAATTAAACGAATGGTCTGGAGGCAGTCGGTGCGACATGACTGGTTTTTGCTGGTGGACAAAGAGAGGCACTGAAAGAAATATGCAATATATATATATATATATATATATATATATATATATATATATATATATATATATATATATACATAACATAACGAGAGGACAACGACTGCGCATTAACTGCTTCTCATGTCGCACAGACGACGGTCGGTTTTCCGAATTGTCGCCTGAACTCTGGCGGGGCCGTGTGCGCCGCGTGTGCGCCCCAGCCGACCGGGCGGCGCGCTCCTGATCCGGCCGGCCGCCGACGGGTGGGCCGAAAAAGCCCGAACAATGCCTGGCCGCCAGCCGGCCGTGGCGCGACAGCGGGCCGCGTGATCGACGCTGTCACGGTCCTGCTCAGGACCGCCTGTCCGGGCCCAGGGAGGCCCGGACGGGTCCGGGGGACCCCGGCCGGGCTCCGACGGGTCCAGGGAGCCGCCGGGTCCGAGCCGAGTCGTGGGACCGGCCGGCCGCCGGCGCCGGACCCGGCACCGGCTCGATGGACCCGGCACGGGCTCGGTGCTCTGGTTTTCCGGCCGTCCCGGGGCGTCCAGGCCCGCGGCCGCTGGCGGGGACCCGGCCCGGTCTGATGAGTCCGCCATCGGGTCCCGGCGGCGTGGGCCTGGTCTCTCGACGCGAATCCGTCCCGGCCCTTCTCTGGGCTTTCATCTGCGTTTTCCCACGCAGGGTTTGATTTGGTGCAGATATCAGATGGACACGAGGTCAGGCCAGCAGACGGGCCGCCCGGGAGCACGGCAACTGCCAGGGTATTAGGGTCGGGCTCAAGGACGCTCAGGCGAGGGGTCGCTACATGTGGACCACGGTAGTCGGCTGACAGCATGCACCGCTGCACGGACGTCGCATATTGTGACGCGTAGCACGCAAAAATAACGGATTTTTGGGGCCTGCGTCAGGGTACAAGGTTCGTGACCCAGAATGCCGCCGACTGTTTTGTATAGTTTTTTCACATCATTCAACAACATCGCAGGTTCCATGCTCGGTGGTCCTTCTGAATCTATCATGCCTTAGTTGAAAGCAGTAGCCATGTTACCTACATTTCTGCGAAATGCCATGTTCTGTAAAACGTGCCTGCATCGCTGTCAGCGATGTCCTGAATGACAGAACGGATCTTGTAAAGCAAACCCGAACAGCCTTTTGGCGGCCGGTACTGCACGTGCGTGCTCGGCCAGCGCGAGGGTCGTGCCGGCCGTAACGGACCCCGTCTGACGCCCAGTAAAAGCGAACCGTTCTGTGGATACAAGCACGCGCCCGAGGTTGCAGTATCATCGGCCATCGACACTGACGTACTGCGCCCGTTATTTGCACGGACAGCCGTTTCACAAATGCGTGATGGGCCGACGGCACGTCAGGCGAGGCTAGCGCGCGCCGAGCCGCCGGCCGCCGCCGGGGGCGTCCGCCGCGGTCACCGCTCATCGGTCACTGGTCACAGCTATCGGTCACCGGTCATCGGTCATTGGTCGCCAGTCATTGGTCACCGGTCACAGGTCATCGGTCGCCGCCCGTCTGTCACTGGCCGCCAGCTGTCGGTCAATGGTAGTCGGTTATTGGTCACCGGTCACAGGTCATCGGTCACCGCCCATCTGTCACTGGCCACCAGCTATTGGTCTCTGGTCGTCGGCCATTGATTGCCAGTCATTGGTCACCGGTCACAGGTCATCGGTTACCGCCCATCGGTCACTGGTCACCAGCTATCCGTCGCAGGCTGTCGACCACTAGTCGCCAGTCATTGGTCACCGGTCACAGGTCATCGGCCACCGGTCACCACCGGCGGCCTCGCAGCTGACCAATGCCTCGCCACCTTCCGACAAAGACCGCCACTGAAGCATTCCTTAACGAGGCATCTGCTCCGATGGATCCGGTCGGTCTTGAGTCGGTCACCCTCGGAGCCGACGGCCATGGTGTGACACCATCCGTCGGCACCGGACCGCTGTGATGAGACAGGTCGGCGGTCCCGCGCTCGCCCTCGGCTCAGGGCCGGGCCGCGGGCCACGGCAACGGCGCTCCGGCCGCGCCGGATAATCCTGGACCGACCTCCGGCGGCCCTGCAAAGGCGGCGCCGAGGCCGGTGGAAGCGTTCGGCCGGCGCCGCTGTCACTTCGATCACGGCGCCGACTTCAGAGCCGGGCCGGCGGCCGGCCGCGGCTCCGGGCGGCCGGCCCGAGCCGCCACGCCGCCGGCGAGGGCGGACTCGACGCGAGCTCGCTCACAACGGCCGGCTCGAGCGCGTCTGTCTGTCTGTCTGACCGTCTCCCTGTCTCTGCAGTGGTTTGTGGTTGTCCGGGCCACGAGCCGCTGTGGAAGCCGCGATGAAAACAAATACAAACACAGATACGAGTGGCAATACCTACCTTCACACGCGCACATACATTCACGCGGGACAGCGAAGTGCCTCAGGGGAATGCCGAGATTCAACAAAGAAGTTTATTACAAATTCTCGGAAATACGTATCACTGTGAACGCAGCCTCGTAGCTCTGCCGGCCTCAGGTCATGCGAGTTCGCCCACCATCCTCGGCGTCCCCGGCAGGGTCGGGCCCGCGGCCGCCGAGAGAGGCGTCGCCTGCCGATCACGCCTCCGCCGTGCTGACGTTCGACCGTCTGCCGTTTCAGCGGGCCGCGCTGGCCGAGCGCGAGGCCCTGACGCTCAAGGAGCAGCTGGCGGCCACCCACGAGCGGGCGCAGTCGCGGCTCGGCGAGCCGGCCGGCTCCGGCCAGGCCGACCTCGCGCCGCGCCGCGCCAGCGTCGGCGCCGACGCCGCCCGCGAGAAGGAGGTGAGTCGGCCGGCGACGAGCGCGCCGGGCCGGCGACGGGCGCCGCCCCACCGGCCGACACGGCGCGCTGGACGGCCAGGGGGGAGCTGATTGGCGCTCACCGCTCAGGAGGTGACTCTGCGCCCACAGGCTGGTTTGGTGACACCAGTAGCTACTAACACTAACGCTTAACACATCAGCACTAAGAGGCGGATGGTCTTTGCGAAGAACGTATATTGTTGTCATTACACGTCAAGGATAATGATGTTAAGCCCGTTTTATTCCCGGCCTTTGATAATTTGAACCGAATCCGATGAATCATATTGAACCACAGTTAGTTTCTTAAATACGCATATTTAACAGTAGAAGTTCCGTCTGAATAAACCGCACGGAGCCGACAAATATGGCTGTGGCTTCAACAACAAGTTGGCGTGATATCACCAAAACCGGCGAGTTTGGGTGTGACGCTTCGTGCTATGACAATGACTGTTTAAATGCCAAAGATTTTCACCCGAATAAGTTCTGCTTAAAATAAGCTAGATGTCCTGGCTTATAGACCATGTAGAGAACAGTGCTGAGCAGACAGTAAATATCGGCCCTCAGTTCCGGCAGCTGACATCGAATTTGTCCCCAGTCAGTCGTATAATGTTTGGCAGTAAAGCTGCATCGATTCTGCGCCCTCCCAACCAGTAGCCGAGCCCTGCGGGCGCCCGAACGGTGGACCGCCCGACCGCGTATTAAAGTGAGCGACTTGAACAGTAAGCATATTGATCTGGCCGTACGGGGCCGCACGTCCCGGTGTCATATCAGACCACAGGGAAACACTCGGCGCTCGGCGCAATCTGTTTGCAGCGTTTAAATATTGACTACCGCAATTAGGAGAATACAGGGCCGGCGCTCTAATTGCACAATGATTTTATCTATCGGGCCGCCTTTGAGTTGCGATTTATGCCGACATGCTATCCCCGATTCCCCGGGGCAGCTGGCATATTTATGCGCCTCGTTGACCGTACGAATGTATGTGGCAGCAGCCGTATTCGAGTAGTCCATTTTCCGGCAATTACGGCTTCATTAGAGCGCAATGTTCTGATTATTCGGCGGTCGGCAGGGCGGTGACTCAGCTGGCCACTCCGTGAAAGCCGGCTCAGGTAATAGCCCCAATCGTCGGTCGGCGACGGATTGTCTTGTTAAGCCCATATCCGGTGAGCGGCGGTGGCCAGCGGCGTGTCGGCTCGCAGGCTGCCGACCTGCTTCTGCTGCTGGCCACCGCCGATCTCTGACTCATCTGCCTACCGATAATAGGGTCGTTATTCCGTGTTACACTCATCGAAGGACGCTGAATGAACAACAATGCGAAGGCGATGGAAGCGTTTGCGGACGCTTTACGGGCAGCCGTATCCAATTATTTGAGAAAATTGACCATAGTCGTATGGCATTGCGTGGGAAAACTTGAAATCACCTCTTGTCCCTCCTCTGTTTTGAAATCGTTGCTCTGCTACTGTGTTCGTGTGGTATTATCGGTGGCATTTGCGGACAGTGCGCTGAGTGATTACAGTGTTTCATGGTAAAATCATGCACCATTCCTTTACATTATGGAACCATGGGAATCTATTTAAGCATTCGCCGACGTAAGATCTCAGAGCAAGGCAGTAAATCGCGAATTCGATCGAGAAGGCCGAATACATTCACTGGCTGCAGAAGTGCTCCCTAAGGAGCACCAAGGTTTCTCAAGAGCATTCGGAACCGTGACTCTGTGCGAAGTATCGGGTCACGACTCAACCAGTTAATTTTTTTAAATAATTCGGTAAATAAAACGTTGTTTTGAACCTGGGCCAAAACCAACTGGCACCGCCACTTGCCACACACCCGGCAATTAGGTTCCTGGCGTGACGGGGTGAAGGGCGGAACAAACTGCTCCAAGGAGGCGATTCCTCGGTAGAAGCACAGTGAAATCCGCGCCCGGACAAACCACACGGGAGTTCACCTACACAGACATTTTCCTCAGCGGGTACGCGCTCCACAGCTCCCAGACACGGTGACTGGCAGAACCACACTGCCGAGCCCCCCAACTTGTGAACCGTACCCAGCGCCGGAAGCCAAACGCGCGACGTCTCGAACATTAACCCGGCACCGCCGGGCGTGTTTTTATGCTGCAACCTCATGGGGAGTGTCAAAAAGGGCACTCCCCCCTGTTATCTCAGGATCTAACCGTCGGATCTCAACCGGTCTACCACCAACCGATAACATTGAGACCTGCGATTCAGAAAATACTATGTAAGTCCTGGTCACATGGCTGATGACGTCACAGGTCACGCAAAATGCATAACGCGACGTCGGAAAAACTGACACCGCTTCGTACATCATATCATTAGCAATACTGGTCTTAGAGCCTTCATCTGTGTATCAAACGAAAGATCACGATCCTCTGCATCAGAAACATGCAATAATACCAAAAATGTCGAGTCAGGGTCAACGAAGGTCAGGCAAAATATTAGTCTTACTTTACATGCTAAAGATCGATACATGCACCCGTTTTTGTCCACATGACAAAAGCGACGGAAGTGAAATCTTCTGATGATCATTTTTGCATGAACCGCTTTTCATCCAGTAAAGATCATTCTAGGTCAGGTCAGATAAGGTTACATTACTCTTCCTGACAAAGAGCAATAATTATTCGCTGGGATTTTTAATTACGTCAAGTCAGAACTAAAATGACAGCTCGTGATCATTAAATCTGTTCCGTCTGATTTATCGGGTCAAGGTCAAGCAAGGTCAGGACAGATACTCATTTTTTATTTTCTGACCAGGGACAATAATTGCTCTCTGCTGCTACTGAACGACCTCCCGCAGACAATGATGTATTTCATTTCGCTTTGACAGCAATCTTTGACGCAACCTTACATGACGCCACGTTGAATTTGACGATCCTTGCTAAGAGGCAGATATAGATTTGTTTGTCTGCCCTGAACGATGGGGAAGGTCAGCGGTAACCACGTCTACACCCACAATGCAATTCAGTCGGATTGTCATCATGCATGTGACTTAGCATGACCTCTAAATGTTGGCGTGTCACGATTGCATATCATTTTGGGGACTGTGTCTTAAGTAAATCCAAATGATCTCTGCATTATATTTGAGAATATTACGAAAAAGAATATGTTCGCGCCGCCGCCCGTAGAGGCGAAAACATGCATGCTCGGGTTCACATGACGTCATGTCTCATTGACCTGACTTACCATAGGAATGATTTTGATGACAAAATGCGTCAAATTGATTGATGGACAGGTATTGAAAGTTTGGTTGTGCCGGCTCCAACGGTTCAGAAGTTATTCACGAAAAATCGAGGTTGGTGCCCTATTTGTCCCCCGCACAGACGGCGCCGGGTTGAATCCAATGTTCTATCAAGATCGATTTTTAGACTTGTTTGGTCTAAAAAATGCCAATAATGGCATTTTCAGCACTTCGTTTCAAAAAACCCCAGAAGCACCAAAAATGAAATGATTAAAACTAGACTTTGTAATCGCCCACAAACAAGTTGCAATGCGGACTTTCTGTATGTGTTCATTGGCCTGCGCCCACTCATGACGTCACGCGGCAGCTGAAATCAGGACACGACTGAAAAGAACACAGTGGAAAACCACGAGATACCGATATGTAACTCCGGCAGTGTAGAGGTTTGAGGCGTACTCGTAATGAATGCCTCAAATCGGCTTCTAAGACAGCACGCTACAGCATCGCGATCTCGGCCCTCAGCACGTGTTTGAGGTGGGAAGCTCCGTTCAGCCGGGCGCCGCGCCGCTCGCGCCGCTCGCCGCCGACCGAGCGGCCTGGACCCGGCCGGAGCCGGAGCCGACGCGTCGGCCGCGCGTCGCGTGCCCGGGCCGGGCCGCGCGCCGCCGGCGCCGACGGCGGCGCACCGTCCGCGCCGTCGGAGCGGCGGGTCCCAGGCACCGCGTCACCTGGCCGGCCCCGCCCCGCGCGCGCGCCGCCGCCGCTAATGCGGCGCCCCGGCGCGGTCTCAAGTCGGCGGCGGCAGGCTGATTTACGCGGCTACTTTGAATGCGGCCGGGTTTTACGGCGTCGCCGAACGGGCGGCGTCTCGGCCGACGGCGGCGCCGGCACGCCATCGGCCCGCTCATCGCCGGCCGGCCGATCGGGCGCCGGCACGCGTCGAAACCGACGCCTCGTCCTCCCGTCAATGGCCGCCGTCGTCCTCTTCGGGGCGGCATCGACCGGGCATTAAGTCCGCGGGCTGCAGGCGAAATCGGTCATCATTCACGGCACGACTAGGATACGGCGCCGAGTTTAATGTCTGTGTTGGGCCGATAGTTGGCCGGTGCCGAACACTCCCTCTGCCGAACCTGGCGGTATTGAACGATTTGCGTCCGACGGTTTACGGGGCTGAACTGTTACGACGGCGGCGTGATGTAGCGCCTGATTCAGCGTGGTGCCTTGCGGCTAAATGCTTGGGACTTGCCGTAGCAGACCAGATGGTTATACAACGAATGATCGAATAGTATGTGGGCAGGGGGTGCATGCGAGGAACGTATCGCATTTGATGCGCCCTTTTTCACGTCAGCTGTGATCAGTGACAACGTTTCCAGTCCAGGCGTGGCGAATTGGCGCGAAGACGGATTTTGAGCCTGCGGCGGAACGCCCGGACGCAGCTCAGGAACAAGCCCGAGTTCGGGGCGTCCGCTGCGCCACGGCCGCAGTTCCGGCGACTGTCGAGCGGCGCGACCCTGTCCTCCCGTTCTGGCGGCTGGTCCCCTGGCGCCTGGTCCCGGTGACGCGAGCATCGGCTGGGTCGGCCCGCCACCCCACGGCCGGGCCGCCGGCGCTCCACTGTCGCCGCCGTGCATCGCGGCCAGGCCCGCGTCTGCACGGCCCGCCTGCAGAAAAAGCCGTAAACCAATAGCGACAGCAGGAATGTCTGCCTCCCAGAAACGGGCACCGTCGCCGCGACTGGCCGCGCCGGCCGATCACCGCCGCTGATTGGTCGATCGAGATGCGTCCGGCCGCCGATTGGTCGGCGCCGCGGCGGCCGGCGCCCGGCGACACCCGATCTTTCAATTAATGCCGCAAATAAAATAAAAACGTCCGCCGCTGATGATGAAAGCCGAGAGGAGTAAACAGCGGCGGCGCCGGGGGCCGGCCGGCCGTTTTTGCCGGCACATCCGGCGCTGCGGCGGTCCTCTGACGCCGCCACGCCGGCGTGCCGGCTCGCAGGCTCCAGTTACCAGACCAGCGCGCCGCTGGCGCCGATCTGGCAGCGAGACGATCGCGCCGCGTCGTCGGCGTTAGCCGCGCCGACGCCGACGCCGCCGCGCACGGCCGCCAGCGGGCAGGTGGGCCGGCCGGCCGTCCGCTGTTAACCCTATCGCCCGATCTCGATTGGGGCAAACGAATGCTGATGAAGTAATTGGCGGATATTCGGTGCGCAGAGATAAGGTTACATCTGCACCCTTCAAAATCGATGCCGTTAATGGCCAAAATTTGTCCAACACCCGGCGGCAAAAACTCCTCCGGCCGCTGGGTGAACGAACGCCGAAAACGACGTCAATTACCAGTCTTTTTAAGGGGGCCGGGGAGGCCTTTACAGTCGCCCAATGCGGGTCGAACGCTCTTTGTGAGGCCAGTGTTTCATGTGAAAATGACAAACGACTACACTGTCCGGGCATTTTCTGGTCGTTCGGGGCCCAGGAACTGCCCAAAGCAGGCGTGTCGCCTATAATCACGCCGCCGCGCTGCAGTTTTCAAATCCGTTCAGCCAATCTAGACAAATGCACGATATCGGGGTACGGCCTGTGTGTGTTGAGCCCCGCGCTCCTCGGGTGCCATCGTTCCTTTCAATTAGGCCATTCAGCTGGCCACTGAACCAAATATACGCCGAAAATCCAGCCCGACATTTCAGGTCACGCTGCAGACTGCGGATTTTACACGCATTGATGGCTGCACGCGCGGGACCGGTTAAACGATAGGACGCTCATTCACTAATGCACTTGTTACGGTATCTTTTCAGCTATTCCATCAATACGGGACGTAACAACGTGCCCATTCTGTATCAGCAGTGGCAGTGAAGTTAATGCAAAAGTAAAACCAGTTCTCCGAGCCGTTGCGCCGACTGCAATACGAGCCGACCGTCCTCGATCGGACACTTAGCGCAATGAGTCGGGAAACCGGCGAATCGCGGCCTTTAAAAAGTAATTGCCACCTCCCTGTCGGTCGAAACAACGCCGATTGTGAGCTGGCAACGGCCGCTCATTTCGAAAACAGCGCCTGGCCGGCGGTAAACTGCTCAATAGCGCCGCGGCTGCCCGGTTTTTCAAACTGCCGCCGGTCCGGGTCGGCCCGCCAGTGGGTTAGTCCGCGCCGGAGGCGCTCATCAGCGGCGTTCGACGCGGCGAACGCCAATCAGGCACATGGCGAAAACGGCCGGCCTGGTGCGGGGGTTTCGCGGCGCTGCGGGGACTCGGTGCCTCGCTCGCTCGTCGCGCACGCCAGCAAACGCTGGGGACGGCGACGAGCCGCGGGTGGCTCTGCAGACAGGCGGGTGTTCAGGCAGCGGAGAGTTTAACTCGGTGGACACCGCCGAGGGGCAACGTATCCGGTTACGACACACCTAAAGGCAGATACCAACGTGGGATTACTTAACCACTCTGACCATCTGGTGAACCAATGGACCGATTCGAACCGGGAAACTGGGGATCAAGTGGAGATCAACCGGAGAACCGAAGCTGATTCGAAATCCAGTCGATGGCACTGCACACCAGAGCCCGTGAACCGGCCTGGGTACCATCGTGATCGAAGAAGACGTTACAGTACAAGTCGGGTCAGAGTGACGAGTGTCCCTGCACCGCGGCACCGACTAAAACATTGTCATAGAGTTCCCACGACCAGCACGAGGCGAACGTGCCTCTCTGGCTGCGCTGACCCGTGGAGCCGACCTCAGACAGCGACGCGCCAGCACCGCCCCCATCGCAGGCCGAGCGCGCGGCGGCAGTGGAGGAGGGGAGGGGGGGGGACACAGTGCCGTCTGTGTGCCGGGCAGCGGCCGTGACGTGCGCCGTGTTTTGCCGCGCGGCTGTGATCCGTCGCAGGGCCGGCGCGCCGTTTTTCCCGCGGGCCGGCCGGCCGTCGATGTGCCGATGACAGGCCGTCCCGCGGCGGCGGCGGCGGGCCGGAGCACCGTCCGCCGCTAACCAGTGAACACAGTTCATCCAGGTCCGGAGCGCGACATTCGTCCGCGTCGACATCGCAAGCTGCTCGACTTCTGCTCAGCTCGGATCCGGAGGCTGGGCTTACGACCCTCACCGGGAAACTTCACCAGATCCCGCAGATCCCTTCCCACAGGCGCCGCCGCCCGGTCCGTCATCCCGTGCCGGGCGCAGCAGCGTCCGTCCGCCGTTACCGGGGGAGGCCGCCGCCAGGTCGCCGCGACCTCGGGCGGCCGGCGGGGCGTGACGGTCCGTCGCTGGACGTCGTCCGGAGAGCGGGCCGTAATGACCCAATCAGCGGCCGCCGTCCGGCCGGCCCCGCCGCCGTCGGGCGCCGAGCGGGTCCCGGCCGCCGGAGCCGGCCGGCCTCCCAGACGTCGACAGCCGTGTAATTAAAACAAAACTCGCCGTCCTGATCGACCCTGGAGGACGTGGCGGCGCGCCGATCGCGTCCTCGGCGCCCCCTGTTTGAAGAGGCGGTGACGGGCGGGCCGTCACGGAACCGCCTGCCGCTGGACACAGCCAGCCAGGTCGATGGGCGTCCACGGCTGATCGTCGACACGCCGCGCTGCTGCGATTTGGGAGCGCAGGGGCCGCAGGTCGTGGTGCGATTTCATTTCCGGTGTTGTAGAGCTCGCCTGGCGTTACCCCTTCTTGTAGAACACACCTGACCCGACACCCCTGTCGCTGAGCTCACCTGGCCCCATGCCTCTGTTGCAGAACTCACCTAACGGAACCCCCGTGCTGTAGAGCTCACTTGACGCGACTCCCCTGTTGCGCAGCTCACCTGACGCCACCCCGTGCTGTAGAGCCCGCCTGACAGAACCCCTGTCGTAGAGGACACGTGACGGCGCCCCGGTGCTGGAGAGCTCACCTGCGCCTCTGCCTCTGCCGCAGAGCTCCGACCTGGTGGAGGACGTGCGGCGGCTGCAGAGTCGGCTGGCTCAGGTCGAGAACCACACCGCCCACCAGAGAGCCAAACTGCTCGAAGAGCTGGAGACCAAGAAGAAAACCATCCTCAGGCTGCAGAGCATCATCGAACAGCAGAAGGATTACGACGACATCAAGAAGGGCATTGTGTAAGTGCTTTTGTTTGGTTTCCCCCGCGCAGTCGTTGCCGCCATGTCCAGCCCCTGTCGTAGTCGGCCTCTGCTGCCGTTTTTGCGGCCCGGTGCGCCACGCCCGGGACACGGCCCACAGCCGTCCGACGCGCAGTCGACCCGTCCCGGTAACACGTGCTCGCCCCGGCAGCATCCTGAAGTCAATCAAGTCCGGCGGCGGGGAGGCGCCGGACGCCGGCGGGGAGCCCGCCTCGCCCTCCGCCGCCAAGAGCCTGGACGTGCTGAAGGAGCTGCAGAACGAGCGGACGGAGACGAAGCCCGGCGAGGCCGGCTCGCGAGGTGAGAGGCGGCCGCGCCCCGGCGCGCTCCGCCCCCGGCCGTCCCCGCGCGGCGGCGTCTTACCGTGCTCGCGAGCCACCGGAGGTAAAAATCTCGGTCTTCTGCTCTGGCATTCAAACTTAGCGCCATGCGGTTTGAAGCTCGCTTGGCCGTGAGCGCAGGAAGTGCACGGAATTCGCCGCAGTTACCGCGGGCTGACGCGGCTTACGTCAAACGTTTCTTTTAAGTGCGTACAGTTTTTAGATCAACTTTTTGTGCTGTAAATCCTTCTGGGAATATCTGTGTTTCATCAGCCTATGTTCAATCAAAGATGCCGACGAGCTAAAGAAGATTTTGGGGATTTTAGCCGTCATTTCGTGTTAATTGCACATGAGCGCACTACGCAATGGCAAGGGCCATGCAGCACTAGGATCCGTCGTCAGGGCTCAGAATACACAGCTGGTTGCGAAGTAGAAATCCGGTCCCGATGTCATCGCTTAACGCATTCTTACGCAAAACAGCGGGTTATTTCAGAAGGAGTGGTAAATGCGCGGACGAACAACAATGAATCGCAATATGATCACACTCAAGACGCATGCAAAAAGGAATGAATTCATACCTAAGATCGTTTTCTTACCACGTAGGGGGCTTTCCACCGTAAAATGTTAAGACGACGGGTCTGGCGGCTTTTTGCGGTTGAGGGGGCCATCATGCAAAGGTTGGCTTCCGAAACTCCCGGTAGCACACAATCCCACAATCTCGCCTATTCGAAAAAGTCCGCTCCGGTTCAGCTGTTTGCTGCTTCACTTACAGCTGTTTTTATTTGTTCCCGAGTTTTTGCGCGCGTTGTTGACGCCTGACTTCGCCGCCATCGCCGGCTGTCGGTGTCGTCGTCGGTGGCGTCGCGTCGGCGCCTCGGCTCCCCTCTTCGTCCCCTCCCCGGCCGCCCGTCCGCGTCTGTCACTGGTTTGTCAGCCGACGTGAGAACGTGACGCGCTGTGGAAATGTCGGCGCGGCGCTCGTCCGCGTCCGCGCCGAACGCCTTCCACGGGGCCGCGAGCTGGCACGAGTGACGTCACCGGGCCTCAGCGGTCTGCTGAGTCTGCCCGGCCGGCGAGCGGTCTCTGACGACACGAGCCTCGCCCTGCTCGGCGGCAACGCCGGGCGCCGCGGCCGACGACACCCCGTGGATCGGACCTCGCCCTCTACAGGTCCGCCTGACCGATCCAGCGGCCAGCAGTCCCCGCGTGCTGGGCTGGGCGTGTGATGACCGGCGCCTCTCCGTTGCAGGGGAGCCGCGCCCGCCGCTGGTCGAACCACCGCTGCTGGGGATGCGCGGCCAGCCGGTCGTCTGCCGACCGCCGTTCCTGCCGGCGGCGCCGTTCCCGTTCGCGCCGTTCCCGGCGGCCGGCGGCGCGCTGGTGACGCTCGGCGCTCGCTCGCCGGGCTCGCCGCCCGGCCGCGAGCCCCGCGCCTCGCTCTCGCCGCCGGAGCGGGCGCGAGCCACGCCCGAGAGCGAGCCGAGCCCGGCCGGCTCGGACCCGGCCGCCGCGGCCGCCGCCGGCGGCTTCCGCTACGACGAGAACGACCCGCTCATCCCCAAGAGCGACCCGATGGAGACGCGGCTGCAGGAGATGCTGCGCTACAACATGGACAAGTACGCCAACCAGAGCCTGGACACGCTGCAGCTGGCGCGGCGCGTGCGCGAGCTGCTCAGCATTAACAACATCGGACAGCGCATGTTCGCGCGCTACATCCTCGGCCTCTCGCAGGGCACCGTCAGCGAGCTGCTCAGCAAGCCCAAGACCTGGGAGAAGCTGACAGAGAAGGGCCGCGACAGCTATCGCAAGATGCACGCCTGGGCCGTCGACGACGCCGCCGTCTACCTGCTCAAGGCCGTCATCCCCAAGCGAGGTGAGTGCGGGATGGGAGCCGGTGGGGAGGGAACCGACAAGGAGCGGTTCACGGCCGGGGGCGCGAGCCGGTCGCGGCCGCGCCAGCGATGCCGGTAGACGGCCGCGCCGGAGCCGTCGCCGCCGAGCGGGCGCCGCGAACGGCGGCGAAGAGGCGTCGCCAGCCGCGCGACCAGTCGCGGCGCCGCGCCGACGAGGCGGTGCTCGGAGACGACCGCGCGCCGGCGGCCTCAAAGCCGGCCGCCCGGCGGCGGCCGCCTGCGACGGCGCCGACGGCGACGGGCGCGGAGCTGCGAGGGCCGCAGGCCCGGCGCTCGGCAGGGCGCCCGGCGGCCGGCCGGCCAGCGGCCGTCGCCAAACGACGCCATGAGGCGCCGACTTCTGACGGACGCCGGCGATTCCCGCGCTGCCGCGCGGTCCGCGCGCTCGCCGGGCGTGCCGCGGCCAGCCGTCGGCCGTGACGCGCGCGTGACTCAGCCGTCTGCGATTGTCCCCGGAGCGCCGGCGGCCGTGCCAGCGGCGCCGGGCCGCGCCGTGACGTCATCGCCGCCGCCGGCGATCGGGTTTCCGATCCACTGATGAGTAATCGGACGCGCCGGATCGGCCGCCGGTAACGAAGTAATCCGTAACGATACCGCCGCGCCGCCGCTCGCGTCGCGTCGGCGCGCAGCAGATGCCGCCGTCCAGCCGGTCGGCGCCGCGTCGGCCGGCGGCGTCTGCCAGGAGCGGAGGCCGCCGCCCCAGGCGCCGGGCGGCGGCCGGCCGTCATCAGCAGCCGTTAGTCCGGCTCCATTGACGGCGTCGAGTGGCAGCCTTGGCTGCAGGGCCGGCTCGGAGCGCGCCGCGCGTGTCGGCCGCCGCGCCGAGCACGCGAACGGAGCGCGTCGCCGGCGCGGCGCCGGCGCCGGCCGTGCCTGTCGCGCGGGCGACGCCGGCCAATTCGGTTTACGGCCGGGCTGTATAAGTTTGCGATTGTCACCGTCGGTCGATCGGACACCGCGCGCGACGGCGACAGTCGATGGGGCGCGGAAGGCGGCGGCCGGCCGTCGCTCCGTCGACTTCCCACCGCCGACGTTTCGGCCACAGTTCGGCCTGAATGTGCGCCGCCTCGTCGTCGTCGTTTGAATCGTCGGCAGCGAGGGTTCGGTCATGCATCGACGCTCGCTAATGCCTCGATGACCGCCCAGTCATCGGTCATCACGGCTCGCGCCTCGCGGCGGAGCGCTCAATGCCCGCCCGGCCGCCGACAGGCCGGACGCAAACAGATCCCGCGCCGCGGCTCTGCTGTTCAGCGGCGGCTGTTTGCGCCGCGGCGACCGGCCGGCGTCCGGCGCTGTTTGCCGCCGCAGTCGCCAGCGGCCGCGACAATCGAGCAGCGTGTCGCGAAACGCACGGCAAACAGCGGGCGGGCGCCGCGCGACCCGGGCGTCGCCACGTTGCCCTCCGTGAATTGTACGTAACTACCGCTGATGGCGCCGCCGTCCGGCGCCCAAAGAGCTCGGCAAACAGAGGCGCGGCTGAATGTCCCCGTCGCGCGCCGCGCGTCGCAATTACAGCGCGCGCGAATTCGGCGCCCAGCCGAAGGCAAATATTGCCGGCGCATTGACGCCGGTATCTATTGAAAGCGGCCAGGTATCATGGTCGCGGCCATGGCGGGCCAGGATCGTCGTCGGTGACAATGGGCCCTCGCTGTATTGACCGGGCACGGGCCGTCAGTTTTTTCTCGGGCACGTCGCTTTGACGCGTCGCGGTCGGAGTTTCGCCCGCCGTCGGCGCCCGGCCGGCGCCGAGTACGGTGGAGCCCGCCAACTGCCCTCGGCCGGCCGGCAGTTCCGCTGACGCGTGAAGCGCGGCGGCAGTCGTAAACCGTCCATTTCGTCCGCACTCGCGACGCTGCAGACGTCCGAATCGCCGCGCCGATCGGCGGCTGGAATCAGTCGCCCGCCCGGACAGCGGCGGCGGACGGTAATTCAGGGCGCCGCGGTCGCCGTTCAGGGCGGTTCAAGGCGTCCCCGGCCGGCGTCCGGCCGAGGGAGCGGAGAGGACGGACTGACGGACGGACGGACGGACGGACGCCGGTCCCCGACTGCGCCCAGCCGCTGAGCCCTGACGCGCCCCGCTGCGAGCTGGCGTGACCTGCGGCCGTCGACTCCGCGCCCTGACGTCATCGCAGCGCGGGAGCGCCGCCGGCGAGCTGCGCGTGACCGGCCCTGCCCGCAGACCGTGCACCGCGGATCCGAACGCCATGAACGTGTCCGCGGGCCGTGCTGCCCTTCAGCAGTGATCGGTCGGATCGCTGCCTTCACGTGCATGCCGTTCGGACGGCGTTTCCCAAATAATTTATCGGCTCAGCGAGCCAAATTAGTGTTTCATTTGGACAAAGCTTCCAGTCCCCTTTGTGCTGCGGCGAACCGTGGGAGTCATTTTTTTATCCTTCGATCTTTTTTTCTCCGATCGAGCCGAACATGGCTGCGAGTATGGCGATTGCCTCCTCTCGAGCACGAGACCTGACGTGAGGCTTCCGCGTTGGTGAATCAACACGACACCGATCGGCCGTTCGGTTCAGGACCGGTCGCCTCGGTCGTCCCCCTCCCCCTGACAGACGGCAGGGGGTCCAGGCGGCGTAGCTCATCTTCGGCAGTGCAAAAGAGCCCAGATCCCCCATTCTCAGGCGTGACAGGGTTTCAGCATGTCCGACCGTTCATCCCCCAGCACTGCAACGTCACCTACTCTGGCCCTGCACTGCGGGCGTGCGGCCACTCCACGAGTGACGCGTCAAATTCGTGCTCCGCGACAACCATATAGGTGGTCTCCAGCTTGTGGGATCGGCAGCCCTCGACCGTGCTGTTTGGCGCGAGATTTAGCGAACTTTTCCTGTCTCGTCAAGTTTTTTTTTTGTCAGTGCACCGAAAAGGACTTTTCCCATTTGCGAAAGATTATGATTTAAGAACATCTCACGGTCGCATGGTTAGTCCTGCACAAAGACCGTGACCGCGAACCCTTTTCTGGTGGATTTCCAATTTCACTGCGAAAACTGGCTCCCGGAAAACTTGTCGACGATGCTTGGCTGATCAATTATTGCCTCGGTCAGCGGGCCTGTCATGTTTGTTTTGTCACATGCCACGCCACAAAACTGTTTTTTTCCGTATCTGAATCAGGCAAAAGCGAGGCACTTTTTAGCCTTAGAATTAACTAAAGTTCATCACAGCATGCCACCAGGCTCTAGCCGCCACAGGACAGTCCTGGAGTTTTGTTCTTGTCCGCTGAGTCATGACCCACGGTGTGGGCAGGGTCATCGAGCGGTCCCAGTGTCCCCCGAGCTGGGCCGGCTCCGCCCCGAGCGCGGCTCCGGGTCGCCTCCCGGACACGGAGAGCGTGCCGCGGTCTCCGGAGACCGCGGGGTCCGGGCGGCCACGGACTGCTGACCTGCGGTGGCGGGGGCGGCGCCGACCGTCCCCCCCCCCCCCACAGCAGGCGGCGCGGGGGCCGCCCAGCGGCGGGCGCCGCCTCGCCTCGCGCCGCGCGTCCGGCCGTCAGCTCGCGGCGCGCGAGACGGGAGGGGTCGTGTCGCAGCGGCGGCGCCCCGCCCGCCGCCAGCAGACGGTCAGCCCCGATAGGACGGGCTGGCTCCGCCCCGCCGCCAGCTGGGCGCGCGCGCCGCCGCGCGATCGGCGCCGGCGTGCATGCCCCGGCGGCCGGACGGCCGCGGCCGCGTGCAGCGCCGCCTAAGCCGCCGCCGGCCCGGCTCGCCCGCCAGGTGCGGGATTTCGCTAAGCTTCCGTGCGCGCAGATCGGTTCAGGACGCCGCAGTGGTAGCCCAATCCTGTTTAAGATGCGACATCATCTGGGATCGGAGCCGGTCTGAGCGGACGCGGCCGCGGCCGCGCCGGCCGATTCACGTGTCTACACGGCGAGCGATCGGATTCTTCGCATCTATCGGCCATCTTAAACCGACTTTGCCGGGCGTCTGTAGGGCCTGCCGGCGCGCCGGTGCATTTTTAGAGATCGGCGACGGCTGTGACGCGGGCCGCACGGCCCCGCTGGGCGCCGGCTTTGCGTGGCCGGGCGCCGTTTCTCAAACGCGAACGCGCCCGGCCCACGGAACCGACCCCTTTCCCTGGCCGTCCAGCTGTTCATCATGCCGCGCCGGGGGACGTCCGCGGTTAGATCCGTATCAGTCCCCTCCTGTCGCGCGGGAAACGGCTCCACGCCGCGGAGCGAGGGACCACCCAAATCTCCCCCGACTCGCGCCGCGCCCCGCCGACCTCGGCCGCGAATCGCCACGCCGATGCGCGTCGCGACGCGGGGTACGGCGGTCCGCACCGTCCGACGGTGCGGGGACGACCGCGCGAGTCCGGCCAAGACGGCCGACCCCGCCGGCCGGCGCGCCACGGGCGGTCCCGTCCGATTACCGGCCGGCCGTCAGCATTACAGAGGGCTGACGCCTCGATAGGCGTCCGCGTCCGACCTGGACGGGCGCGGCGGCCACGCCCGGCCGGCCGTGAGAACCTGCAGCGGCGCCGCCCACGCACGGCGGCGCCCCGCGGCCGGCGCGCCTCTTCACCGGCCACGGCTCATCGCAGCCGCTCTGCAGCGGTACCGTCACACTCGATCGCATCGATACGTGGGCCAGCCAACAGCGGCGGCTGCGAGACGGCGTCCAGCCGGCACGCCAGCGGAAATACGACCCGGCTGCTACGCCTGTCGGCCGCCTATCAGTTTACTGTTACGCCTGTCAGCCGCCTATCTGTCAGCTTATGTAGCGGGTCGGGGCGTTAGATGAGTGAGGCCGGTTGCTCCTTGCGCTGTGGGCATAAAGTCAACTGGGCTCTGGTCGCAGCCGATGATGAGACGACGTTGGCTTCTCCAACAACCATGTCTAATTGAGCTGACGTTCTCAGACCAGAGCCAGGGCTGAAACTGAGCCGCGCGAGGCGAAAACCACACGGAATTCGCCATTCAACCGCCCCCAGGCCGATTTACTCAGGTCTTCGACCGTCTTGAGTCTCTGGGTTCGGTGGCTTACTCACAGGCTTCCTCACGATCGCCGCCGGACACCTGTGATGCGCGAAATCGGAAGCGATGAACACCTTCCGTGTGCACCGAGGCCAGACTAGTCTCTGGAGAACACCAGGGGACTTACCAGACCGCTGTGGCCACAGCGGTCTGGTAAGTCGGTAAGTCGCTGTGGCCACCGGTCCGGTACCCTGCAGCTGCATTCGCGCCATTATCACGACGTCCACACCACGACTGACCGTGTCTAGGCCGCTGCAACCAAATCGAAACCGCGGCTGAATATGCATGTCCGGGGCATTACAGCCTCGTCCTTACGTGGTCCGTCACAGGACCACGTCGGAACCGCCAGGAGACCATGTCGGGACCACCGGGTCACGCCTGGGCGATGGCCCGTCTGCAGGCGGGCGATCGACGTCGGAGGCGCAGTGAGCGGATGCGCCGAACATGACTGCACATCATTATACCCTCTCAACTGTGCTTTAAATAATTCTTGGCGCCACGGCCGCATGCCGGCGATTAAAATCAGCAATCATTAATTACGGTCATTGCGCCATTTGACCGTTACTCGCTTTCAGTGCCGGCGCCGGCGGCCGCCATGACTAATTCCGTCGGCCATGTAATGCCGGCGTGCGAGGTCGCATTGATTTTTGAGGCCGCTCGCTCGTTTACAACTGGCCCTCCTGTTACGAGTACGTCTGCGCCGGTTTACCAATAAGAAACAATAGCCGGCCCAGGCTTCGTGTCCGGGCCAATCATTTCAGGCTGATGGCGTTATTTACTGCTGGCGAACACGTGAACGGGCCGGTTAGTGCGGTGTTTCGGGTGGGCGCCACCGGCGCCGGTGGGTGGGGGGGGGGGGGAAGCACGCGCTGCCTCTTCCGCTACCCGCGGGACGAGCCGGCCGCTCCAGATCCATGGGAAGGGAGAGACCGGCGAACCTGCAGCGACATGTCGCCATCAGAAGCGCTCCGGAATCAAAGACGAGGGCGAGTTCCTAGCCCCATTATTTTTCCGCGATCCTTCTTCAAAGGTGGGTGTCGAAAGTGCTGCGCTTCCTGCCTTTCATGTCGGGCCCGTGGTGAGCTTTCCCAGAATGCTGGCTTTGACTTGACCCGGCTGTGCAGCTGGTGTTAATTCCATTTCGTTCGCGTGCCCACAGACACTGGCCCGTGTAACGCCATGCAGAAAAAAACCGCGTGGTCAGCAGGTGCCTCTCCGCACCTGGCCGCTAGCATTGTCAGAACAGTTTTGTAAATCACAGCCAGCCCGTTTACCCTGACAGAACATCAAAACGATGTACGGAACATTGTTTTTATACGACATCCGTAATAAGATTTTTTTATTCGTCCGACCCGCCTGGGATCGGGCCAGTGTTTGACCAGTCCCGGTCCACCGCGCGGCCCAGCACCGCAACGGCGAGGGCCCCGCGGGGTCCCGTGTCGCCGCCCGCCGGGGTCCCGTGTCGCCGCCCGCCGGGGTCCCGTGTCTGCGGCCTCCGGGGTCCCGTGTCTCCGGCCCGCCCCCGGCACGCCCTGGACATGATTGTCCGGAATTTCCGCCGTGCAGACGCGGCCGACCCTGCAGTGCTCCGGGTGACGTGGTTGAGCCCGTTAGTCACTGGTAGGCGCCCCCCCCCCCTCGCAGAGGGGGCGGCGGCTGCGATCGGCGCCGGGCCGCGGCTCGGATGGGGGCGTCCCGCGCCGTCCGGCGCGGCCTCCTCAGCACGGGACGGTGCCGGCGTTACGCCGCCGACAAAAGACCAGCGCGCCACTGATTGCCGGCGACGCCTGGACGAGCTGCTCACCGCATCGACCTTGAACTGACGTGGGGCTGACGCCGCTTTGAACCCAGAAGCTGCCGCCGGCCATCGTGTGCCGCAGCCGGCGAGGGATGTCTGTCGTCCATCCATCGACAATGAGCCGCACACACCATGGCGTGCGCCGAAATCCTGTGCAAACGTCTTTAAGCGGCGCCGGCGCTAAAACAACCGGACAGATAAAGGAAGGAACACACGCCCCCGGGAAAGCTGTGAAGACGTCCCGGTCAATCGGTCCTGGCGGCGCCCACCCGACCGGACCGGACATAACGGCGGAGTCGTGGAGCGGCGCAGCGCTCGTGGCGGCGCGTTCCGCCGGCGTGGACGCGCCGACACGTGTCCGCGGGCCGGCCGAGGTCGCCCGCAGCCGCGCCGCGACCGCCGCCAATCCCGATCCGCTCCGGGGGCAGCGAAGGCCGTAACTCAAATCTATCGCGCCGCGTCTCCAAAACCAACAGCATCATTATGAGGCGACGTCTGGAGAGTGTCGCGCGGCCCGTTTGTTTATGTGCAGGTTTTTGTGCGGCCGCCGGCCTGCTGATTGCGGCCGCGATGGACGGGCGCCGGCGCGGGCCGCCGCCGAACGGCAGACGCCGCCCACTTCAAATGGCCCGACCGCCTCGGCGGACCGTAGCTCACGCTGACGACGCGCCGGCCGAGGCGCAGCCGCCGCCTGGTGCCCCGCGGTCGCCGCGGGCGGCCGCAGGGCGCCGTTGAGCGTGCACGAGTCCAGCCGGTCCGCGCAGCAGTCGGGTGCCGCCCGGGCGGCCGGTCCGGTCCGGCCCGGCGTCTCAATGGGGATTACTTAAAACAGCTTACGGCTTCTCCGGTGCTTGTCATAGTCTGAGTTAAGTCTAACACCCCTTGCCCCACGTTCCGCCGAAAGCGATGCCGCAGCGCTGCCGTGCGGCTATGCGGAAGGTGTGGCCGGCGGGTGGCCCGCCTGTCGGGCCGGTACGACAGGACCGCCTCTCGCGGGCTTCCTCCACCTGGCGGCGGAGATCGCTGACGCACGGCGGCCGCGGGCAGCCCAGGGTCGCGGGAGACACGGTCGCGTTTCTCGCCCCGATCTCCCGAGAGACGGGAGATCGGGAGAGAGAGAGAGAGACGGCTCGGTTCCGCGTGACCTCGGCTCGCCGAGTCTGGCTTTGCTCAAGCGGCGCCCCGACGAAGAGCACGGGATTTGAAACGTGACGAGAATGCGCGCTGTAGCCCCAGTCATTGGTCCCGGAGGGGAAGCAGAGTGACAGTGCTTGTATTTTTGTGCCTCGGTTGTCGTCTGCTTCGTGTTACGTCACAAACAGCTTCGTGTATCGCGTATTGTATATTGAAGAACGGGGCGCCGCCTGTCTGACGACTCGACCGGAGGTTTTTTGTCCGCCGTGTTGGCCTCCTCTCCATCCCGCTTCCTCGCCGCCAGCAGCTGGGACGGCGGACAGTCGGGCCCTCATTCCGAGCTCTGGAACTCACTCATTCAAGACGCAGCGATCGGGAGGCCTGCGCCGGCACGAGATCCATAAATAACGCTCAACGTCCCACCGGTGGGCGCGCACTTTTTACGCCATCAGAACCGCATTGAGGCCGGCCTCCAGAAGGGGCGGTAATACGCGGCCATTGTGCACGACCGAACGCGGGACCAAAGAGCAATGGGCGCCATATTTCACGGCGAATTCGGCGGAATTCAGCGACTGCCGGCGATCGGGGCCGGCCGCTCGCCGGACCGCCGGCCGACGGTCGGCAGGCGCCGCCGCCGGCCGCAGCGGTGACGGACGACGGCGGCGGGAGCCCGCCCGGCCTGACGCGGCCGCGGCTCCGGACAGGCGGTCCGTCCTGCCGCCGCGGCGGCTGGCGGGGGCGGCTCCTGCACGCAGCGCGCGTCCGCCCGCCGTAAGGATGCTTTACGGCCGGGCTCTGGGCGGCGCGGGTCCGCTCCGGGCCGTAACGGCGGCGTCTGGCGGCCGGCTGCTGTCCGAACGTCGTGCGTTCTCGGAGCCGGCCCTCGTCCGGCCGGACCGTCCACTGCGCAGCCGTCAGCGGGGGAAAGTGCGGCTCGACGGGAGGCCGCCGCTTTCGTCGCCGGCGCGTCCATCCAGCAGCCTCCAGAAGCCCCGTCGGCGGAACGTGTCATCAGCCTCCCGCCTTTTTCAGCGCTAGCAGCTTTCACCGCCGCCGCCGGGCGCTGCACCGTCGGTCCGGCGGGCGCCGCTGCAGCGAGCAGCGCCCAGCCTTTTGACGGCTCGCGCCGAACCTCGGCGGGGCGCTCCGCGGCGCCGAATCCGCCGCATCGAAAACGCCACTCCGAGGCGTGCAGAATGCGAGGCGACACTCGGCACAAAGCCGGCTTTGTGGACGCCTTCAGGCGAAACGAATAAGCTCGCGCTAAGCCGCTGCATTCAGCAGCGCGTCACCGACCGCGGCCCGAAAACCGATTTCGTCCATCGGCCTGCCTTATTAGCGTCAGCGGTGGCTGGCGCCGGCGGTGGCTGGCGCTGGTGCGGGCGGCGCGCTCTGATCCGCGCCGTCCGGCGGCCGGCCGGCCGCGGACGGGCTCCCTGCCGCTCGCCGGCTCGGGAGGGCGCCGCCCGGCTACCGGACATCCCGCCGCCTGACGGCCCGACACCGAACCGGGGGCGACATGGCCGTCACCCGGGGACAGGACGGGCGTCAGGGATAAACGCGTCTGGCACTGTTGCTGGGTTGTCGTCCCTCATTTCTCGGCGGACGTTTCCCGTCGTGTGAGCCGTGACGGCGGGCAGGCGAGGCCGTGGCGCCTCCGTCAGAGCGCCTAATCTCCAGCTCAGCCCCTGATGATGGGACCCGGCCGCCTCTGCTCGGCTGCACGGCGCCTCCGACGGCCAAGGCCGCCAGCCGTGAGCCCGGCGGGCCCGCGGGACCCGCCCCACGGTCCCGCGGACCCGCGGGCCCGCCTGGCGGCGGGCGACGCTCCTCCGAATCCGGCCCGATTGATTTGTCGACGGCAGGGGCGCGGCTTCTCGGCGCCGTCGCGCCGGGCGGCCACGTCTCCAAAGCAGGCGGCGCGCCAACAGCAACGCCGCGCGCCGGGCGAGATCGCAAAACGACCGGCAGCCGTTTGAAACATTTCAAGAGCAATGTCGCCGCCCCGCCGCGACGAACGCATCCCGGCCTGGTGGGCGGCCCTCCGCCGGCCGGCCGACGGGGCGACGCCACCCGGTAATCGGTAATTATTCAGCCGCTGCCGCGTACCGGAGGACGTCGACATGCCTATCTGGCTTATCGGAACGCTCATCGACCGGTGATGTTGTCAGAGCGTCGATGGGGGGGGGGGGCATGGCATGTCAGTCGGCGGCGTGTCGGACTGCCGCTGCCGTTTGATAATCTGATTCGCCCGCTTGACCGCCTGACGATACCCCTTGACGGCATGACCCAAGGCGTTATCGGCGTCCTGTACAGCGGATTCAAGCCAGAGCGATTAATACGACACCCGGCCCGGGGTGGTCCTCGGCACCGCAGTCGTAACAGTTCGTCCTGATGGGCGGGAATCTTCCGCCGAGAATTCGGTGCCGCCGCCCGGCGCCCCTCTGCTTCGCCCGCGGAACGACGCGGGCCCGTATCTCGCTCAGCGGTATTTGTGCAGTTGTCCATTGTTTTCAGCAGGTGCGGCGAGGATAAATCCCGCCGGCGGACCCCCTTCCCTGTCGCCGTCGCCCGCGCCGACGAACTCCTGCGAGGGCGGCAGACGGCCGCGCCACGCAGGACCCGCGCCGGAAGGCGGTGTCTGAACGCGACCTGGCCGGGCACCGTCCCAGCTCGACGGGTCCAAGCGAGGCGTTTCGTCATGTTTTACGGCGGTGGGCGGATCTTAATTGCCATGAACGTCGCGGGAATCTGTGCCGTGCCTGCCAGCGCACATGGCCGCCGACGCACGCAGCTATTTCTGAGATAATCGCGCCCGTATGGCCGCACAGTCATATGTAACGGCCAGACGGCCCACTGTCCGCCGAAACGTCCGGACATCTGAGGACCGGGCTGAGCGGCGGGCTCTCAGGATGAGCTACGGCCCGTGTCCGGCTACACGTGCGTGGCAGGCGCCGCTCGCTGCAGGGCGGCGGCTGGCCGAGGCCCGCGCCGCCCGCTGCCGACAGGCCGGCCGACCGTGCGCCGTGAGGAACGCGCGGCGGCGGCGCCGGCGGCGGTGACACGGCCGCGCGCCACGTGCCGCCGCCGAGCGATGGTCCGGATTAGCGGCCGCGGCCGGCTCCGTCTGTCGCCGGCCGCCGCTGGACCCGGCGCGCTAATTCCGACCCGTCCGGACGGGTCAGCGCCGCGCCGCGCCGCCGGCCGCAGCGGCGCGGCCACGCTTCCGAGTGCGCGCGGCCGGCGCGACTCGTCTCCGGCGCCCCCGGGCGACGGCCTCCGTCCCGGCCGGCCGCCGGGGGGCGCCCGCCCCTCTCTCGGCAGGTGCACCGCCGTTTTGTTTGTTCTCCGCCACTGGACGCCGCGGCTGCGGCCAGCCAGCCCGCCGCCGGGGCGTTAAGCAGCCGGCCGCCACGGTCCGGCCGCCCGGCGAAATCGACGAGGACGAGGCGCCGCTCGGACACCGGTAGCCGATCGGGCGGCGCGGCGCGGCGCGCGGCCCGATCGGCGGCTAGCGTCGCGCGACCCGTGATCCATTAACTCCTTGGCGGCCGGCGGGACGATTGGCGGCGAATTTGCCCGGGCCAGCGCCGGCGACCTCGGCCGGCCGGTCTGCCGCGGCAGCCCGGCAGACAAATACCGCGCCGCGACAGCCCCATGTGCCGACGGGCGGTTCCCACGCCTGCGGTCGAGCGGCGCCGTGACTGGCCACTTCTGCCGGCCGCACGTGGCCGCCTCGCAGCTGTGCCGTCGTCCGCCGGCTGCCGGCGGCGGCGTTCCTCCGCCGCGCTCGCGCCGCGGTTTTGTCGCCAGCGCGCCTTTTTTGCCGCGCGGTGGCGCCGCCGACCGGTCCGGACGCCGATACGATTTATTATCGTTTGCGTCGGATTGTCAGCGGCTTCAATGCGCTTCGGGAGCGGCGCGCCGACCGCGCCGCAAAAAGGCGGGGGAGGGAGCCGAGGAGGTGTCACCCGGCCCTGATCTACGGCACAGGAGCGCTCATTGGCGCCAGTTCAACCCTCCCCTCCCCCTTGCCCCGGAACGCGAGCCGATCCCGAACGGACGGAAGCGGCCTGTGTATCGACGCGATATTTACGCGGCGTCGTAACTTCCAGCCCCTATCGCCGGCCAAATGGCCGCCGACAGCTCTGCCGTTCGATCAGCTAAACATCCCAGCGGGCAGTTGTTCCTAAGAAAACACTGGTCGCCCGCACGCCGCACTAATCGATAACTGATGCCAGGGTAAACACGGATTTGCTGGCTGGCTCCGCTCCGGAACGATAATGGATGGCGAGCGTGAAGAGGTGCGCTTCCTTGCCTTCCGGCCGGCTCAGGGTCAGGGGTCCGCGGCTGTGTTCCCTTTGAACCCTCGGCCGGCACCGGCCACGCTCTTTGTGCGGTCTGCGGCTGGCCGCCGAGCTCCGAGGGACGCCGGGCACGGCGCGACTCCGAGCGGCGCCCGCTGGCCGCCGAGGGCGGAGCGAGCCGAGCCTGCCAACGCCGACCACGGCTCCCCGCCGGCCGCTGCCGGCCGCTCAGCGCCGGGGCGGCGCGGCCACGCGCGCGACGCTGCGTCGTCGCCGACGGCGCCGGCGCGGCGGAACGACGGCAGGCCGGACGCGGTACGATCGGACGCCGACGATTTATTGGCATCGGATGGACCTCGCCCTGACGACTGGCCGGCGATTTCCATAACTGGATTAATGGCGCCGACGTATGTCGACGCATTAACTGGACCGAGTCGCGCAACAGCGCAGTTAGTCAGCGCAGAACGGGCCGCCTATATCATGGGGCTTATTCAATGATATCATTCACCCGCGGCGTTTGCATGCAGGCCAACAGTGTGCAACCACTGCACTTCCCTGTAATTGTCGTTTTTCGAGGCACTTACTGTAGACTGGACGTAATGAGACGCCCGAGGGGATAGCCGCCATCGCAGTGGCTCCTGACATACACGGCGCTTTCGGCGACTTGCTGGCATGGGCATGAAAACTGAAGGGTGACTGCTCGCTGGACATGCGCCGAAGTGTCCTCATCCCGGAGACGTTCCTGAAGGCCTCTCGGAAGGCGTCTGTCCCGGCTGTTTATCTTTTTGTCCTCCGCGACACCGTTCACGAGCCGTTTACCGTTCCGGCTGACAGCGCGACGGGCTGTTTGCCGGTCAGGTCTGGCAGGGCAGCCTCGTCCGGCAGGCCGCCCAGGCGTCCTCTGCGCGCGCTGTCGATGTCTGCTGGCCGGACGGTTGCCGCCTGCAGAGCGACGGCCTGCGCGGCCCGACGGCCACGAGCCGCGCGAAAACCGCCGGCCAGCGGCGAAACAGCTCGAAAGCTCGGAGGACCGCGCGCGCGCCGCGCCCGCGAGGGCCGAGGTGACGGCACGCGTCGGCGACCGAGCCGCGGCGCCGGCCACCCGCTCTGACGGGAACACGGACTCTGATTGCGTCTAATGGCCGCCGGCGGCGTCTTAATCCCCGCCATTTAGCCGCTCCCCCTCCACTCGCCGTCACCCCCTAATTTCAAGAAGTGGACTCGTCCGATCGTCCGATTTATTATGCAAATCAGCGTCATCAACAACGACAGATCAATAGCTTTGCAACGTTGGACGCGTGGAGCTGTGACTGAGGCTTTGGGGCTATGGCTGGGGATTTTAAAAAATTGCCGGGGTCTTATCAGGATTTAAGACCGTTTGTTCCCAGTCATTGTCATAGGACTAATGTTAAAATGTCTGAAAAGTGAGGCCTGGACGCTCCCGTCCCCATCACCATGGTCTTCAGCCGGGGACGGGGCCATTTCAGAGCTCGAGCTCTGTGCGCGAGCCGCGTACTGGCGGCCCCCGGCCTGGCTAGAGCGAGCCCATACCCGCAGGCGATTCACAATCGACCGGCCGAGACGCTGATCTGAAGTTGTGCTGGCCGATTTCTCTGTCGCCCGGTTTATGTTTGGGAAACAGTGCAGGGTGGTGGGATTTTCGCGGCCACCGAGTGAACGTCCGGCTCCGGGCGCCTTCAGACTTGCCTCGTTTAGATTGCTTTGATTATAATCTTTTCGCCACCTTCGCCTTGTAAGACTATCATTTTGGTAAAAGAAAGGGCATCATGGCCACCGGAAATCTGTTTTCAAAGCAGAGTACTAAATTATAGTTTGGCTGCCTGAATTGGTTATTTTTCCGATCCCCTCAGCGGATGCGCCCAAAGTTCTTAGCTTATTCCTCCAATAAACTCCTGAACTTCCAAACTTGCCGGAGACTTTTCAAAGCCTTTGTCGTGTGATTATGACCGGAACATCGAAAAAGGTAAAAGTCTGCCATACCCTGGGAAAATTTTTCGACAAAACTAAACAATTTGCTGTGTTGGAAAGTGCCGGCATGTTTCAATACTTGAAAGCAACATTTTCCGAAGTAAATTAATTCCATTATAGTACTTTTTTGCTGGACGCATCTCCAGTAGTTCCATCCGTTCAAAACGAACAATCATGACCGTACAGAATGACCCACTTTTACTCTTTAGACTGCGAGGTCGGCTTACATGAACCAGTTAATAATCGCTGGTAAAGTCTTGTGTACTGGGCACGCGTACCGCGATTTGTACCCAAATGAGGTTCGTCACCTCCAATCAGAGATCTAGCCCGTGAGCCTCCCTGCTGTCCAGTCGTGTCAGGCGGTCAGACTGCCCGGGTTCGGGTGGCTGCTTCGTGCAGTCCCAACACTGCAGTCAAGTCGCTCGCCACACGGGGTCCAGGCATGACATTCAATGAGACCGCATGTCGGTCTGCCATTAAAAGCGTTCCCAATGTTCTCGTTTTGACATTCATGGAGGGATGACCTTTCGCGCCCGAGAGCTAAATGGGTGAGGTGATGTCTCATGCTGACAGCGGAATGGAATAGAGACCCAAGAAATTCTGTTGTATGAAATTCGCGCTAAACTTGGTTGACTTAATGAAATAACTTAAGTCATTTCGCGCTGTGTCGAGTTCGACGTGCCTCTTATGAACGATTGCAGCTAAACACTACGACGATGTTTTCTTAAGTCTGTCCCCATTTTTCCCGCCCAGCAGTTGAAACGCAATGCCTCTGTTTTCTACGCTCCTCGCCACCCTGGTGGCTATTGCTGCGGACCTCGCCGATTCTGGATTTGGACAGTGACGTAATTTATTTCGGCGGCCCTCCCAACGCCTGCGTGGCCGGCGTTTTTGGCGGGGACGTAGCCAAGGGGGCATGGGGGTCAGGCCCCCCGTGCCAAGCGCTCTGCATTAGATATTTAGCAATTTCTCGGGAATTAGGAAAAGTGATCATACATATGCTGCGAAAGCAAAGATGAGATGTTTTTCCTGTGCGTTAAATATGAGGCCATTTCCATAAAATTGCTGTTTTTCCTTTAAATCCCACCATCTGTCAGTTTCAAATGACGAAATTTGGCATTTGACTCCCCTCAGGAAAATCCTGGCTACATGCCTGGTTCCTGGGCTGTTCGGGCTGACGTGAGGCGGTTCCGTGAGCGCCGGCGGCAGATGTTTTCCATGGCACGCGCGGTAGTTTCCGGTCATTCTTATCTGTCCGGAGCTGCAGCGCCGGCCAAGCCGGAGGCAGACGGATGGTGGGGGGGGGGGCAAAGACGGCATGAAAGGCATCCGGTGTCGGTGAGAGGATCTCTGCCTCCAGGGCGGTGAGGTCAGAGGCGAACATCACGCTACGTACGATGTGACGCATCTCAGGCGGCAACTAAACAGATAATTCCTGGAATCAGCATCCGTTTTTACAAAACATTGTTATCCTGTGTGTTTTTGTCCTCGTTCGAACTTTGCATTTCTGACGGCCCAGGCTGAGGTCACGCGTGTTATGCACCTTAATCGGCGCAGCTGCGCGTTTGTGCGCGCCGAAGCGTTTGTGGAGATGCGGCGACGAGAGCGGTCGTGACACGACAGGCGCGTGACAGCGGGATGGCCGTCCTGCGCGCAGGGAAGGAGGCGAGGACGGCGCCGCAGGCGCGCCAAGAGGAGGCCGGCACGGACGAGAGGATCGCCCACATCCTGACCGAGGCTTCCCAGGCCATGAAGTCCGAGCCGCCGACGCCGGCCGGCGGCGACGAACCGCCGGCGGCCGACACCCGCAGTCCCTCCGGACAGGTGAGACTGCGCGCAGTCCCCCCAGACAGGCGAGCACCCCGCAGAGCCGCCCCAGACAGGTGAGCACTCCCCCAGCTTTCGTCAGACGGGCGAGATCCCTGAGATTCGTCGACATCGGATAGTGTTTCTCAAGCATGCGATGGAGTACTCTGATGATGTCTGGGGCACGCAGCGTTCCACTTCAGTTTGAATACTGAGTGGCTGTCCCTAAAAAACAAAATAGTTATATGCTCCAACTCCATTACGTTTTTTCTCCTTTTTTTCTTGTCGTGCCACAGTATCACGCCTAATTACATTAACTCGAGCAATAGCAATCCAGACCACATTGCAGCAAATACCCGGATCTCTTCGTGACTTCCTCGTCCGGTTTTCTAGTAACGACACTATGACACATAAGGTCACGAATACGATTCGCTTCACGATTCCTTCTTCTGCCGTCCCTTTCCCTCTCCTGAGACTCACGAGCACCGCGACTAGCCGCTTCAGCAGCCGAACCGGGCGCGATTTCAGGTCGGGTTAGGTCAGGGCAGGTCAGGTCAGGTTGTGAGCGGCGGGTCGCGGGGCCGCGCCGCCGCCGCCCCGGCGTCGTTATCGGCCCGCGAGCACGGCCGAATCGCGTTATCCAGTGTCAATAGGCTCCCACTGTAGCGGGCCGTTTGTCACAGCGGGCCGTTTGTGAGGCGGCCGGTCGATCGGGGGCCCTAATTTAACACCCCGCGGCAGGAGCGTGCTGGCAGCTAATTAGCGCTCTCGGCCGCCGCCTGGCCGCCGGAGGACCCAGCAGCAGCGTCGGAGATGAAAGCCGCGGTCTCGGTCGGTGTCGCAGCTCCTCCCGCAGCTCAGCTCGGAGCTCCGGCGTCCGTCTGGCGGACTTTGTGCCGCTCCGGCCTCGCCCGAGACCATCGCGGGGGCCGAGGCGAGGCGAGCCGAGACGCTTCTTTCGGCCTCATTCAGCGCCGCTGAATGTGTATAATCAGAACATATTCAACATGAATCCTGCAGAGGGCCGAATCGATGCTCGTGGCAACCGCCGCCCGAACTAATGGCGTGGAAGCCAGATTCCAAGGAGGCCGGCTTGGAATGAAGGCCTGTTTGGATCAGTGCAGTCGACGGGCGATTCGTGACAGGAATATCTTCAGGCCATGTGAGGACGCTGGGGCACTCTCCGCTACTGGACCCAACAACGAATCTCATGCAAGGGCGTCGGCGCCGCAGCAGGCGAGTCCGATGATGCAGGTGTAGCACACAGTTCGAACTTCCTGCTCATCGAACCAAGTATGGAACGCAGTTCAGAAACTAAAACCAGGTATTGGTGCGTGAACAGGCGTACCACGCTGAAATCGATTACCACCGCTGTGCACGGGTACATCAATAGCCTGCTGTGCGGCCGTCCGCCTATTTGCCAGGGCTCCGGCGGTCGCCGCGCCCGTTGTCTCAGCCGGAGCCCCTGCCGGTCGGCGGCACGACGTCGCCGTCGTCCGTGACGGCCGTGTCGGGAGGCGCGGCCCCCCGCGGCGGGCCACCGCGGCGGCCGCAGCCGGTCGACCGCCCTCTCCGGCGCCAATGAACGGACGATGCGCCGCAGACGCCGGACCCGCTCGTAAAGCGGCGATTTGCGGCGCGGCGTCGGCCGGGCCGGCGCGCCGCTCACGACGCGCCGCCGCGGCCGGGAGGTCGGCGCGCCAAGCAATCGCCGGCCGGCGCGATCGCCGCCGCCTGATGGATGCGCGGCCGACGGCTTCGGTCAACGAGACGGCGGCGCCCATTCACGCCCGTCGGTAGGCGGCGGCGCGGGGCACGCGCGGGCCGGCGCGGGCGGCGGGCGGCGCGCCGGGGGGCGGCCGGCCGGCCGGCGATACCCCGGCCGCGCCGGCACCGGAACGGCGCTGACGACTGTGGCCGACCGTCGGCCGTGACGTCACGGACGGCGCGGGCGGCCGCGCGTCGGCTCGTGTGACGCGGTCCGGCCAAACGTCACGCCCAGGTGCGACCGGCTCCCAAGGCGGCCTGTGGGGAATAATCGGCCCGCTCGAGCTCGCCGAAATGTCAAACAGCGCAACCCAGACAAGACTGGGATGTCGTGAACCAAAAAAAGACACCGTGAGCACGAGAGCAGTAGGCCGTTATGAAGACCGCATCGCGCACCTGCGGCCTTGCCGTGAGTTTTGCGTTCTTCATAACGTGGTGTGAAGTCAACGCGCTACTTTCTTCCAGCTGGGCATGATACATGTTAAACTGTATGATGACTCGAAACATCTTCTCTAACACACGGCATTCCGGTCCTCGCATTGTTCATGAATGCATTAAAGACCGCATACCCCAAAGAAGCAGCAGTCTCACTTGCATAGCCACCTCACAACCAAACCGCACGGTCCACCTAACATTCAATCGCATGACCACCTCACGTCTGATCGCATCATCACCTCACAACCGATCAGACGGCCACATCACATCCGATGTCACGACCGCTCCGATCCGCCGCCGGACCCGCCGGCCGCGATACCGGGCCCGGAAACAAGGCAGGGAGGGGAGTGGCGGGAGGGGGGGTTCCTCCGCCGGCCGCCGCCGGCCGCGCCGATCGCCGTCAATGTGTCAATCACGGCTGAGCCGGGATCAGAGCGGACGCCCCGGCGGCGGCGGCGGCGCAGGCGCGCTGATTGGCAGCCGGGACTGCGGCCGCCGGCAGTGCCGCGCCCCGTCTGACACACGGCGTGTACGGATCGGCCGGCCGCACCGCCAGCCGCATCAAAGCGCTCACCTCGGGAGAGACTGATTGACTGAAAGAACACGCGGAAAACGACTGGTCTTGCTCGGCGCGTCTAACGAAAGCGAGGCCGCCGGCGACGGCTTTCGTGTAATTTAGTTATGAAACCAGCCCCCGGTCGCCACCGGTGTGTTTCATTCCGGCCCGCGTCGATAGGCACCGTATTGATTGCACGGCTTCAGTTGTTCTAATCGGGTGATTAAAACGGTCGTTCGGAGTTCACATCATAACAATATATCATACCAGGGTCAACAGCATGCAACGGCTTCAGTGTTGTATGGCGACCAGTACCGATTGCCTAATGTTCCGAGACGATTAGTAACGGTAGTTTAATGTCCTGCAGCACCCGTAGCAACGATGGTTCGTTGTACCAGGCGCCCCGATGGCCACAGACATGTTTACCACGGATGACGGTTTCCCAGCGCATCAGTCATCGAAAGACCTAATTTCTGCGGATACACTCATGAGTTTCGCAACAGGCATGCGATTACTACAAAACAAAAGAAAAATGGGCACAGCGACCAATAACATTCTAACCCTTGCCTAAATATCTGTCGGATTTGAAGTATTCCGTGACACAAAAACAAATTAATAGCTCTGCGGGAAAATGAGATGCTTATTTGCGAAATAAGTCAAAGCGTCCACCAGTCTTGAATACCGGCACCATGAGACGCACAGTAAAATCCATCGATGCAGCACAGTGCGACGACTGCGACAGCCGATGTTTTCGCCCACCGTGCACCGGCTGGCACGCCCGACCTCCGCGCATCAGCAGCCGGACGGCGCCCGCCCGGCGAGCGGCCGCGTCGCGGCGCGGACCGGCACGCGGCAATATCGGCCGCGCGGCGCCGGACGGGTCGGCCGGCAGGAGCAGGCGTCCCGCCCGTGCGGCCGCGCGCCGCCGGATCGTATTGAACTTGGCGCCGGAGCGGCGTCCGCGGCCGCGCCGGCTTGTCGGCCGCCGTCGGCGGCGGTCGCGCGCGCGTCTCCAACCCAAACACCGGCGCCGATCGGCATTGTGTCCGCGCTGAAGGCGGCCGTCCGCCGCCGCCTGGCCGGCCGCCGCGACGATGACGAACGTCCGCCCGGCGATGAAGCTGCCCGGCCCTGGAGCCAGCCCGCTGCGTCGGCCGGACAGCCGCTGGCCGCCGAGCGCGCGGCGCGCGGCCGCTTCAGACACGGCGCCGTTTCCCGGCGAGCACGCCATCCCGTTGGCCGGTATCGGGCGCCGTCCGGCGCCGTATCCGGCCGGCGCCGTGCCGCCGGACACGGCCGCCCGCGCCCAGCGGCTCCGGCCGTCCGGGCGGCGGCCGCTGCACGCCCCCAGACGCGGCCTCCGGCGCCGGTAATGACCCGCGTCCGCGCACCGCTGCCCGCAGACGGATGGCAGACGCGCGCAAACACCAGCTGTCGCCGCCGCCGCCGACGGCGTTCTTTGTCGCCGGTGCGCTCTTTGTGGCGCGGCTGCCGGCGAGGCGGCCTCTGAGAGCGCTCCGCCGCTGAGTGGAGCCGGCGGCCGTCCGACTCGCCTCCGAAGCTGTCGCCGGCCCGGCGCGTCCCGGTCTGCGGTGCCCTGCCGCCTCGAACAGCGCGGCGCTCGGCGGCGGCGCGTCCCTCTGCCGGCGGCCGGCGGCGGCCCGGTCCGCCATGGCCGGGCCGTCCGCCGCGTCCCGGCCGCTCATAAAGCACCGGCGCCGACACGGGGCCGCGATACGATCGCGGCCGTACGTTCCGCACTGTCCGGGCCGTAATTTACTCAGCGCCGCCGCCGCTTCGTTCACTTCGACGCCTTCTGGTGGTTTCGCGCGCGCCTGGCGCTGCGCCGCGGGCCGTCGGGACGGCGCCGCGGGCCGTCGGGACGGCGCCGCGGCCGTCGGTCCCGACGGCGGCTCGCGGCGCCGCCGGCCGCCGCCGCCGTGCCACTGCACCGCGCGCTGAGTGCAAACCGGAAACTGCTCAATGGGCGCACGAGGGTGGCAGCGGCATAGTTACTGACACGCGGCACTGGGCATTGGCACACTGGGCACCCGTCTGTCCGGGGGTCAGCCGCGCAATGAAGTCGCCGCCCGCGGAGGAGGCGAGGGGTCATTTTATGCGAGATATCAGGTTCGCTTGCAATCTAATGAAATATGTATTGCTTATCCGAGATCGGGATGGAATGTTTGCAAGCACTTTGCACGTTGCACCAACTCGTTCACCCGTGTTTGATGTTTGCAGTCATTCGAACACCTGCGGCGCATATTTCTGGGGCGTCGTTTTAGGCGATACATTCGAGAGCTTTGACAGCCCACAGGTGGGTCGCAGAGTCTGATATTTGGTGTCAACGGCGTCACCACGATTTTCCACGCATGGCTAGCGCGGTTTCCAGCAACCGCGGCTTTCAAAGCCACTCTGACGATGTGGCGTACCCACCGGCGCAGCCAAGGGGCCCGTCCCCTCCCTTAGACCCACATATTTTCTTGTTTGATGGCACGGACACCGCGAGCGAGGTGTCTTGCCGTACTCCATTTCCAGGAATGCGTACGGTGATCAATAGGAGTGTTCCTAGTGAAATTCATTGCACGTCGTCTTCCCAGCAGGCGGTTTTCGTATGGTTTCAGTTCTCACTGGGTCCCACCCCTCGGCGTACCTAATTTTAAAGTGAGCTGCAAGTAAATCATAGGGGAAATGGATCACTTGGCTGGAATGTGGGCATGTATTTCCAAGTTTGGTCAGTAAACCTCAAGCAGAGCGATTTACAGCAGCGACTTTTCCGTCACGCTTGCCCAAACATCCGCTCAGTAAATTTACGTCACATGGAGCTTCGTTTCACGGAGTCCCGACACTCATTCGTTTTATGCACAGATATGAGAGTTTAAGTTAGCCCCCGCTTCTGTAAGCCGCCTGCTTCACGAATGCACACACGGCCGTGAATCCCGTACAACACAAGCTATTCGTTTTATCGCTGCCGGCTCTCAGAGCTCTTTCTCCTCCGAAATCGCATTATATCAGACTTTACGTTTTGGCCGTCGCTCCCCGAGCGGTGCAGACCCCTCCGCGGCCGGGGCCGTATTTAGGTGGCACTCTCAATCCGCCCGAACACGCCCCACAACTTATCCCGCCCGGACCATGCCCGAACCGGGGACGAAATACGCGTCACCGCCCGTCGTCAAGATGTTCCCACCCGGGCCGAACCGCATTAACCTTCGCTCCGCACATTCGCGCTGGCGTTAATGCACGAGCGCATAATTTACAGACGGCTAATTAATTTACTGTGCCATTATGTATGATTGTTCGATGGCGGCGGGCGCAGCGGTGGTCGGTCGTTCCGCGCGGAGCGCAGCTGCAGCGGGGAACGCCGCCCGGCCCGGCACGACCGCACGTACCGGGGAGACGGCATCTCCCGGCCCGGCACGTACCGGGGAGACGGCACCTCCCGGCCCGGCACGTACCGGGGAGACGGCACCTCCCGGCCCGGCACGTACCGGGGAGACGGCACCTCCCGGTTCGGCACGTACCGGGGAGACGGCACCTCCCGGACCGGCACGCACCGGGCAGGCGTCGCCGCCCGGTCCGATACGGCGCCGCCGGCGGCACCGTACCGTCGGGGGCCTCCGCCGGTGCCGGCGGCCGGCGGACTGGTCTGCTCTGGACCATGTGGGGCCCGGCTTTATCCTTTCATGTGGACGGCCGCCAGCGTAGAGCCTGCCGCGAAATTCATGCTTGCCTTCCGCCCAGGACAACCGAAGGACAAATGAACAGAGACTGATGTGACCAATTATTTGGCGCTTACGCAGCATTCGGGTCGTGTTGTTAGTGGCCGCTGTTGGTCCCTTGTCCTGTACCAGCCACCCGACACGTATTCGGCTCACCGCAACAACCCGACAAGCCCGTACGGAATGTATCACCAACCGAGCCACCCGCTACACGGCTTCACTCACGCGTGGTACCTGACCCTCTGTTTCAGTCGCCCAAGGCCAACTCGCAACCCGTCTTCGCGTTCCGCCCAGCCTGACCCCGCGGGGCCGTGTTTCAGTCGCCGCAGGCCGACTCGCGGGACCCGTTGCAGTTCCGCCCGCTGCAGCACCTGGCGGGACCCGGCGGCCAGGAGGAGATGCCCCAGGAGAAGATCGCCCGCCTCTACCGCGACCACCTGGCCAAGATGATGGGCCAGCGGCCTGACGTGACGCCCAGCTTCCCTATCGACCACTACCAGCGGTAGGTGCGGCGGTGGCACGCGGGCGGGGCATCCTCCTCCGATCGGACCCCCCCACCCCGCCGGCCTCCCCGTCTGAGCGCCGAACTATGCCGCTGACGTCACAGCGCGGGCATTTATCTCCGATTGTTTATTTGTCGGACGCAGGACTCATCGAGCACGTCTATTAGGCAATACGTGTACGTCACCGCCGCAACTGCGGCACATGCATCACGCTCTCGTAGAGCGGTGGCCGGGTTTCCACCGTTTCCAACGGGCGTTGCCGCTCACGTCAACGGGCGCTGCCGCTCACGTCGGCGCGGCAACCGGGGCGATTCATCTCGCGCGGCACGGAGCGCCGCGCGGTGGCCCCAGTCACGTGACCTCCGGCCCGGAAGTGGCCTCCTCGCGGCGCGACTGCGGCCTCCCGCGGGGCTGGAAGCCGGCCGAGGAAGCTTCGCGCCGAGGAGCCGCCACGCGAAGCGTGGCGGCTCCGTCCCGCGGCCTGCAAGAATCCCCTGCGCGGAGGAGCTCGACGTGTCGGCGTCCCTTCACGTGCGCTGTTCCCACTGAACTAGACTGCGCGACGGACGGGGGCGATACCCTCATTTGGCAAATGCGACGGGCGGCCGTTCCTGCGGGGTCAGACGGGCCGTCGCGCCGTTTACCCTGCAACCGACGAAGACGATGTCGCCACCGTGTAGTTGTACGACGCAGGCGTTTGGCACTCGACGGACGCCGAAGATGGCCATCGGTTTTGCGCCTGTCCAGCGTGGACGCAGCAGAACGCCGAAACAGCTTGTTCGTGTCCAGTCGCAGCGTGACTAGTGGTTTAAAAACTGGACATAGTGGCATTTTTATCACGTACATGGGCCATGTGTACGGCCGATTTCGAGGGTGACCTCCCGCTGACTAAAAAAACGGGGAAAATGCGACATCAAGTCTGCCACGTCACGCCAGTACATCGCACGAGGAGGCAGCAGAAAACAGATACAGCAACTGGAGAGTGAGACACAGAACAGCCAACAACGGCTGGCCTTCGGAACACAGAACATGAGCAGTATTGGGGATCGGAACATAAAGCAGGGCCAGGTTCTGAGGATCCGAACAGAGACCGTACCTCAGGACAGCAGGAGAGGGCAGTCGCGCGAGAGCCAGACCGGCTCTCCTCGGCCGGCCGGCGACGTTTTCACGCCGACTCCTGGCTGTCGACTCGGCCTGGCCGACTCTGGCCCGGCCGCCGGGGACAGGCCGACCCTGAGTCAGGGCAGACGTCCGGCGGACCGGGCGGCGGCCGCAGCGGTGGGACGCGCCCCTGCGGTTCGGCTGGCCCACCTGGCCACGATCCAGGCCGTCCGTCACAGTCGTCCGCAGCTGCCTCAGACACCGGGCGTCCGGCGCAGGCCCCGTCAGATGCCGCGATATCGACACACACACATACACACATACACACACCGTCAGCCGCTGGGATATCACGCACACACACACACGCACGCACGCACCGTGAGCCGCTGGGATATTACGCACACACACACACACCGTCAGACACCGTGACATCGACACACACGCATGCACACACGGCCAGACGCCCGACACGGTTCGACTTGCGTCTGCCACCTGGCGGGCACCGCACACCGATGGTCACGACCACTGGGCGGCAGGCCAAGCAGCAGCGCCAGTCGCGCGCGGGACGTCCTCGCGCGACGCCCACAGCCCGCGGAGGGCGCCGCAGTTGTCCAGCCCGGAGTTCTCCAGCTGCCGGCCATCGCCGGCCGGGGCGCCGGGTCAGACGCGCCGGGCCGTCACAGACCACTCAGCACGGCGCGCGGACGCTCGGCAACGGCGACGCCACGAGCGTCTCGTGCGCGCAACACTCCGCTGATAGGTGGCGAGACGCTCGACGTCCTGCAGCGCGCTCCTGCGAGCACGGACCTCCACGGCTGCCTCTGCCGGTAGCCTGTCGGCGCTGACAGTCGGCGGCCGGTGCAGGTGTCGGCACGGCGCGGCCACCTTCGCCGCCGGCGCGACCGACACGGGAGTCCTCCGAGGACAACAGAGTCCTCCGGGGTCGCGGTTTCCCTCGCTGACGGTGGCGGCGTATTGCGAGTGCTGATTCTGCCGCTCATCGATGTTCAGTGTGCTGGGGTGGCCGGTCTATGCTGTCACACATACGTTTTGATGCCGGCAGTTCGGCGCGCTGTCACGGCTTTGCCACGTCTTTTGCTGGATTAGCAGGAAACAGAACTTTGTCAAAGCATTCCTGTTTTCATTGTGCATTATTATTTCCGTCAGGTATGAACGAGAATGCGCCGTGCCAAGTCTGAGATCTGCTCCGACTCGACCCCGGATCCACCCTCACCTGAGACAAAGATCCGGCCTGATGCGACCCGAGATCCGACCTGACCCGAGATCCGACCCGACGCGGTCACGGTGTCCCGTCCCGCCGTCGCTGCCGGCCGAGGACAGTCTGCCATGCGTGACCTCAGTCTGAACATGTTCTCCAGCCTGCGGTCGCCCGAGGAGCTGCGCCTGGCCATGGACCTCTACAACCAGGAGCTGGTGAAGCAGATGCAGCAGCGGCAGCAACAGCAGCAGCCGAACGGCGCCGGCCCGGGCGCGCACGACCTCGGCTGCCGGCCGCCGGAGCCGGCGCCGCGCCGCGACGACGCCGACCGCGGGCCGTCGCCGGCCTTCACGCGGGTCCGGCCGCCGCCGGACGACGACGGGCACGGTACGTGCGGTCGAGGCGCGCCCGAGCTCGTCCGCCGCTCACGGCGCCGGACGCGCAGTCGGCAGGCGCACTGGCAGAACGTCGGACGCGGTGCTGAAGCCATCTGCCGCAAAAGACCATCTCACTGGTGCACGGGGCTACGGCGGATTTCATATCGGTCGAATGTTCGTCGAGGCTTGCCCGAAGTTACGAGGGCACGGCTCGGTGCTAATGTTGCCTTCTGGGGCAGTCAGTCACGGCGCTGAGCAGACCTCGGACGCCGTGTCTCGAGCGACCTGGCCGCCGCCGTGCCCGGCAGGGCTCTGACCGCGCGTCCCTCTCGGCAGTCGCAGGCGGAGCGCCGCCGCTCAGTCCGCCGTCGCTGGCCGGCGCTGCAGGCCTGATGCCCGGACTGCACCCGGGCGGCTTCTTCATGCACTCGGCCGCCGCGGCCGCGGCCGCCGCCGCCGCCGCCGCCGCCTCGGCCTCGGCGGCGGCCGCGAGCGGCGCCGACGAGCCGGTGACGTCGGCCAGCCCGCTGCAGCGGATGGCCAGCATCACCAACTCTCTCATCGGCTCGGCCGGCGTGCCGCCGCTGCCGCCGCACACGCCGCGGCCGGCCAAGGCCGTGCTGCCGCCCATCACGCAGCAGCAGTTCGACCAGTACAACAACATCAACACCGAGCAGGTGGTGAAGCGGGTGAGTGGTACGGCCTCGCAGCAGGGCGGCGCGCCCCTCATCGGCCGCGACGGCGTTATAAAGAGTCTTGTCGCAGGTCGCGACATTTTTGTCCCAAGTTTCTTCATAAAGGCGGGCCAGGAGAGCGCCAGCCTAGAGCATTTGTGCGGAGACTCGCCGCGTTCCAGGCCACGTAAACTCGCCGCGCTTGCAAGTTTCGTTGGAAAACATTTCGTAATATCATGCGACTAAAAAAACGTAACTTGACCACCACGAAATTCCTGCCGAAAGCCAGCCTTCTGAACGTTTGAAAAGACGACTGAGCCTGGGCGACTTGCGGTGTGATTTCTTTCCCTGAGGTTTATGTTAAAACTGTCCAGAGCTGCGACAAATCGCCACTCCACCTGTCGATGGCCTGCTGCCGTCACGCGCAGACGTAGCCGACACACACCGGGTAGTCCCTGGTCGGCCGACTGGCCGCTGTCCGGCCCGCCTCTGACCGCGCCCCTGGCGCACCGCCCGCAGATCAAGGAGCACCTGAGCCAGTTCTCGCTGTCGCAACGGCTGTTCGGCGAGTCGGTGCTCGGCCTCTCGCAGGGCTCCGTCTCCGACCTGCTGGCGCGGCCCAAGCCGTGGCACATGCTCACGCAGAAGGGTCGCGAGCCCTTCATCCGCATGAAGATGTTCCTGGAGGACGAGGGCGCCGTGCACAAGCTGGTGGCCAGCCAGTACAAGATTGCGCCCGAGAAGCTCATGCGCACCGGCTGCTTCAACGGCGGGAAGCGGCCCGGTGGGTGGCGCGCCGCGTTCCCGACGCACTACCCCTCGGGGATGGTGGAGGGAGAGGGGACGACGAGGAGGGTTGGTCGGGGAGGGTTGTCCCGTCGGAACGTCCGCTCAGAGGTAGCGCAAGGGAAGCAGAAAAAGAGGAAATGAATATGAGGCAAATTTGCGGGGTCGGAATGACAGCCTAGAGATGGTGCGGAGGGACGGGATGTAAGTCGGAGGTGCTGGGCTACCCAGCCTGGCGTCACAGTGCAGGTACAAACGTGGCAACGCGCCGTGGCGACAGGCCCGTGGCGTTCCACTGCCCGCGTCTCACGCAGCCCCCGCCGCCGCCGCCAGGCTTCTGTAAGCTGCCGAGCAAGCCGCCGGAGCTGGCGCGCTCGCTCGAGTCGCCGCTGCCGCCGGCCGTGTCGCTGGCGTCGTTCCCTGGACTGCCGCCGGCGGCGCTGGCGTCGCGCCTGGCCGGGCTCGACCCGCTCATGAAGTACGGCTTGCGCATGCCGCCCGTGCAGCTGCCCATGTCCGTGTACGAGACGGCGGCCATCACGCCCGAGCTGGACACGCTCTACATCACGACCAAGGTCAAGGAGGTGCTGCTGGCCAACAACATCGGCCAGAAGGTGAGCTGGCCACCCCAGGGTCCCCGCCCGCCCTGGAACTTGGGATAACCCGGCCGCTTGGCCGTCCTCGCAGCTCGATGAACACCGAATAACTTAATTGTTCGTAAAACCAGGCGTCCTGGGCTACACGATATCGGTCTTCACGAATTTCGATGACTCGACACGACAGGCAACTGAGCTTCCCCGCCACCAACAGCGTAGCACGTCAACGCGCATCTGACGACGTGTCTACGAGTTACAGCCTGAGAGCAGGCTACGCAGTGTTTTACTGGCTTCTTAAAGTTCTCTTTAAACCGTGCAGCGGCATGGCTCTCATTTTTAACTCAGAAAATTTCGCAGAACCACCACCAAGGGCGCGGGAAGCGGGGAGGGGGCAGGAGGCCCGCCTCCCGACTTTTTTGAAATTTGATATTGACTCTTTGGGCGTTGGCTGAAAAGAATTGACCAAAAACGCTTTCTGCCCCCCCCCCCCCCACCCAACTGAAGAGGAGTTCCCGTGCCCATAACCACCACCGTTCCCCTCTGAATCACTGTGCATGAACTGATCCGACGCCTCGTCTATTAGCAGTGCTTCCATGCGGCACAACACGCACTGTTCGCGCCTGCGGTACCTCGGTCCCGGCGGCTTGCGGGGTCTGGTCGTTGACCGGCGCCGTCCGTTGCCATTTCAGCTGTTCGGCGAGGTGGTGCTGGGCCTGTCGCAGGGCTCCGTCAGCGAGCTGCTCTCCAAGCCGAAGCCGTGGCACCTGCTCAGCATCAAGGGCCGCGAGCCGTTCATCCGCATGAAGATGTGGCTCGAGGACGCGCAGAACATCCACAAGCTGCAGCGCATCAAAACCGAGCGCAAGGAGAGCAACAAGCGGCGGCGTTCGCGCGTCGACGCCGGCGCCGAGAGCGACAGCGCCGACGGCTACTCCTCCATGTCGAGCAGCCCCAACTCGAAGAAGGCGCGCGTGCTCTTCACCGAGGAGCAGAAGGAGGCGTTACTGCTGGCGTTCGCGCTCGACCCGTACCCCAACATGACGACCATCGAGTTCCTCTGCCAGGAGCTGGCGCTGACGCACCGCACCATAACCAACTGGTTCCACAACCATCGCATGCGCATGAAGCAGCAGACCGCCGGCGGCGGCGGCGAGGCCAGCCTGTTCGCGGCCGGCCGCGACGGCGCCCCCTTCGACCCGCTGCAGTTCCGCGTGCTGCTCGGCCGGCGGCTGCAGGAGCTGCGCCGCGAGAAGGGCCTGCCGCTGCCGTTCGCCTCGCTGCCAGGCGGTCTGCCGTTCCCCGGCTTCGGCCTGCGGCCGGCCGACGCCGAGCCGGCCGGCGGGCTCGACCTCAGCATGAAGTCGGACGACGGCGACCGCGTCAGCGAGCCGGGCAGCGAGGCGTCCGGTCTGTCGGCCGGCAGCAGCCCGGCGCCCGGCCGCCGCGACGACGCCGACGCCGACGCCGACGCCGACGCGGCGCCGGAGCCGGCGCCGGCCGGCCGCAGCTCGCGCCGCAAGCCGGCCACGCCGCAATGGCTGAACCCGCAGTGGGCGGCCGCCGAGCCGCGCGAGCGCCAGGTGATCAACGGTGTGTGCGTGATGCAGACGGAGCTGGGCGCGCCGCGCCGGCCCGGTTCGGCCGCGTCCCCGGCGCCGGACGACGCCTCGCCGCCGCCGGCGGTCGCGGGAAGCCCGGAGCCCACGCCCGGCGCCGCCAGCCCGGCGCCGGCCGGCAGCGACGCCGAGACGGAGCCGATGCGGCCGGAGCCGGCCGCGTCGGCGACGCCCGACGCCGAGTAGCGGCCGACAACGCCAGGTGCAATGTTGCGCGGACTGTTTGGGATGTTTAGCGTTTAGCCAAGTCCAGTTGCCAAGTGATTTGTCAAACGGACACTAAGCAAACAGACGGTACACAAGCCACCAAGTGGCCGGCCCAGGGCATCCGCCCACGCTCGGACGTGTCTGTGTTTTCTCATCCCATTTTCGTGAGCGTGAGCGCGTGCCAGGGCGGCTGAGCGCCTGACGGGCTCGCGAGTCGACACCCGCCTGTCTGCCGACGTTTTGCCCGAGGACGGGAATCTTTGTTTGGATGTAGTGTCGTAATATTAACATAACGGCCGCGCTTTAGTCAAGCGACGAAAGACAGCCCACTTATCGGGCGCAGCGGCAGCGTCGTACAAGAATATATATTCACCTCTGTAGGGCGAACGATGGCTCACGATGCTGCTGCCATCTGTTGACCGATTCTGACACCAGTGTTGTCAGACGTAGCCGCAGCCGCTTGCACCTCTCGCGTTGTTACGGTGTGCGTTTTGACGTTGCCTTACCGCGGGCTCACCTTGGTCTGGTCCGGGGTCACGTCCCGGCAGGGCAGACTCTGATCTCCGGTCACCCTCGTTCAAAAGCCGATGCGATACTTGTCATTTCAACGCATCGTTCGCTGATGTGTCACCGCTCCGCGTCGTTCGCGCCATGCTAGAGGGAAGACTCAGTTTTGCTTACACTTTTAGCAGCTTTGTGCCAAACGGCAACAAAGAGACGACCACGAGTGTGTGCGGCCATTATTGCCTGGTAAAATGTTCAGTGGTGATGCTCAGTTTGCGTTACGGTTGATCGGTTTTCCTGTTACAATGTCCCAGCACGAGTTGACACGGTATGCATGTGTAAGATAATATCTGAAAACCGTGCAAGCCACAGCCGAGCTGTAAGCTTATCTGGAAAAAATAAATTCACGATCGGATTGCCTGCCTGATCCGGTAAGAACATGGCCGAGACTGAATGCCAATCCTCTCACATGGCGCTACCAGGCGTAATGGATTCTCTGCACATAACTCCAACGTTCTCCAACAGGCCGCCGCACGATTGCACGTCCACTTCACAGACTGCCAGATCATCCGTAGCCAGTTCGAAGGCAGGGCGTGACCTCTACGCTGCACGCGTTCAGTCTCACAAAATCGGATTTTCCAGCACGTTTCAGAAACGTAGATTTCGTCGCCATTAAACAAAAGTACAAGGCTTTAACCCTATTCCCCGGAGGGCTAGACGGTATGGCCGATTCCTGGCGGGGGGGGGGGGCGGATTGCCCCCTGAGATCTCGAGAACTACTGGTCCGATTTCATCGCAACAAACAGCAATCGATTCGCCGTGACGTAAACTATACTTAAAAAAGGAACTTTCAAAATTTTGAAAGCAATGGATACAGGGGGCAAAAACATCAAAATCGGGGGTATTTTTGGGCTTCTAATAACTCCGTTATTTACGGACTGATTTTGATGAAATTGGCATGAATCGAGAGATTATGGATGGAACTTTTGCCACCAAAAATAGGAAGATTAATTTTTGATAAGTGAACGAACAAAAAGGGTGAAAACACTTGTTTGGCTTCTGCTAGTCAGGTTATGCTAAATAAGTGCAGATCGTATTACAATGTTTGTACAACGTTAGCATAGGCGGTGCCAGGGACATGAAAAAGGGGGAAACTGCCATGGTCACATGTTTTTCAGATCAACTTGTGACCTTAAATGACCTTTAGTGACCTTGGAGCCGCTATGATCTCGTGTGCATTAAATATTATCTGGAAACGTTTTCAATCATTTGAATTCACTCTATTTCAAAAGCTCCATTTTACGGCCATTGCGATGTTAGGTACGCGCACTGACATTTTAAGTCATAGCTCCTTGACCCGACCTGATTCCAAGCTGAAACTTGATACCTAAGGACAGGGCACCCTTTTACGTCATGTATATTCTGGGTTTGGCATTTGAGAAAATAGCGCCAAAATCATTACTATAAAAGCAAATTTTGAATTTGACCTTGACCTGATCTTGTTAAGTGACCTCAGATGAACAAAACTGTATTTGTGTGTTTCCCCACTATTCAGCTATACATCCATATAAAGTTTTAAGTTCTATTTTAAAAACGCTGTTTTCGGCTGTCATTTTTTTTTTACCCTCAACAGGGCTAAAAATGTCCTGAGGTGCCTCCTAAAAACGTTGCCTGGCTCCGCCCCTGAACAGAAGAGGGTTTCGAAATTTTGTCACAGCAAAAGAATAGCTAGGAAAAGTCACCAAGTTTCGTGAAGCTGCGTCAAAAAAGCCTGGAATTGGCAAGCAAAAAATTCAAGGGGGTAGATTCAACCCCCCGCCGGGAATAGGGTTAAAGACTTCATCAGCTCACGTTCCACAATTCGAGACAAGCAACAGATACCCGTGTTTTGTCCTTCGAAGTCAGATATCCCATTCCCCCATATCCTCATATTTAGAGCTCCTATCCCTCAGGCAAATGTCGAAAAGAAGTCGCCGAAAACATCCGTATGAAAATGCTCATTCTTCAGGCTCAAAGAATACCTGATATTAAAACATTTCGACCTCGACATTAGTCCGGAAAATAAAAATATCGACCTTATAACTATAAAAGACACTGCAGAATCACGATGATAGCAAAGGAACTTCGCAAGGCGTGCATAGCCACATGCGTGGGAATCGTCATCGCACGAAATAGCACACAGTGACCCCCCTCCTCCTTCCTCAAAAAGTCTCTTGTTCAGTCTCATGACGTTCTGGAAACAGATATTCAGTTATACAAAGGGACTGTCACCTTTTAAACTCTCTGCACAGAACGGAATGGAGAACTGGCACACAAGTGTTCATTTCGAAACGATCATCATCAGGGATCATCAAAGGTCATCGAAACGATCTTTGCGAGTCTCACTAAAAGCGAAGAGCGCTTCAAAGCAGACGCGAGCGCACGTCGCGGCGTTGCTCGCTAGCTTCTTTCCGGACCGCGTTTTTGGGAGTCATCAAGATGGGGCGATTCTCCATGGACTCAGGGATTGACATGTCACCGCAGCAAGACGTCGGGAGGGGTCGGAGCGGGCGAGTGTCCGGCCGAGACCGAGCCGTCCCCGAACGTCTTCCCAAGCCACCCGAGGCGGAGCTGTGGAGCGCAGCTCCGTCCAGCTGCAGCCGTGGCGCTCGGAGACTGCCGGCGCGTCTCCGACTAAGCTCCCTCCGCTTCAGATGGTTACCGCTTCAACCGCTGTACCGCTAAGAACCGCTTCAAGATGGTTACGTAGCAGTCTGAGTCCGCAGTCCCAGCTTGGCCCTCGCCGCATTCGAAGAAGGGTCCAAGTACGCCTTGGCTCGCTCACTGCACGGTGTACACCACGCATTCACCTTCAGAGAAAAAGCAAGGGTCTTGGGAACTTCAGCAAGCGAATTCCTGCCCAAAAACCGATAGTTTTAACGGTTCGATTGGGTATCAAGGTACAAAATCCGACGGAAATGAAACCAGATATCGTTGAGGAACGTTTGCAATGCAGACCATTCTGACTGCAACCACTCGCAGCATTGCTGTCATTCATCCTTATATGCACAAGCGATGGGACGAAGGGGACATGAGGACACCGTGCCCCCCTTAATTGGCGAAATTTAACATTGATCCTAGGGATTCACATGAAATGGCTCGAAATGTAGCCGGTGCGCCCTTGCCGGAGTACGTTCCATCGCTACTGTTTGTATGTTAGCTTAAGTTTCTGGGGCATTGAAAAGTTGTAGTCTGACAGCCCCCACTCCTTTTTCAGGATCCGGTGGGCCGCCGATTTATTTAAGTTCACGCGCTCTGCGAGACACCGCACCAAAATCTTCGGGCCCCTCGGGCCTCCTGTTTCAGTTTCTTAACCGTTTCAGAGACAGTTAGGGAGTTTTATGATGGCCGGACGACGGTCTTTGAGAACGAAGCGGTACGAATGTAAAGCAATGCTTTAAAACTGAATTTTCCTTTTGTTGATACGACTAATTATGTCTCGTTTTCAAACTGCAACACCTTGAGCCGACTCTATTTATCTCGCCGGTTCGTGACCACGAATAGCCAGGCGGCAGCACGCCTGTCTCAAGGGAAATGGTACGAATCTATTAAACGCGTGTCACCAGAAACTGCACGCTTGTAGCTTTATTTGCGCTGCCATTTCAGATATAAATACCAGTCATTCTTAGGGGCACCGGGACATTCAGTTGCACGGTTTATACGGAAGCAGACTCTTATTTCAATCAAAGAACACCATTATGGGCAAAATGTTAAAGACAGAATGGTCTGGTTCTCACGCGTCATCCGCACAACCGTGTTTGAGAACAGCGTAGCAGTGACACAGGGGATATGTTCTCTCCCGTCTATGGCACTGAGCCTGCCGGTCTCGCGTTTCGCGAGGCAAAGCGGAACTTCGCGAGTAATATGGCGTTTGTTCGGCGCCTAGGTGCAGCTGTTGGCAGAAACGCCCGGCCAGTCGGTGAACGGAGACAAGCGTCACCAAAAAGCTAAAATAACCTAGCTTCCACCGTCTTTTCTAAGCTGTTCACCTACGCCATTCATATGAAATGAGTATTTTCGCCCCATCAGTGTACATATCTATCTCTTCGTCTTATTAAGATAAGCTCGCCATCCCAAGACTTACATATTTATATCCAGTGAACAACTGGTCGTTGCTCTTTAGTCGTCCTACAACGTGATCCGTGGTAGAGGCTGCAGGAGCCGAGGCGTAGGGCCCCTTTCTATTCCACGGCTAAAAGTCGACGTTTTCCGAGGTGGCAAGACACGCATCAACGCGGGCGCTGCACGTGGCGAAAACCTAAAAAAATCTCATCAACGGTCCTCAGCTCGGTCCCCAAACCATGGTGTCTTTTCTCCATCAAGTTATTCCGTTATACTGCCCGCTGTTTTCAATGCTGGGCTGTTTGCCACCTCGCTTGCGTTGTGGTTGTTTAGGCCATTTTTTTCTTGTTGAAATGACACCAGTTTTGCAAGACAGTTTGATCACATTCGGCTATTCATTCAAAATACTCCGTCGCAATGTTGGGGCTAGGTGCATCTGAATAATGAAATCCAGAACTCAGTTCAAATTATCATTTATTGCTAAAATTTTCCACATGGTCATGAGACCCATATGCCTAAGAACTGGGAAGAGCCACAAGGCAATGACCAAGATGCAAGGACGTAGCCAAGGGGGCCATGGGGTCTATGGCCCCCTGAACCAAGCGGTCTACACTGGATATACAACAGTTTTGCAGAAATACGTAAATGCATATATGTTGCAAAATGGAACATTATGCGTTTTCCTGTCAGTTAAACATGAGGTAAATTGCATGAAATTGCTGTTTTTTCATACAATTTTCTTTTTATGCTAGTGGCATATGACAGAATTTAATATTCCCCCCGAGGCAAATCCTGTCTACGTGTTTGCCAAAGTGTAATATTACGAATTCATGAAAAAAATTATGGAAACAATGAGAAGGTCCTGACTAAACGAGGGTGATATCTTCAACGCAACTTAAACGGCTTCGCCGCGTAAAACAATTTTCAAAACAGGGATCATAAAAAGCTTTTTAGCCTTACCCGTTCCCACGCCCATAGCCACCTCCACTGACCTCTTCAGTTTTTGAAGTCACATGTGTGACGAAACGGGTTAGGGATCACATCAAGTTTTGCATTGCTCGCCCCTCCCCTATCACACTTTTCCCATCATGCATTCGCCTTTTGGTTGTGATGTGTTATTGATAGTTTCCCATGTTTGCAAATCATGAAAATTATCCCAAAAAGGAACTGAGCTATCTCATCATTCTGGTCCATCTTAACCCTATTCCCGGCAGGGGGGCGGAATCCGCCCCCCCTCAGGCTTTTTGCTTGCCAATTCCAGGCTTTTTAACACAGCTTCACGAAACTTGGTCACTTTTCCTAGCTATTCTTTCTACGTGCTGTGACAAAATTTCAAAATTCTATTTTGCTCAGGGGCGGAGTCAGGTAACGTTTTTGGGAGGCACCTCATGCCATTTTTGGCCATGTTGAGGGCAAAAGGAAAATGGCTGCCAAAAACAGAGTTTTAAAGCCAGAACTTAAAACTTTATATGGATGTATAGCTAAATAGTTGGGCAATGTGCAGATTTAATTTTGTTTACCTGAGGTCATTTTAAAAGGTCAGGTCAAGGTCAAAAGTCAAAATTTGTTTTTTTTTCAAAATTATTTCAGTGCCGTTTTTTTAAATACCAAACCCGGAATATATATGGCGTAGAAGGGTGTCTTCTACTTGTGGACGAAGTTTCAGCTTGATATCAGGTCGGGTCACCGAGCTATGACCTAAAATGTCAGTGCGCGTACCCTATATCGCAATAGCCATAAAATGAAATTTTTGAAATTGAGTGAATTCAAATGATTAAAAACGTTTAAAGGCAATATTAAATGCACAGGAGATCATTCCAAGTGACCCCAAGGTTACTGGAGGTCATTTAAGGTCAAAGGTCACAAGTTGATCTGAGAAACGTGTGACCGTGACAGTTCCTCCTTTTTCATGTCCCTGGCACCGCCTATGCTAACATTATACAAACATTGTAATGCGATTTGTACTTATTTAGTATAACATGACTATCAGAAGCCAAAAAAGGGTGTTTGCCTCTTTTGTTCATTCAGTTGTTAGAAAACTAATCCTCCTATTTTTGAAACCCTGTGAACGTTCATGATTTTCTCAAAATTTCAGATTTGCGGACCCATGGTAAAAGCCCTATTCATATTCTCTCGATTCATGCCAGTTTCATCGAAATCGGTGCATAAACAACGGAGTTATAAGAAGTCCAAAAGTACCCCCCATTTTGACATTTTTGCCCCCCTGTATCCACAAATTCCAAAATTTTGAAAAATTTTTTTGATAAAAGTGTATTTCACGTCACGGCAAATCGATTGCCGTTTGTTGCGATGAAATCAGACCAGTAGTTCTCGAGATCTCAGGGGGGGCCGAATCCGCCCCCCCCCTGCCGGGAATCGGCCATACCGTCTAGCCCTCCGGGAATAGGGTTAAACTGGGCTTTTGAAGTTTAGACCATCTCACATTGCTGCCCCATCGTACAGTGTCGTAAGTACCTCTTAAGGAGATAGGAGTTCTTAACTCAAGTGAATATTTGAGCACCCCAGAAGGAAACAAAATTCCACCCAGTATCACGTGACACCGAGGCCACAACGACGACCGCTGCATGAAACGCGTGACATTTCCAAATGTCCAGACATCACTAGCTCTACAGATGTCGCTAGCCACGCATGTAACTACTATAGATGTCGCTGTTTGCCATCAATTGAACGAGGCGGAGTTTCGGGACGTCAGCATTCTAAGGCAGTCATTCGACGTCCACAGCACGACACAAAACTACTATATTGATAAGAAGCACGAACAAATCCTGCGTCATAATTAGAACCACGGACAAGTCCCGCGTCAAATCCTGTGCGGCGCTCGGCGCCCGCCCAAATCCCCTGTCGCCGCCGCGGCAGAGCCGGCCCACGGCTTGCCTAATCTTTCACGCCTGAGGGCGCTGCGAGGGGAGCTCTGACACAGTGCGCGCTGGCCAACCGCGCGAGGTGGCGCGGCGACTCCGGTGGCAGAGCCGCGGTGCCCAGCCATGTCTGGGTCCTGCTGCCGCCACCGACACCGTCGCGACGCGGCCTGGTAACGTCTCGGGCCCAATCTCCTCCGTTCGTCGGAGCTTTCTGACCGCCCGCTGCTGGCACAAACGGCGCGCAAGTAAACATCTTGGAGTCATCAGCGCAGCCACCACGTCTACAGCAGATTACGTAGAAGGAGAAACGCCTTTCCCACCGGTTTTCAAGAGCTTAAGGATGTGCTTTGAGCTGTTGTATGGAAACAAATAACTTCGAATTGGTTCCGGACCTCGCGACTCTGGAAACGTTCCCTGGCTCTCATTCACGACCAACGCGACGTCCCAAACAAATACTCGTTTTCCTGCCAGTCGTTTCAGCTCGCCGATACCGGTTTAACTAGTTTGTGGACTGGAGCGCGACGTGTGGCGGCACAGGGCTGCCGATCAGCTGCCTTTAACCAGCCGAGCATTTCAGCAGTATTCGCGTCGGCTCCATAGGTCGCCACTGCCGCCCCACCTATCGCCCTGGCCTGCATGAACCCCACCGGCGCAACCAGCAGTCTACCCGACATCGCCGGCCCGACGCTTGCACGGCGCCGGATGGCCCGGTTCGGCGACCGTTTGGCGCCGACAAAGGTCACGGCTCCCGTGGCGGCCTCGGGGCATCGCTCGCCGACCTCCTCCGCTGTGTCCGCCACCGAACTCCATGCCGGCTCGCCGACAGAGCATCGGCGAGCTGAGACGCCGATCCCTCGGCAGCTGAAGAGTTCCCTGCTCGTTGCCGGCAAACAGCTGACCTCAGGCGAGCCCGTGCCGCGTCCGAACGGTGTCATCGCTCCCATGCAGTAAATGACGCGAAGAGCGCGCGCTCTCATTTGACGTCCAGTGATCACTTCCACGAAAGAAAAAAGCATTTCCTTGGCAATGTGTATTTCAGACCTTTCAGCCGTAATGTAATATCACTAAAAAACGACTCCCACGATGATGGGGGAAAGGAGCCACTGAGACCTTTGTGAGCGTCTCCTCCCCTCGAACTTTTAAGTTTAAAGTTAGGTCTATGGTGTCGATTGCAAAAAAATGACCCCAAAATGGTCTGCGCCCATAAATCCAGAGATTTCAAGCGTTTTAACCCGGGCTGACAGGAAGGGTTACCAGATTTTGTACGTCCTGAACTGCAGCATAACATTAACCCGCGCACGACCGTCGGTCAGTTACGATCATGCGCGACTGGGGGGAGGGGGGAGCAGTTGGCCGCCCGCTCTAACTCACGAACGGTTGGTCGCACGATAAAAATAAGCAGACCGTTGGAAAGCTTGTGACGAGTAGAGCTCGAAACTGGCCCCATTTTTAGTTTTGAAAGATATGTAAGCAATTTACGTCCTATATATGTTTTCTCATAGCCGACTGCATGAGACCGAGAAACGGCCTGAATCTCAATGGCTGTGACTAATAACGCATAATTTAAGGCACCAGCGCACAAGTAAAGGTCCGCAAATGCCGATACACATCTAATTTTTCGGATTTGTTCCATCTATACGCCGAAATGTTGAGTTAAAGACACCACAATTTTCGTGCCGGCTGTCGGCGTGCGGCGCAGCCGTATGCAGTAAGAAATTGACGGGAACTAATTTTTCCGTTACTTTATTTTCGCGAGAAAAGTCTATCCATGCAAATTTTATTGATCTTAGTGGTTCTTGTGATGGTTTTTCATGCTTAAATTTGGGAAAAAGTCAGTAGTTACCAATCTACAAAATTGGCGGAGCTTTATTCGCAAGAGCCTGTTTATTTCCAATATATGGAATGTTATAAAACTTTTTGAGGTTCCTGGTATTACGTCTGTGCAAGCCAGTTCTGTCAATTTCTACCCATTCTGAGTAATTCATCGCCGATTTTGACGGTGGTACATTTTGGCTCACTACAGTTATTCGTGACCTGACCTCAGGTCAATGGCTGGAAGTCATTAATACCTTTCCCAATGACGGTAACTAGATGTCTGATTCACTCTACACTAAAAACGTTATGAAATATTCCGTCAATTTCCGAAAAAAAAACGACGACATGTGTTAAAAATGGGTTTGACCTTAGGTCAATGACCCGGAGAATTGCGAAAAATCCGAGATGGCAGATTTGTTGCATCTATCAAGATTACTAATTCCTGAAAGTATTATTGTGATATCTTGTTTTGCGAAAAAGTAAGAGGGCGATAAACTTTTTTGGACATAGGTCTATTTGACCTGACCTGACCTGAGGTCAGAACTTTGACACAAGGTGCAAAAATGATGAAGCAAAAGTTACACAAAGTTTCGTGGTTCTGTGTTTGTTTGTTCTCTCGCAATCCCAGAAAAACCTCAGGGGTGGGCAGTTAACTCCCCCCCCCCAGTCGTGGGCGGGTTAAAAACTGAAAATCGTCATCATGACATATTTTCAGGCTCCTTACCTATTGGTCGCTTTCATTCGAAATTCCATTACTTTAACTATCAAAAACAATAGCAATGAATGCTAACGCAAAGATACATCGAAAAACCTTGGAGCTGCGGGGTATCGATCCCCGTACCTCTCACATGCTAAGCGAGCGCTCTACCACTTGAGCTACAGCCCCGTGTGGTACAGTGGGGAGACTATAGACTTCATACCGGGGAGAGTTTTTCTTACTTGTTGAAGAGCGGTGAAAGTGCCGAATATTCGAAACATTTAAGCTAAAACTGTTGCAAGTTTCAAAACGTTCTGCCAGGATTCAAGAATATTGCGCCATCCTAACAACGACAAAAACCCACTCAATGTGCCAGTGAAACAAAATAACTATCTTTTAAAACACGACACTACTGCTCCACTGCATCGCACGCCCATGAGCAACACTGCCAGTATTCCTACGTGCTGCCAGTGCAACACCAGTAGCCTGGAATTTATTACTGCGCCTATGGCAATGAATGAAAAAAGGCCGTTCTGAAAACACTAATGTTTGCAGGAGTGTCATGCGACTTTCTGAATGTAGATGCAGCATACCATGCCCCACGAGGCTATCGTGCGCTGGGAGTTGTGGCGGGCTCCTGTAATCCGGCTACTCGGAGGCTTGAATTTGAGGATCTCTTGAGGGCGGGAGCCCTGCTCAGCGGCGGTCTGTGTTGATCGGGTGTCCGCACTAAGCCTGGCATCAATATGGGGCCCCCGGAGGAATCCGGGGTCGCCAGGTTGTCTAAGGAGGTGCGTAACGGGCCAGGCGGGCGACCGAGCAGCCAAAAGTACCCGTGTCGGGCAGTAGTGGGATCGCGCCTGAGAACAGGCGTCGTTGAGCAGCCCGTCCAATACAGGGAGACCAAATTCTTTTGCGAAGTTATATTCACGGTCGAAACATTTTACGGAGAAATCATCGTTTAAGGAACGAAGCAGCCATTGTGCATCCCACTAAAATTCAGAGTCCTTGAGAAAAACAATGTTTATTACGGGGAACCTTCCTTCTTGGCTGATTTTTCATAAGTCGATGCGTTAGTTCTTTTCTGAATGTGGATCTCCGCATCAGGCTGTAAACATTCCATGAAGCAAGCAGATTTGTTAAGGTATCATGCAACAATTATCTAGCTTGCAGCAGGCCCTTACAGAAACAATACAATAATATTTTTTTTGTGTGCAAAATCCAACAACAACTTTTTCTTAGTTTTTTTTTTAAGACGATTTCCGCCTTGACCGACTTTTCAGAAACAGAGGAGAATGGGGTAAAACAAGCGCGGTGGATTAGGGGCAGGAGGGCAGCTGCCCCCCATCTCCGGTCGAAATTTAACATTAATCCTATGGCGTTGCAAGGAAAGAAACAAGTGAAAAAATCGGCTTCCGCCCACCTTATCTTATCTCTGCAGAGGCTCCGCCGGCACTAGGGTAAGATGAGCCACTTTTGCATCGGCGACGTTATGAACGGTAATGATCACCACAATAGGGGCGCAGCCAGGATTTTCTTACAGGGGGGGACACAGCTCAGTGTGAGCTGAAATCATGTAGAAACCGCCTGCCGGTAAGACGATTTGCAATGGTTTTCACAAAAAGTGGAAGCCTGGGGGGGACCTCCCGGCCCTCACTGCATGTTTTTGCATCACACCCATGCTTGTATTGGAAAAATGGCGCCAAAAATTACATAACATCTGGCTCAGCTTACCCCACGGATGGGGTAAACTGAGCCACCTATTGGGTGCAAGTCGAGCATGAGGATTAACCCGAGCAGTGGAAAGGGTTTTCGCGCTAACGCTCATTGGAAGGCAGGCACAAAAGTGCCCCGCCTCCGATCTCGGAAACGGAAAGAGCTAGAGGCATGAAATGTTATGGACAGGGTGGGACCATAACAATTTACATTGTGTTCAATTTCCTTGACCCTGGGTTAATATGTTCAGGGTGAAATGGGGTAAAAAATGTGAACTTTGGGCACTTTCTAGGCCCGTGCAGGCCATTCCATAAGAATTTTCCAGCAGAACGGGAAAAGGGTGTTTGTTTGAGCGTTAAAACGTGGGATACGTGGGCAGTTTCCATCCATCTGGCGTCTTGACTGAGGATTTCGAGTCGAGGTGATGTCAGGTCATTGACCTATCGGTGTCATTTTTCATCTTTTGCAAACCAGATTTCGAACAAAATGGGACAGCTTGAGTGTAAATAAAGGCGCTAAACGCATCTTTTGACATATTTTCATTGAAGGTAGCCAACATCGGTACATTTGATCATTTCCAGTGTTTATATTTATGTGTATGTATGTTTATATGTGTATATACATGTAAATATCAGTGTGCCAAACGTGTTTTTAGTAGGGTCTTTGGAAGCATATTTCATACAAATCAACATATTGCGAAGCAAATCTGAACCACGTCACAAAATAGCTGACCTTGACCTTTGATGACCCTGGCCCGAAATAACCCTGGTATATATAAGCGTATCCATGTGCGCATGCGTGTTTTTATTAGGATCTTTGAATGGATGTTTCATTCAAACCGAAATATTGCAAAGCAAATCTGGATCAGATGACAAACTGTTTGTCTTTGACTTTTGATGACCTTGACCCTTATTGACCTCGGCTTTGGTCTTGGTACATCCATTACTCATGCCCGAATGACGTCGCGTGATTGTGTTCAAACGGTAATCTTAGGTAGAACGCTAGCCCCATCACAAAGTTCCCGTTTGTCAGCGACAACCGTTGTTTTTGTTATGTTTGCTTGACTTCAAATGTTTGAAACTTCAACAATTTCCGACCGATTTTCGATTTTTCTGCGTCAGTCGACGAGTTATTCAATTGCCGCATATGTCACAAAGTGGCAGCAACTAGCTCCCACCCGTTCTCGAAATTTTCAAGAAGAACAGGTGGGGGGACACAAAAAGATCCCCGCTTGCAGTGCGCGTGTTAAGGTTGGCATGAACAGAAAGAAACTCTTCTTTGATAACAGTGTGGCAAGAGAGAAGGACATCCGTCTCGTCCGGCTACGTCTCGATACGCCTTCGCCCGCCAGACTCCCACACGCGTCCCAACGTCCCCACGCTTTATTTCCGACCTCCCCCGACGTCGCACACATCTCGCCCCCAAACCCAATCTGCGCTCGGGATCTACTCAGCCCTGACGTTAGAACAACACTGTGATGGCGGGAGCGGCTCTGCCTGAGTTCAGGGTCGGCACACGTTGCGACGGCAGGGCGGCTCCAGTCATCAATAAAATCTAAAAACAACGACCACAAACAGTCCGTATTTTTATGGCCTCCCACTTCCTGGAGGTTCGAGGGGATCCAGCAGGGACCCCAGATCGTTTATTCTCCAAGGCTCTAGCAAGATACGTAGCTTATGGTGTTCGGCTGCTGAGATGGTGCCTCTTTTTAAACCCTATGAGCCACTCTACTCCAGCTTTTCCGTTCTTCTCCAGCTGTTCAGGTCGTTGACGTTGTTTCGTGCTGCAAATTCAAACGCCGACTCACAACCAACCGTTCCCCATGCTTGCATCAAAAGTCTTATGAGCAGCAGTGGTGGCCTGATGACCATCACTACCATGTGTTTTGGCAACCCGTGCCAGTATCATTCAATCGATTCCCTGTTCTTCCCCGCGGCATGTTTGGAGCCATCCTGTGACGCCTCGTGAGCCACCTCTTCGAGGGTAAGCAGACCAATGTTCCTTGCCGTTTTTCGAACGTACGCCCATATTGTGGACAGGCAGGTATCTGGAAAAGGATAGGCGAAATGTAAAACAACCGGAACAGGAAAAAGGTCCTACTGCAAGGACAGCGAATACAGGGGGAAGGGGGGGGGGGTGGAGACCCCGATCTCAAAACCCGGGGCAAATACATTATTTTGTTCACCCCAAACAAAATTTTGGGGATCCGAGCTTGCAGAGCGGCACAAAATAATGGAGAAAAATAGACACACTAGCGTACACACATCGCGCTGATGGATGTGGATATTTCTGGATGGATGCATGAATACGTATCTGGAGGATGGCTGGACATGACCATTGACCAGGGAAGGGCTCTTCATATATAACTGGGGCCCTTTGAAGGTCAAAGACCCCAATGGACCCGCGCCCTTTTTTCATTTTTAATCCTTTCTTGCAAACCGTGAATTTTGGTCGGGATGGGGCCTCATTGCCGCCAAAAGGGACCCACACTCGTTGAGGGGCCCATGGCAAATTGCTCGCTTCCCTTCATCCGTAAATGCGATTCGCTACCAGTGCCCCACTGCAATGGCTAACTCCAGCGCGTTGGGGAGTTCCCCGATGATTTGGTTCCGAACTGGTCAGATTCTGCTTGATTCCGGCGGCCCCTGCTGGAAGTGCATCATTTTTGCATGTCAGCATATATGTATCTCAGCCATATATGCTGCGATATATCTATAGGCATATATCTCAGCCATAAATTTGAAAACAAGAGTCGCATGGAATAAGCTGAGCCATGAATCATCTAACCCCAGGTACACATGGCTCATATTTTCCCAAGGATGGCCACTGTTCAGAACTGATGCACGGGGGACAATCAGCCGCACACTGCGGATACAAACCAGCTTATCCTTAACCCGGCACTACCTGGGGGGATGGGGTGTCAAATAGGGCACCCCTCGGTCTCCTGAAATAACCTCTAAGTTGTTGGAGTCAGTCCAAACAAATTTTCAGTGCCTTTTCATCAATCAATTGTATGTTTCTTGCAAGCATGTTTTCGCATCTTCCAGCGGTGGCGCGAACACGCGTCGTTTTTTATAATATTCGCGAATATAATGCACGAATTATTTGGATTTATATGGGACACGGTCCTCAAAAAGAGGTACCACCATGACGCGTCGACATTAAAGATCATGCTAGGTTACATGCATGATGACAAGTGGACTGATTAGCATTGTGGGTTTCGAAAATGAAGGAAGGTTTCGGATATTTTGACGAGTTCCCAGGGGGATAAGCTCGAATTTCGATTCGTTGACCTTGAGGCTATTTGAGCCAAAATACTCGTCTAACAAGGTCAACGCGGTCTCAAGGTCAGAAACAAAAGAAGAAAAGGTAGATTTTGAGCCAGTGACCAGAATCTGAGTATAGTCGGCGTATTGCACCACAAAAGCACCGGCGACATGCACGCTGAGGTCATTAGCAAAGTAAAACAGTAAAACAGTAAAACAGTAAAGAGCAGGGGTTCCAGGGACGAACCCTGGAAGACACCCCGGTTAATGGGCCGCGGAGCCGAAATCTGTCTGATATTGGAAGTGTCCGTAAAGCTCACACTCTTAGCATGACCCGTGAGATAAGTTTTGAACCATTCGGTGCTAATGCAGTGAAGCTGCAACTTTGTGAGTAATTTGGAGTGGCCAATTACATTAAAAACCGTGCTGGGTGGGAGCAAGGAGGTGGTTAAAGCAGAGACAGTGATGGAACTGATTTTGAACAACTTTCTCACTACCTCTCGTTTTGAACAACTCTCTCAACTGTCTCGGCAATGACAGGAAAGGTAGAGATAGGGCGAAAATTGAAGGGGTTTCCAGGGCCACCGGATTTGAAGACGGGATGTACAATAGCATGTTTCCATGAGGCTGGCACGTCATTTTTTGTCAGGCACGCGTTGACTATGTGCAGCAGGACATGTCCAATTGAGTTAAAAGATATCCTAAGAAATCTAATACAGAGTCCATCAGTACCGCACGCTGCTGAGTTCCTCATGCTAAAAATAGTGCGTCGCACGTGGTCGAAGGAGATCGGCTGCACCCGGGAGGCGCATGCACCGACACGGGGCGGACGGACTGGGATACTGGAAGCAGCGGCAACCACGTCCGGCAACCTCGGCGGCCACTTGTGGTCCCACATTGACAAAGAAGTTATTGAGGACGTCAGGACCGATAGATGGCACTACGTTTTGGCTAGGTCGTTTGCCACTTATGGTGTGACGCATGTCGCGCCACATAGAACCTGGTCCGTGGGAGTTAATTCTATCGACGATATTCTGTTTCGTGTCGTCCTTTATCGAAGATCTGACAGCCCGACTTGCTTCGCGATACCGGGCCGAGCCGTGGCCACGCGTGCGCAGAGCTGCCGGTCTGTGGGCGATGAGACGACGTGTTGCCTCCGATATAGGTGACGCTGTCGGATTGCGCAGTTTGATGTCTCTAAAGGGGGCGCGGCGATCGAGGACAACTCGCAGGTTGCCAGCGAATGTCATCCACTTGTCAGTGACGCTAGCGGCATTGAGCACTGCGTTCCAGTCACACTGCAGAGGGTCATGGTGGTATGCGACGGTGTCCATGCAGCGTAACAGTCTGGCACGTACAACGGTGGGTTTCCGTCGCAGCCTAGGAATATCGCAGGTCATTCTAATAAATTTGTGCGGACTAAAGTGACCGAGCTTGGTGCCAGCGCGTTTCACAAGATCTCCGTTAACAATAAACACATCCAGCAGCGAGCAAGCCGAGTATGTTGGCTCAGCAACAATTTGATTCAGAGAGTACCGCCCCAGAAAATCAGTCAGTTTCCGACAGGCGGAGTGAGTCATAATCGGCCAACAAATTACAGTTGAAATCACCAGCGATGACAATCATGCAACCAGAATAATTTAACTCACATGTATACGCATATATACCTATACACACATACATAAATATAAACGCTAGAAGTGACCAAATGTACCGATGTTAGCTACCTTCACTGCAAATACGCGAAAAGATACATGTTGCGCCCTCCTTTATTCTCAAACTGTACCGTATTGTTCGAAATCTGATCTGCAAAAGATGAAAGAGACGCCATAGGTCAATGACTTGACATGACCTCGACCCAGAATCCTCAGTCAAGACGCTAAATGAATCAAAGTTGCGGTATTCCGTGTTTTAACGGCTAGGCGAACACCTTTTTCCTGTTTCGTTGGAAAAGTTGTACGCAATGGCCTGTACGGCGGAGAAAGTGTCCAAAATTGACATTTTCTACCCCATTTGACCTTGAAGATATCGACGTAGGGTCATGAAAATTGCACACAACGTAAATCGTTATCTTCCCATCCCGTCAATGAGTTTTCATGTCTCTAGCTCTTTCCGTTTTTGAGATCGAAGGATGGGCACTTTTACGAGATCTGAGGGGCGGATTCGCCACCCCCCAGATCTCAGGAATTGCACATCAGATTTCGGTAGTCAATCTACCAAACTACCAAACGGTAGTCAGTTTATCACGATGTAAACAACATTTTTACAAAAACAAGTTTTCAAAATTCTGAGAGCGGTGGATACAGGGGCAAAAAAGTCGAAATGGGGGATATTCTTGGACTTGTTATAACTCTGCTGTTTATGAACCGACTTTGATGAAATTGACGTGAATCGAAAGATTATGGATGAGACTTTTACCATTACTCCCTACTTTTGAAATTTTGAGAAAATTCGTAGGAGTTCACGGGTTTCAAAAACAGGAGGATAATTTTTTTTCAAAAACTGGACGAAAAATAAGACAGTTTTTTAGCTTCTTCTTGTCATGGTATGCTCAAGAAGTGCAAATCGTGTTGCAATGTTTGTATAATGTTGCCACAAGTGGTGCCAGAGACATGAAAGAGGGAAAACTGTCATGGTCACGTGTTCTTCGGATCAACTTACGACCTTCGGACTTAAATGGCCTCCAGTGACCTTAGAGCCACTTGAAATGATGTGTGAATTTCATATTATCTGAAAACGTTGCCAACCATTTGAATTCATTTTATTTCTGAAATTTCATTTCACGGCTGCTGTGATATAAGGTACACGCAACGGCGTTTTAGGTCATGGCTACGTGACCCGACCTGATGTCAATCTGAAACTTGCTACACAAGTAAAGGACGCTCTTTTACGTCATAGGCTTTCCGGGTTTGGCATTTATGAAAACTAGCGCCGAAATTGTTACCATAAAACCAAATTTTTACTTCTAGCCTTCACCTAACCTTGTGGTGTTACCTCAGACGAGCAAAATTTTATTCCTATGTTTCCCAGCTATTTAACTGTACATTCATATAAAGTTTTAAGTTTGATCTCAAAAGTGCTTTTTTGGCAGACATTTTCCTTTTACCCTCAACGTTGCCAAAACTGTCCTGAGGTGCCAATCAAAAACGTTGCCTGGCTCCGACATTGGGCAAAAAAAAGGATTATCAAATTTTGTTGCCGTACGAAAAAAGAATAGCTCGAAAAAGTGACTAGGTTTCGTGAAGCTGCGTCAAAAACCCTGGAATTGGCAAGCAAAAAACTTGACGGGGGCAGATTCAGCCCCTTAGGTGTTGGGAATGGGGTTAATGCATTTGTATCAAAATATGTGGGAGACATAAAAATCTTTGGAAAACATAAAGGCAATACACCTCAAAATTGGGCGTTCGTCACATTCTGGCTGTTGTTTCACTGCTTTGAGCTCAAGTCCACCGTTGCAAAATATGCCTCAACCCTCCCGAACTACGAAGAAAAATAGTGCTTCAGACAGACCTTGCAACTGTCAGCTATATCGACAGTGTAATACAACAAGGCACATTGCTCCTGAAACGGTTTTGTAGGACATTAGAACGTCTCGATTGTGCGCCGGGAGGTCAAATATCCGGCAATATCTAGTCAGATCAAAGAAATATCCGGCCGCGTACCGGTACCGGATAATTTCTGATGTTCGGCTGGATATCCGAGCGGACCGGATATCCGGTGCGTCCCTAATTATAGCGCCCTGGTAGCACTAGAATGCCTGACATGATAAGTATTCTCCACGCATACTAAGCTATGCCTCTCGAAGTATACTGTCCTCCAGTGCAATTGTATTAGAGGACCTGAGAAAGTTAAATGGCCAAAAAATGGAAAGGTAATGCACCACAAAATAGGCTGCTGAGCACATGCTGGCTATTCATTCACAGCTTTGAGCTTGAATCCCACTCTTGCGAAATATCACTCAACCCTCCCAAACCAAGAAGGAAAAGTGGTACTTCAGACAGACCTTGGAACTGCCAGTTACATCGATAATCTATTATGACAAGGCAAACTTTTCCTGAAACGGCTTTTTAGGAAGACATTAAAAAAACTCATTGTCGTAGACCGGGAGACCAAATATCCGGCAATATCCGGCCAGATTGCAGAAATATCTGGCCGGATACCGGTTACCGGATAATCTCTAGTATCCGGCCTGACCGGATTTCCGGTGCATCCCAACCCATATAGATATATGTTTATGTTAAAAGTTCCGGCGAGTGATGTGTCCAATCAGCTGAAGATAACTTGTCCCATAGGTACAGAAGAAGAGATCGGTTGCGAGTATATCCGGTTAGATTTGAAATTTCTATGTCATTCGCTTCTTTAAACTGCACTGAGGTAAGAAAGAATGGCCGTTGAAAGATGTGCAGGAATCACTGTAATCACTGCAATAAATCATCGCACACAAATAATGTGTGCGGAGCACACAAATATTAATGGTCGAATAGTTAGTAATTGCTTAACCTTCGCCCATTTGCTCAGTAGCCCTTGACAATGCTATTGGCGTACAGACGTCATTGCCACTGCCACTGAAATGTATGGTCGAAGCGATGCAACGCATAACTCGAATGGGACAGCTTCTGTGCACCAGAAGGGAGAAATCCTGTATCCTGGACAGTGATGACGGTGGGTGCAAGTTAACTAAAATGCTGTCAGTCCCCTAAAGGGGTCTGTGGTCCCAGCTGAGTCCTACTGCGACTGAATGAACGGCCTCGGGGTCGGCTGGGGCCGGGCCGGGCGACGGAAGCGGAGGATCCGTCTGCGGAGTCCGCGGTTGAGCCGCGACACCGGGGTGGGGCAGCGGTGGCCGCCACCGGAGAGTAGGTTGCGGGGATCTCCTCCTGGGCACAGACCGTCTCGAGCTGCGGAGGCGGCAGCCGATCTGCTCCGCGCAGGCCGCTGGACAACGGCCTCTGCCTGCGAGTCTTCAGTGTCTGCGTCCGGCAAGACTGGGAGCCGACAGAACTCGGCTCGTGACATGGCTTCAGGAGCTGAAATGGAGGAAGCCGTGTAATGCCGTCAGCTTGAATGGACGTAGAGATCGTGCTTTTCATGGGACTTGAGCATACGCCTTTTGCGATTTGTTCTTCTCCGACTGTGCCTAACGACGTGTGTTGGGGTAAGAAAATGTTTGTGTTCGCCTTGAACTCGCAAATATGCTCTTCTGTCTGCGAAACGGGGCATATCTGAGTTTGTGGCGTGCTTGGTAGATGCGTAAGAGACGTACCAAGCAGACTGTCTGCTGGGGAAGTCTGCTGTCTGCTGTCTTTTCACCACAACGAGCGCAGTCAGCCGGTCGCTGCAGGTCCGGAACCCGTGTCCAGGCTTCTGACAGTTGAAACAGCGCAGAGGGTTGAGGATGAATAGACGTAAACTGTAACAGAGGAAGCCCGCGAAGTTTCAGAGGAAGGTAATGAGTGCCGAAAAGGGGGACGAACAAACTATTGTTCCCATGCTGACCTTCCCTAAAGATGATCAGCCGACGGATATGACGGACCAGGCAGGGTGGCCCCTTTTCAACTTTTTCCGAAAATGCATGGGGCGTGGTGGAGACTGAAGCATTTTAATACACTAAATCCAAATGTGACCTTTAAAATTCGATTTTCGAAAAAAATGCCCTCCCGTCCCTATGAAGTAATTTTCATAACGTAAAATTCACGTGTTTGGGGTCTTGGGCGTCATATGATACTTATGGAGTAGGTAAATGATATTAAATGTAAAAAAACAGCTTTTTGCCTTCATTACCACGTAAAACACATAGCGCTGTCATTTTGAGTAGTCCTGCAGTATTGCTTAGAAGTTGGTAGGTACGAACCTCCCTCGGACTAGATAGCTGTACTGGCCACATTGTCACCAAACGATCATAGGAATGACAGCTATGGTTGCGTTTCACACAGAAAGAGGCTCATTTCAAACAGCTCATTTCAGACAACAAACAGGTTCATTAAAAAAAAAACGCGACATAGCTACACATCAAGTAGACAATGCAGTTTCCAGCGTGCTGTCTCGGCCCATCGCATAGGTCACCGCAGTCTGCGCTTTTGGCTCTCACGAAACGCTCTCTGATTTCGAGCCATGCCATCTTGGCGGATTGCACCGGCCACGACGGCGGCCGCCTCATTGGTCAAATTAATCGCCCGCTCCGTCTCCTAACTAAGTCTGGCACGGTACGCCAGTCCTTAGTGGCGAGTGCTCGTCCAGCTACTCCAGCTGATCGTCGGTCAGCCGCTTCAAGGGAGGGCAGCTCCGCATCAGCTGCCTGGGCGGCGCGCCGCACGTCCTTACATCCCGGCAACTTTACAGGCTGCGCATTAAGTTCTGGCGGGTTCACGTTTAGCGGGTTTCAGTAGACTGATAAGTCAGCAGTGTGTCAATGGCCGGAGGCTCGACCCGCTGACCCTGTCACACTAAATAACGGCCTGCAGCCCACCATGTTCAATCATGAATGGTTAAGCCTGGGTGAGCCATGGGCGAACCTGAAACACTAGCCACCGAACTTTCATGTGTTGAGTATCGCGAGAGACACGCCAGGCAGGATGGCAACATATATGTTACAAGATCTCGCACGGGCATGCGCCGTCCATCAGTACGTTGTTTTGTCGCGTCTTGTGTACTTTTTTAACTCGTTCAGATGACAGTGATCACGTGCATTGTTTGACAGTGATTGCGAGTACTAATGACCACTGACCTCCTGCTTTTATCACTTTTGACGAGAGGCCGTAATAGCCGCGAGCCTGGTGAGGATGGCTATAATATACCCCTGAAGTGTGAAGTCCGAATAATCAGCTGAAAAGAGAACCTGTCGCTGAGTACCTGCGTGAATCCGCCGGATCCGGGAAGACGTATTTACAAGTGGCGGCGGATTGCGGCTTGCGACTGAGGACCATGCAATGAATTAAGAATTAGCTGAGGTCTGGGGACAATCTGGTAGAGGTTTCCCAGGTCTGGCCGGCCTCAAACTGCCCGCACCTTCCAGAACGTGGACGCCGAGGTCCAGTTCACCAGGCAACCCCAGGCAGTTCATCAGGAGGGTCGCCAGGGAGTTCGGCTGTGCCAAGTCGACCATGAGGAGCCTGGTCCATCAGGATTTGCACATGAGATCCAGGGTGATCCAGGATAGGCTCCGTTTGACCGAGGTAGCCCGTCTGCGGCGTTGGGAAAGAAGCAAACGTCTCCTTAATTTCAGGAAGGACAAGAAAAGTCAAACTTCAAATGATCTTTTCCAACGCGATTTCGACGAGAAGTTGCTCCACGTGGACGCTCACCTGAACAGGAGGAACTCCAGATACCTGTTTGATCTACTTGTGGATGAGGTTGACCCCAGGTTTCGATTTAACCCGGTCATCAAGCATCCAAAGAAGGTCATGGTCCTCGGCGTGGTCGGTTCCGACGGCAAAAGTGCCCCCATCATTTTCGCGGACGTCAACGAGAACATTTTCAAGGCATTGCGCGAGCGCCTGTTGGAAACGGAGGTCATCCCCTGGATCACGGATACTCTCCCGGATGACAATTATATGTTCTAACAGGACGGGGCGCTCGCACACAACGCCAACGCCATCCAGCTGGTGGAGGAGCTCGGAGGAGAGCCGCGTTTCTGGAGGAGGGAGATGTGGTCTCCCCAGTCCCTCGACCTTAATCCGCTGGATCACTCCATCTGACGCGTTTTGGACGAGGGAGTCCAGGGCATATCCCATTCCGACCTGTGGTCCCTCATGGCTTAGATCGTGGAGGTCTTGGACGGGACGGATGAGGCCTACATCGTCAACATCTGGCGCCCCTTTCGGGGCCGTGCGGCGGCCGTCATCGCGGCCAACGGCAGCTACATCGAATGAGAAACTGTAACATGTCCGTATGACGTTCTACGTTACCAATATTTGGACCGAGGTTGGGAAATATGTGTGCTTACAACTCCAATCATTTGCATTTTGAGAACCTCCGGAACTTAATGCCGACCCGCTATTTATTGCTGCGGTTGATTTCAGGGACTTTGAAGCGCCGGACTTGGCTGCTGGCTGGGCGCTGTCGTGCTGACATTATTGGGTCGACGGCCTCGGCCCAGACCTGCTGAACGTTATCGCTCAGCATCCCCGACCTCTACCACGACTGCCAACGCGACTGGTGAAACGACACTTTAGATTGCAATCAATAAAAGATTTGTGTGACCCGCTGATTTCGTCAACAAATAATGCGCCGCCAGTTCTATATGGAAGCGTTACTCTGTCACTTGTTGGTCGCCATCCAAAGATTTTATCGACAAAGTCTAGAAATCTGACGACTTAAAACAAAAATTGATCATGAGGTATGCCTCACTTGAGATTTTTCTCAATGACCTTCAGATGAACACTAGTGCAGCTAGCCAAACGAATAAGCCTCATTTTTTTCAAAATAATGAGTAGTCTGCCATTAACGTTCTGCTTTCTTCAAAACTGTCAGCGAAAAATATAGCTAAAATCCAACACCACAAGTGAGAGAGTGCGTTTTATGTTTCAAATGAAGAACCGTCACTGCATCACAGCAAAAGTTATATGCGTGAAAATGAGAGGTGAGCAATATTTCCCTGCACCAGTGTGCATGTTCAAGGCCATGGTTTGATTATGAGGTGCGTACCCTGTTCTTGTATTAAAAATGTTGCAGATAAACAAACATTTGCATTAAGACGGATGATTGGTAGCTTAGTCTTACAACACGATTTCTGGCCTCGCTTAATTTAAAAAAAAAAACTTTTTTACGGAGTTTCAAAACGATTTCATACGAACATCGTCTCTACTCTTTTCACCAATGCAATGCAATTTTAAATTAATGAAATTCTGTGCACGATGCGGCATTTCTTTTGAAATGTTTCACTAAATTAGGTGAATCGGGGCTGATGAAACCAGAATCTGGTCGTTCTTCGGGTGAATCAGGTATATTTTTTTTAAAAGTTGGCCAAAGAGGACAATCTCTTTCAATGACTAAAGCATCATTGCTCTGGCAATTGATCTTTGCGAATAGACATTTGTAGTCACTGTCCCGCATTTCGTATTTCCAGTTACGATATAGTCATTCATACTGAACGTTTTCACCGCAGGGGCAAATTGCCCACAGACATCGTGCTTTCGCTTCGCTGCTGGTGGTCTGGGACTCCAGACACAGTATGCACAGCCAGAGTTTATCGCTGCAGACGCTCGCCGCGTCATTTCCCGCCAAAACGAACTCAAATGATTTTCTGCTGACCGCGAGAGCCGACAAACATCGCAGTCACGCCAGAGAGGGTGTGGCTTGCATCCTGGCCCGGACTGCAGCCAGCGGGCCGGACACCCACTAACATAAGATTAATGCTAAACGTACGGGGCCTGTACGTTAACCATCAGTCAACCCGACATTGACTTGGGGGAGGGGCGAATGGCGCATCCCTGGGGTTTGGGTGGAGCTTTGATGTAAGCTGGGGATGCAGGTGCTTCCTCGATTTCGGCGGCAACGTTACAGATATGCCGCGGAATGGGAAGAATAAGGCTCAGAAGAGTGTATATGTCGCTAAAAATTTCGGAAAAGTTCCACTCTTGACAGCGGAACATTTCCGAGATATCTCAAAAAGGAAGATATATGCCAGCGTGAAAACTTCAGTACTTCCTCTTCCACCAACTTCGCACAGTTTGATGTAAACATGTTCTTCAAGGTGTTTCAAGCTCATGTCAAATGACTTCATGAAGACGACCGTGTTTTCAGTGTCTCCGACCATCACTCGAGTTTTGTGTTTGTCTGTTTGCTTACCAATTTATTGAATTACGTGTTAAATAATTTGCTCTTCGTTTTTTCGTCCGTACATTTCTTGTTTACGTACATGCCCTGCAAAGGTCTGACATGGTGAGATATGTGCCACTGTGTGATGACAGTCCAATGTATGACACCCTTGACCTCATATTACGCCATTAGAGATCAGCTATTTTTTGTCACATGTGCGAAATTCTGTTCTGATGACATAAGCTGATCTTGTCCTGTGACCTTACAGCTGGCTTTAAACGCATTTTTCGAGGCGGTATAACACAGGGCTATTATTGTAAAATGCCGCCCAATTGGCGCATTAGATTCCGAAGTCATGCACCATAGAGTATTACCCTATAGTCTGAATTTGTCCTGTGACCTGAACGTTTAAAAATATTGCCTTCGTGTAACGTAGTTCACAAATGCGAGATTTTGCCTTCTTGCTGCGGAATTAGGTAGTGTATCATGTGTAGACTTGACCTTGATCTGTGGCTTTATTGCCGCCCTAAACTTAAGTTCGTTTCATGTTCCGAGCACAACGTGTTGTGAGGTTATTGCTGGGCGTTTGAATCATTGAAATCCTTCCATTCGTCATACAGATATCTGGGAGGGGGAGGGGATTGTCGTCTCTCGTGCAACCGCGTTACCCCAGAAACTAACAGTCAAAAGCGGGTTAAGGTTCAGTGAGCCGGGTTGAAATCTGCTGGCGCAGCGTCGTCGCGCCGCGGCAGCCTCTGCAAATGGCTGACCGCGATATCACTGCAGCGTTCGGCGCCACGGCGGAAGAGGCGACTTCCAGGCGGCGGTCGGGCCGGATTGTGCAGCCTGCAGTGGGGAGGAAGCGGCGGGCGTCCTATCGGCCGGCGGCGGCCACACGTCCTCCCCGGTACGGGGCCCGGCGGGCGGCGCCGGCCGACGCAGTCCAGCGCAGGCTCCAGGCATGGGGACCGCGGCGCGCCTGGCGCTCCTCGTCGTCGTCTCCCTGGGTGAGAGCTGCCGCTGGAACCCAGCGGCGAGTCGTTGGCGTCACCGTTTATTTGCTGGACTCAGGTGACGGTAAACGCAATGATCGGCACTGTTGCCAGTAACTGGTAATTGGGGGGTGGCGTTTTGCGTAAAGTTGACGGTGTTTGTGCGATTGGTTTCGCCTCTCATCCGACACTCTTAAATGTAACGTCATGGCTCGGTTTCCCGTCGAAATCCGACAATTTCCGTGATGAATTCGACTTTAATATAGCTGCATTTCATTATGGTATCATTTTTATTTACATACTGTGATGTGATGTTACATATATTTACTGTGTATGTTTATCTCTGTCTTATTTTGGATTGATATCAAAATTGTCATTATAAAAGAAAATTTTACGACAGCTGGAGTCCATCTAAGTTAGCTCGGCATTCGCTGGCGTATTTAGAACTACGCCATTCGCTGACGGAAGGAGGTCTATTGCTTTTCCCGTCTAACTTCGCAATTACTGGGCCGATCAAAACGTACGTCCGTTAACTTGGCACACATATTCATATTGATACTGAGCACACACCACCGAATTTACTCAAATTACCGTGTTCGGTCAACCTGCCATATCATTTCCGAATCTGAAATTCTCTCTGCCCTAAGTTTCATTCAAATAACGTAAAGTCAAAGCCAACGAAAGGGACAAGCATAGCCGTCGACGTATAACACCAAACTGCACAAATGAGATATCAAACCAAAGAGGGGAACGGTCCGCAATTCTTACGACCCAAAAGGCCAAGGCCATGGTCTGTCGAAAAGGTCCTAAGCAAGGTCAAAAGCCGGGGACAAGCCTAGCCGCCAACCCATGGCACCAAACTGAACAAATGAGGTATTGTGGTAGAGAGGGAAAACTTCTCCAACTTTGACGATCTAATAGATCAAGGTCAAGCTCATCGTCAGAGTCTTAATCAAGCTCAAAAGACGGGGAGGAACACAGCAGCCGGCCTATGCCACCAAACTGTACAAACGAAGTATCGAACCAAAGAGGAGAACGGCCCGTAACTTTGAAAAGTCAGAGTCAAAGCTCGTTGTGAAAGGCACCACACTGTACAAATAAAATATCACACCTTGACCTCTCGTGTCGTCAAAGTAGCCAAAGGCTCCCCTCTTTGGTAAAATGGCCCATTTGTTCAGCTTGGTGCCATAGCTTGGCAGCTATGCTTATCCCCGTGCTTTGACATTGATTAGGACCTTGGCCTTGACCTTTTGGGTCGTAAATGTGACGCACGGCTCCCCTAATTGGTGTGAGAGTTCATTTGTACAGTTCACTGTCATAGGTCGGTGGCTGTGTTTGTCCCAGTCCTTTGACCTTGACTAGGACCCTGACGACGGACAATGACCTTGACGTTTTGGGTCGTCAAAGTTTAGGAGGGTTCCCGTGTATTTCGTGATATCTTATTTGCAGAGTGTGGTGTCATAGTTCGGTGGCTACGCTTGTCCTCGTCCTTTGACCTTAATTAAGACCTTACGATAGCCCTTCACCTTGACATTTTCGGTCATTTAAGTTACGGACCACTCCTGTCTTATGGTTTGATATCCCATTTGTACAGTTTGGTGCCATAGGTCGACGCCTATGCTTGTCCCCATCCTTGACCTTGACTTTGCCGTATTTGATCTCTAGAGGTTAACTGGTCAAAGTTAAGAGATACAGAAGTTTACATTCGGAAATGGCATAGGTAGCTTGACCACATAGGGTGATTTGAGAAAAGCCAGCAGTGTGTGCTGTATACGTATATGAATATGTGTGACAAGTTAATGAACGTTCAAAACGTTTCAAACTGCGAACGATAGCCCTCAACTAGGGCTTTCAGAAACGTATGGTTTCTAGTGCTTAATGTCATGGATGACGTCACATACAGGTCAAAATGAGAAAAAGACGAATGTTTCCAGTCTTAAAGCTTCCGTGGATGTTCCAAACGTCAGAAGCGTAATTTATCCCACGAAATTGTTCTTAAACCTTACAAAAGTCCTGCCGGTAAGGTCAGAAGAAGCCCACAGGTCAAGAGCCAGAAGGTTTCGACCAAGTTTTTGTAACAAAAATAGTTTTGAAATGCATCGAAAGTGTTCTTTGCACCACTCAGAGGGTAAAGTAGACTTTGGTATGAATCAGCGGGTCCAATTACCCCATGATCCGAGTAAATAGGGTCACATGAACGAAAAATGTATGGCGTTGAAATCGGTTAAGTGGCTTTAACATGAGGACATTACATGAAAATGATGATATTTCTGTTGTTTCGATTGGTTGATTGACATTTTCCCCCGTGCTTCACCTTCATAATCAAATTTCTAACGATTTTTTTCAGCCCAGCCCGGACTTGAACGGATCGGTTCACGCAATGCTCGGCTTTAACCTGCTCTTGCTCCGTGACCTTTCGCAATCTTGACCTGAAAATTAAATGAAACATGCCCTAGTCTTTCATCAGAAGACTCACAAGTTTCTGGCTTTATATCTTGAATGACTTGAAAGTTATTCAAGAAAAACCAAAGGGTTGGGCCAAAAGAAGCCACCCCTCCCAGAGAATGGCGGGTAAAGCCGTGTAAGTGCCATAACCAAGGACGATTCAGTTTCAAAGATGACAATTTTTTTAGCATTTGTATTTCTTTTAATCGTTAAGGAAAAGTATTCTGTGCCGCGATTTCAGATTCTTAAATAGTGATTGGTCTATCAAACGTGTTTTATTTTGACCAAAAACGTGTTTGTGTTGTTTTATGCCATTTCCGATGACAATATTCTCGTTCTTATGAGCAGCCTTTATCGATGAAAAATGGTACTGGCAATGTTTTAACATGAGCCTTTGCTACATAAACATGATTCCTTGGGCACTGAAACAAAGCAGAACATAGTATGTCATTTTAGGAATAAGTCACTCTGCTAAGCGCTAGCCAGCGACTCCTGAGATGCCCGTACCCTCGGGGCATCATAATTTTAGCTGATTTGTTGCCCGTTTCCGTGGCCACACCGCACTGTTCAGCAGACTTTCAGATCACTGTAGGAGGCATTTACCCAACGCGAACCGACGGACGTGCCCTCACCTTTCGATCAATTTTACTCCTGCAAGAGCTCTTTTACACTGTTTACGGGCCAAACGTGGCTCATCAAGGCTGTCGTCTGAAATGAAAAATCCCTGTGAAACCATTCGACAAGTTCGTAAGATCTGTAGTCTCGAAACACTATTGCAGGCTGTGTCACGTATTCTTCGGACAAATCCCAAAATGCTGCGCTTAAATGCGGTTCTGCATTTTCATGACAGTGTTTGTAGAAGTCATGGAAGTCTACAAAGCTGTGTGTTTTCAGAGTTTCATTAGAGCGGGTAATTTTCATTCTTCGTTTAAGAGGTGCTTTCTGACGTTCAGATCTAAGCTCCTTGTCACGGTGCAACCACTCCTTAATTAAACCGTTTTCTTCATTCCTGAGCACAAACTGGAGAGCTTTATTTTAGCGCCCAGGGATGGTTTCGATACACTGTTACAGACAGAACCGGTCTGGTTACATAAGTAGCAGCATGCACAGGGCTCTCATAAATTCCGTCAGACGGAGAGTGGGGAATAATCTCAACTTTACTAAGGTTATGGCCGGAGCTACAAGTGTGGGCTATATGGTAAGAAATGCTTCTGAATACGCTGTTTGTTTATTACATTAGTCGATGCGTTTATTTAATTATTTAGTTGAATTTCGTTTTGCTTTCTGTTCACAAACTACTGAAGAACATGAAGCAGTCACCTGATGGCGTTTTTTGTAGCCAGCAGTGACTGGCAACAACATTTGGACGCGGATGAACGCGAACTCCACAACACCCTGTCCGCGATCCCCATGCAGCGCAGTGCTGCTGGGCCGTCAACTTACCTGCTGCGACATCCTCGGCTACATTTAGCATTGAGGTTCCGCGCCGTTAGGATAGAAATACAACAGACCTTTACTGCGACCAGTAATGACCAACACACGATGGTACTGCGCCATTGCAGTCATGCTGGAAATGAAGCCAGGAATATTTTCCCGGACTGACGGTCCCTTTTTTCCCAGGGCACACCTTCTGCCAGGAAACAAAAACCTTGGGTGAGCAGAATGCTACGACTTGTACGTTTTTAGCACAACGGACTCTGGTCCGGGCCCAGCCAGGAACCACGTTCAGGTGAGAAACTTCATAGCCCCCGTTAGTATTTGCCATTTGAACACCGGAGAGGTTAACACGGCCTCGAGCAATCTCCACATCTTACGTGGTAGAGCCGCAAAATAAAAACTCGCGTGTAGGTTTGGTCTTCTGGAGACAGTCTAATGTTACGTTTGACCGTTTTACTCCATGCAGTCCCGCACAGACAGCCATAAAGAGCCATGCCAGTGGATTTTGGCTTCCATTAGTTCCTATAGGACGTACCCTATAGCGTGCCTGTGGGAGGCCCACGGCGATTTCCGATAACGAGAAGGGACTAAGCCTTCAACCTGCTGTTAGTATGGAAAGCAGCGTTTCCGTTTATTTCACGACGCCTGCAATGGCAATGAAAGGCGGGAAGATGAGCAGCCTTCATCCATGATTTCGACCTATGATGATCCAGACCCATGTAAGGACCAAAGTGCGGAGGTCGCTGGCACCATGTTTGCTACCTGTACATAAGATTAAGACTGAGTACCGGAATAAACATAGGACGAACACATAGTGCATTCTGAATACTGACGACAAACCGTTCAAAGGCTGACTATTCCAACAAGTTTCAATGATATGACTAAATGAACCAGTTTTTTTCAGGTGCCCATTCATTTAGATCATTGGAAGGTCTGTCCCAATAATCGCGTACGGTGAGCATCACCTCCACTTTCCACAGTGGAGGCATACAGTGGGCTGGTTAAGCATTCCATGCTAGAATAGCCGCCAAGGCACACGATTGCCATTGTGCCCACGTTATACCCAACAGCATGGTAACATCTTAACTGTCTGGAGCCTCGCTAGTCAACAGAAAATAATTCATAGCTATTGCAGTCGTAGCCTCATGCTATTCAATCATACGTGTGAAAGTATACAACCTTGTGATATAAAAAAGAAACATGTCGATCTGTTTGCTTCAAAATGTTCTTGCGAGCGCAACACATTCTCCAAAGATGATAAATTAGAGACTGATTTGGTTTGACAAGAACACTGGAATGAACGTCATAGGGAGCAGTTTCGGTGCTTGTGGACAATCTCATGCCTCACATTTATATATATATATATATATATATATATATATATATATATATATCTGACCAAACTCGGTTTCTTATTTCGGCCAACGCGTTTACCTTCGTGCTGTCCATCCCAGTCCAGAACACCAAAGCCATAAAATGCAGAAGGCATCATTAGTTGTAACTGGCTCTCGCTCTCCTGTCTCTGCAGCGCCATCTGCAATCCGCAGTGCGTCCGACGAAAGGCGTCAGAAAACCAACACAACGTCTACGGCACTGGGGTGTACAGTCTGGTAAGATTGATAAAATGATTTCCGTCCCACCGTACACAATAGATTCATATGTTGTCTGTGACATTCGCCGCTGCTGAGATACCAAAATAAAATGGTAGGCAAACCTGTGCCTGTCAGAAAAGGTTCGATGCATTTACGTGCTGTAAAACAAATCCTAGAAATATTGCGTCTTGCGGACCAGTATCCAAGCAGTGTCAGATGCTTGATGACTGGAAAGGATTTTGACCTAAAAACTGCTGTCGCTGCAAAGATAAATGCAAATTCAGCGTCGTGTAATGGCCGAAGTTGGCGTTCTGTTCACAGAACTCGGATCTATTTTCGCCTGGGTGTTCCGTTGACAGCTGTCGGACCTGTACCTGAGAGAATGCTCCTTTCCCAGGACTCGGAGCTGCGTGTGACTGGGCGTTCCGTTTACAGGGCTCAGAACTGTGTCCGAATGGGTGTTCCAGGACTAGGATATGTGTATGACCGGGTGTTCTGTTTCCAGGACTCGGACCTGTGTCTGGCGGCTGTGCACGATGCGAGGCTTCCTCAACCGAGCACCCTGAGTGATCGGAAGCGCGTGAGCTTCACCGTGTCCTCCCACTCCAGAGAGGTCGTGGGCAGTTTTAAAAGAGGAGTGGTGTCTGGCAGTCGCAGTTTCGAAGAGAAGGTGCTGCGCTTCATCAGCGAGAAGGTGATCGGTGAGTGCACAACAGTGAACCGTGTCAAGCACGCGCAAATGTAGACACGCACAGTAGCAAGCAAGGCCGTGCATATCGAAGGGCAGGTACACTTACACAAACACAAATATGCCTGCAGTGCCTAATGCCTTGTTCTTTGATGTCTGTATCCGTACCCCGCTATCTTGCCTGGACTAGCTACGGACATAATAGATTAGGTCCAAGGATGACTGTAGACGCCATTTTCCACTGCTTGCGTTCACGATGGTCATGTTACTCATAGCACCTGCCTCATTGACAACACGTAGAAATATGCGGGACAACAAAGCATCTGGTTTACAAAACGTGAAAAGCCGACACGATGCGCCCGAATGAACCATAATGGATATGACTGAAATGCGATCATTTTTCTTTTTGTGCCATCCTGGATGTAGTCGTAAGTTCAAAGTCCGCAAACACTCGGAAGGCACGTCCTCCTCCGATTAAACTGGAGCCCATCATGCAACACCTGAAGTAGTATACCTGTATTGGAATATATTGTCAGACAAAATGTTCTTGGCGAGAATGACAAACACCGGGGCAAGAGGCCAAAAAACCAGGAAATGTCGAAAAATTCCCAAGAAAACGAGGTTTACTGGTTTCACCAGGCCAAGAAAAAAAATTCCGGCTCGTACCTCCCGGCGTTGCAGTCCCCATGCGCCGCGAGGCCGTGTCCCAGTGAACTAACACCAGTCTGCGGACGCATCGGCAATCGGGGGCGGCCATGCATCGGCAGTCAATGTTTGTGAGCGTTTTATTCAGTCCTCCCACACGTGACTGGGGAAGTCTGAAGTGTGGATTGCACGTGCGCAGTTTTCAGTGAGTTCGTCTGACCCCGTCCAGTTACAGAATGACGGCATGGCTTTGCTATGCTGAGGGCGGTCTTATCTCCGAGCTTAGACGAGCTTGTCACAGCGAGTGAGAAAGGTATGACGTAAATAGCCTCATTGGCTTATGCTTTGCATCAGCAGTTTGCATTGGAGATGCGGATTTTCAGTCCTCTTTCGTCGCTAAAGATGGACAGAATGACGTACATAAACTGGCAGATAAAGCTGCTGAAAAACAGATTTATAGCACATATGGAGAATTAAGGACACATTCTTTAGGTTTTATATCACTTCTGAAACACTTTGTTGTAGATATTTTTCTTTCGCATCATTACAACGAACGAATCGTGGATCCTTTTGCACAATCTAGAGTTGAAGGTGCAGTCGAAATAATGGAAACACGTGGATTCGCCGCCACCAAAGAAATTCCGGCAGTGTGAGTGTGCAGGGAAGGCCCTCTACGCCTCTTCTGGGATCAGCAGGACGTCATCCTGGCCACTCAGTTCCGAAGGGCGACACGATCACTGGGCAGTACTACAAGGATCTGATCCATAAATTCCTCTGCCTGCGATTCACCAGAAGCGGCCCAGGCCAGCCAACAGTGATTTTCTGGTTCAGAAGAATAACGCTCCACGCCACAAGGCGCATGTGGTGATGAGTGCTCGAGAAGCATATCGAAACCATCGCACACCCGCTCTACTCTCGAGACCTGGCCCTGTCAGACTTCCGGTTCCATGGAAATGTGAAGGACTTCTTCTGAGGACGTCGCTACCTCTCCAGGACAGCGCTCGGAACTGCCATTTTCCAGTGGGAGAAACATACCCCCAAGGAAGAGTTCCTTCATAGCCATCGACCTGCGTGAAGTTTTGAGAATGGTGTCTGAAGAAGGAGGGAAACTGTGCTGAGAAGTGAGGAAGTTTCAGCCCTCTGCATTAACCTTATTCCCGGAGGGCTAGACGGTATGGTCGATTCCCGGCAGGGGGCGGATTCGGCCCCCCCCCCGAGATCTCGAGAACTACTTGTCCGATTTCATCGCAACAAACGGCTTTCGATTTGCCATGACGTGCACTACATTTTTATCAAAAGAAATTTTCAGAATTTCGAAATTTGTGGATACAGGGGGGCAAAAATTTAAAAAATTAGGGGTACTTTTGGACTTTTTATAACTCCGTTGTTTATCGACCGATTTCAATGAAACTGGCATGAATCGAGAGATTATGGATAGGGCTTTTACCATGGTTCCACAAATCTGAAATTTTGAGAAAATTCATCGGCGTTCACAGGGTTTCAAAAATAGGAGGATTAGTTTTCTAATAACTGAATGAACAAAAAAGGTAAAAACACTTTGTTGGCTTCTGATAGTCATGCTATGCTAAAGAAGTAAAAACCGCATTACAGTGTTTGTATAAAGTTAGCATAGGCGGTGCCAGGGACATGAAAAAGGGGGAACTGTCATGGTCACGCGTTCCTCAGATCAACTTGTGACCTTTGACCTTAAATGACTTCCAGTGACCTTGGGGTCACTTAGAATGATTTCGTGTGCATTTGGTATTATCTGTAAACGTTTTCAATCATCTGAATTCACTCAATTTCAAAAATTTCATTTTATGGCTGTTGCGATATAGGGTATGCGCAGCGACATTTTAGGTCATAGCTCCGTGACCCGACCCGATGTCAAGCTGAAACTTGATACACAAGCAGAGGGCACCCTTCTACGTCATATATATTCCGGGTTTGGCATTTGAAAAAACGGTGCCGAAATTATTGAAAAAAACAAATTTTGACTTTTGACCTTGACCTGACCTTGTAAAGTGACCCCAGATAAACGAAATTTTGTGTGCACATTGCCGACTATTTAGCTATACATCCATGTAAAGTTTTAAGTTTTGTCTTAAAAATTCTGTTTTTGGCAGACATTTTCCTTTTACCCTCAACATGGCCAAAATGGCCTGAGGTGTCTCCCAAAAACGTTGCCTGGCTCCGCTTCTGAGCAAAGTAGAATTGTGAAATTTTGTCACAGCGCGTAGAAAAAATAGGTAGGAAAAGTGACCAAGTTTCGTGAAGCTGCGTTAAAAAGCCTTGAATTGACAAGCAAAAACCCGAGGGTGGGCGGATTCAGCCCCCCTGCCGGGAATAGGGTTAAGGTCATTCAGTTTCTGAGTGTTATAAGTTAACAATTTAGAATGTCTTCCGACGAACTTTAGTTGGAATAAGTCGAATGATAGACGGGTCTCCCGCTCGTCGTTTTCAAATACCAAACCCGGAATCTATATCACATAGAAGGGTGCCTTCTACTTGTGTATCAGATTTCCGCTTGATATCAGGTCGGGTCACGGAGCTATGACCTAAGATGTCAGTGCGCATGCCCTGTATCGCAATAGCCATAAAATTATTATTTTTTAAACAGAGCGAATTCAAATGATTGAGAAAGCTTACAGACAACATTAAATGCACACGGGATCATTCCAAGTGACTCCAAGGTCACTGGACGTCATTTGAGGTCAAAGGTTACAAGTTGATGTGAAGAGCATGTGACCATGCCAGTTTCCCTTTTCCATGTCCCTGGCACCGCCTATGCTAACATTATACAAACACTGTAATACGAGTTGCACTTGCTTAGCCTAACATGACTAGCGGAAGTAAAAAAAATGGTTTTGCCTTTTTTCGTCATTCAGTTTTTGGAAAATAATCCTCCAGTTTTTGAAACCCTGTGAACGCCTATGAATTTTCTCAAAATTTCACATGTGTGTATCAATGGTACAAGTCCTATTCATAATTTCTCGATTCATGTCAATTTCATTGAAATCGGTCCATAAACAACAGAGTTATAAGAAGTCCAAAGTACCTCCCATTTCGATATTTCGCCCCCCTGTATCCACCCCTTTCAAAATTTCTGCGTTTTTTTAATGTAGTTCACGTCATGATTGTCGTTTGTTGCGATGAAATTGCATGTGTAGTTCTCGAGATCTCGGGGGGGGGGTGAGGCAGAATCCGACCCCCCTGCCGGAAATCGGCCATACCGTCCAGCCCTCCGGGAATATGGTTAATGCTCAGAACATAATCCTTTCACTAGCACAAAACAATCGTCATTTTTCTTTCAACCAATGCTTATCCTGTTCGATTCTGTAAGTTATTGTTCGTTCGGCTTGAGGAAATGGTCTACATGCATCGAAAACGTTTCAGTGGAAACCTTTTCGATATCTTTTTTCCTTCGCTGCATAGCAATATATCTTTTAGCTAGGAATATCACAAGATTTACGGCACGTGAGATGTTGGGAATACCAAACAAAATAGCGCTCGCGTCAAATCTTACTTGGGTATGTCTCATGTGTGTCAACTTCCCCACTGTATGTGCATGCTGGTGATTGTATAACCTGCCTTACCTGCAGAAACCGTTTGGTGGGTATATACCTATGAATTATCTGGAGTTGAAGTGATTGGATCTGGTAGAGGCACAACATTGGTAAGGAATTTCGGGGTGTTTTGACTATGTTTCCGGGTTAAATTCTCCGATTCCGTTTGTAAAACGCTTTAGATTTGCGTATGGTTAATCCCAAAGAATGCAACGCCTTCGTCCGAAAAGCGGCGAGTGGCTTCTCTCGTGGCCCTCCTTTGAATGACACTGTTACCTCCCTTGCTTTTGAAGACATTCGTTTCAAGTTCCTCCTTGCCATCAACAACAGCTTCCACCTTGCGGGAACTGCACTCAGTAAACCCTGGTACCGTAGGGGGCCAATCCTACAGTTGGGGTACTTCGTGCGCAGTTGGCCATTGGTAGCATCATTGAATCTGGTGCCACACAGATCCATGTGACGAAGGAGGACAGGGCAATGTCCTATCAGGATGCGATCATTAAACCACAGAATCTTGATCCTTACCAATTCTGCTGTGTCCGGTTCAGCTTTCGAAAACCAAGCTCGAAATCTTTGCAGTAGGTGTGAATAGAAAATGTTTAGTTTGCTTCTAACAGCTGCTTCATTACCAGACCTAGTCCTAACGATATATTTATGGAAAGTGGATCTAGACGTCTTTGGAAAATTCATTGCCATTTGGATGTACATAGTAACAGACGGACGATCCAGTTAAGCTTTAGGGCGTTATGCATGCAGTGTACAGAGAGCGCTCCCAGGCCTCCCCGTGAAGCGCTCAGGAAAAGTATGTCACGGGCCACCTTAGGCGGTCGGCCACGCCAGATAAACTTCATTATTAGACTTTGAATTTGATTCAACAATGGACCGGGAATAGATACGGAGGGAAAGACATAAATCAGCTTAGAAATCATTAGACTTTCGGCAACTATTATTCTTCCTTTGGTACTCAAACATCATTTTGTCCACATGCTCAACATCCCTGTAATGCCATGTATTATGAGACTTAAATTCTCTTGAACATAGTCTTCCTTTGCTGAAAACCAATGACGTAGAATCTCAACTTTATCGCAGAGCTGGTTACCACAAAAGAGGTTTGATCGATGCCTACCTAGTCACATGAGCTCAGTTTTATTTAGATTCAATTCAAGTCTGGTGCCTCAGCGAAGTCTTTGTTTTTCTTGAAGTCTTTGTTCTTCTTGTTCTTGGACAGACTTTTCATCTTTTACAAACACAGTTGTGCCGTCTGCATATTGTGACACTTTTAGCTCTACCCCAGATATACTGATTCCTTTTATTTGAAAAGACGAACGTATTTTTGTGGGTAATATTTCAACAGCTAGTACAAAAAGCGTTTCCGAGAGAGGGCACCCTTGCATTATTTGGCGTTGGCGAGAAAGCGATTTAGAAGTGTATCGATTGTTAATTATGGCCAACTGTATGCGATTATACAGCAACCGAATCTATCTTATAAAGTTGCCTCCGAAGTTGAATCGACGTAGCATGTTAGACATGAAGTCATGCTTAAGGGAGTTAAATGCCTGTTTAAAATCCAGGGCACACAATATGCCTACGCTGTCGCCGATGGTGGTATATTCAAAGATGTCTTGAATGGTCCTTACATTGTGGCGAACATTCCTTCCTTTAATGAAGCCATTTTGTTCCAGATCGACCAGTTTCTCAATAACTCTTCCTAGGCGTATACCAAGAATCTTGTTAATTATTTTGTAAATGACGTCTAGCAGACAGATTGGACGTCTATTTTGGAAAAGTTTCTGTTCCCCCTTCTTAGAAATCAGCGTTATTATGTCACGCCTCTGAGTTACAAACAGTAAACCTGAGTCAAAGGAATCACTGATGTAATCTGTTATAAGACTTCCCAAACCGTCCCAGGAACGGAGAAAATAATCCTTTGTAAGGTCCGATACTGATGGTGATTTGTTTACAACCATTGGACCTAATGCGTGTTTGCACTCTTCACGCGTAATTCTTGCCTCGCAAAGCGCACGGTCGTTGTTTGGCAGTTGTGGAATGTCTTCCGCAAAGTTTAAATCTCACTCAGGGCCCTTTTTTGAACTATGCAGTCCCGCGAAATATCATCGACAAGTTTCGAGAATATGCTGTCTTCATGTCATAAACGAACCATTTCCGTCATCCAGCATGTGGATAATCGTATCTTCGGCCTTCTTCTTCAACAGCCGCAAGAAGTATCTAGTAGGTTTTTCGCCATTTGCTAACCAGTTTACTTTGGAGAAGAGCATCGCGCTTTTCCCGTCATCTGCTTAGGTTTCGTCTAGCTCTGCCTTGGCTTCTAGATAGTCCTGAGTCATACTTTCCTCACGAGAGCCGCTCAGTAGCGATTGCAACTGTGGCACTCTGTCTTCCAGTTCTTTTCCGCGGCCTCTTCTAGCTCGAACTAATTCTTTACCCTCTCGCATGCACAGCGGTCCAACGTTACTCAACAACATTTCAATTAGAACTCCAAGATTGTTACAGTCCACATAAATACCTTCTTTATTCCTAGCGGCGTAAACTTCGTTGTTTATCCCATCGGCCAGCAGATCGTTCTTCAAAAGTTGGTTGTTTAGTTTCCAAATACCTGGACCACGTCTCTCATTTGTTGCCTTTATGTGCAAAACTGTGATGTTATGGGCGCGGCCGGAGCACCGCCAGGCGCCAGAGCACAGTCAGCCGCGGCCGGAACCCAGACCTGAACCGCATTAGCTGGACGCAGCCGGCGCGCCGCCGACGGCCGCCAGCCGCCGTCGCAGCTCTTTGATGTTTCGTTGAGTTGTAACACGGACAGGACTCGACCACTGTACTATCTTGTATTTCGGGAGATCATGACTCATCAAGACAGCCCATTTTTTCATGACCTTTTTCTTTTTCATGGCCAGCAGCTGGTTGAACAGGTCGCGCTTCAATCGGGTCAAAGATTCACCTATGAAGAGGCAATCTTCGTACGATGTTGATTTACGCTTGTTGATGATAGGCTTCAGGCGATCTTCATCGATCTTGTTACGCAAGTTTCTGTCATGAAAGGCGCAGATGATTGTGTTGTCTTTGGACAGGCGGTGCACGGCGGAGATGTCTTCTTCTCTAATTGTGATTTCAGAGAAGCTGCCTCTAAGTTCCTCGAGAGTTTTGGCCTTAACATTTTCTCCTTCGTTTCCTTGTCCAAATTTGATACTCCAGAGAATTAGGTTCTCGCCTTTGCTGTTCCTCTCCATATCGTCAGCCTGCTCTGACAGCTCTTCTACTTCCTTCTGGCAAGTTTTGATCCCAGATTGTAAATGATCAATCGTGTCGGACTTCTGGAAAAGCTCATATTCCATTTTTTCAGTCGTCTTCTCTCGGAACGCGATCTCGCTCTCCATCGTGTTGGACAGGTTGAATATATGCTTATCTAAAGTTGTCTCGATTGTTTTTTCGATGACCTCCTTAATGAAAGTCGTGACTTCAGGAGTTTTGGAGACTTTTTTGCCTCTTCTCGTACGAAGAGATCATGTCCGTGATCGATGTTTGGCGGTCTCGTTTCCGTCTCGCGAGCTCCTCCGCTGAGTCCGTCTCCGCGTCACTGAAAACTGAGTCCGTGAGGTCCTCACCAGAGGCCATAATCTTCACACCTTTTGCTAATCACGCAAAAGGCCCGGGCAAACCCAATAATTTAAATCGTTCGCTAGACACCACCGATCACCATCTGATATGTATGCCCCGCCGCGCGCTCGGCCACGATCCGCCTCACGGTCGCATGCGACCGGCCAAGAGATCGAGGGCACGTACGCGCCGGACAGCGGTCAAGGTCAGATTACGCCTCAATAGGGAACATACGGGGGCTTGAAAAAGGTGTATCAGTCTGTGCACTATTATATTACAGGCTAAGTAATTTACAGCTGGATATAGCTAAGTAACTCTGGCACAAACAAAAGTGTTTATGCTTGTTTACGCTCGTTTGGGAGCCCCTTCCATTCTCAAAAGCGCATGCACGTCTTTGGAGCTGGCCGCTCAACCGCAATGGCCTGTAGAGATATACCGCTGATTTTTCTGCGGGTTGCATTCAAGAGGGTAGAAGCGCCCATAGGCCAAGGGCCATTTTACCTGCTGGTACATATCACGCGACGCGGACAAGTCTGCTGAGGTGTGGGATTGAAAACCACGCTGTAACCTCTGCAGACGCTTGTTACGCACCACGACACACATGCTTTTCTCCGAGTAACGAACTCTAGGCATTTTGAACGGTACCTCGCTGATAAAACAATCGCGAATAATCCATTTATCATTTAAACCAAGCGCTGTGCAGCGTATTGTGGTGCTCTGTGCCAACGTATGGATTGTTCGTGATGAGGTAGTACTTATATCTCATATGGCTGGGTGAGCAATGTTCACGTACGTTTTTATTGAACTCAGCATGACCAGTCTGGAAAGGAGTATTTCATCCGCAACCATGGGCAAAACTGCCGACTACATATCCAATAAAGAACGAGCTGACATTAGTTCTGCATTATGCTCCTCACATTATACCAGGAAACTTTCAAAGTTTGCTGCGTTAAAACCGTTTTTGTAAATACTTATGACTAATCAAATAAAAAAAGCGCATTTAAATGCTTCCGACGCGTGGCCATTTCATATGATTATTGAATATTAAACTAAAGATATCTCATTTCTTATTTAATTACTTATAGAGAATTATTTGCTAACTCTGTTTTTACATTGGTTTGCGCTGCTTACATGGACGGTGGGGGCTGAACGGCCTCCGCGGGGCAGGGCCAGATCCAAGATTTCGCTAAGGGGGGGGGGGGGCGAGTGGTCAGCGCGGGGTCCCCCTCGACACCCCCGCACTCCTTTTTTCGCTCTTAAGACACGAGAAAACGTTGATCTGTTCGGGTTCGGGGAAATATTTGATGACAATTTAAGTGTTTTACCACACAGAGGAACCCAAAAAGGATAAAAATCAAGCTAGTCACTTTGTTTGAGAAAACCTCGCGATTTTTCCCTTATAAAGTAACCGAAATATGACAACAACGGCAGGTTTTTTGGGGGCTGCGTCCCTCCCTCTGTTTGAAATGTCATGTCTTTATCTGGCCCAGGAGTTTTGCTGCCCGCTGTAGTTTCTGGATACATTTTGCCACCTTAGGTTAGGTTCCCTCTCGCACTTACACGGGCTCTTTTGGCGGTGTCGTGCTGTCTACCGTGCTGGACCCTCCAGTGATCTCGTGCTCCTTCTACAGCCTCGCATGTCCCTCAGGAAGTGTCAGGCAATCCTTTGGCAGTTTCAGGGGAACCTCGGGCAGTTTCAGGGGAACCTCGGGCAGTTTCATGGACCCATCTGGCAGTTTAAGGGACACTTAAGCCACCAGAGGTTTCCTCCTGTCGTTCGTGGAGAATTTCTCCCATCTAAAGGACCACTCAGGCAGCAGCAAAGGCCGCTATAAGTCTCTCTCTGCCGAGACAGAAGCGCCTGTAGCAATAATCTAGGTCCTTTCGCCGTTTTAAGAGCTGTCTGGATGTCTCAAGGCTTAGTAGTTTCAGGGGCTCCTCTAGTCGTCTTAGGAGCCCCTATAGCTAGAGAACGCTAGTTAGCAATCTCAGAGGTCCCTCTCTTGCAGTGTCAGTGGACATCTTGTTGTCCTCGGTGCCGTTCTTGTCTCTGGGGAATATCTTTACCGTCTCAGGGGCCCTCTGGCAGTTACCAAAGACCTTTTGGCAATTTCAGGGCCCTGTGCAGTGCCATGGGACCTCTGAACGTTCCCCGTGGTCTCCACGACTGTGTCATAGGGGTCTTCTTTTGTTACATGGGGAATATCGGGCAGTATTAGGGCCCCCCTTTGCCGAATCTTGGGCTTTTGTTGGCGCTTCAAAGGCCTCACTGTCAGTCTCAGGGTGACCTTTTCCGTGCCAGGAGCCTGCCTAACACACTCGGGTGTCTTCTGGCCGTCCAGGGTCCCCATACCATGCCAGAGATTATTTTATCGTCTTTGCCTCGCAGGACCCCTTCCGACCTTTTTGCCGATGTCAGGGGCCATCTGCCGTTTAGGGGCCCATCTTGCCGTGTCAGGACCCAGCTAACTTTCCCGGGGCCCTGATTGCATCAAGAAACTTTCAGGTTTTCGAAAAGACCAGTGCAACTCATTTGGGCCCCTCTCGAGGTTGAGTTGGCCACTAATGGATCCCTGGTCAGGGGCCCCTTTGGCTGGCCAGGATCTCCTTATGCCGTGCCAGTCGCCATTTTAGGTTCTTGCCGTGTCGGGTCCTCTCTGGCACCTTTAGCGGTGCTATGAACCTTTTGCCGTTTTGGAACCCCTCTTGCGGTTCCGGGACCCTTGGAGAGTTTCAGGGGCCCTTCTATCCATCTTAAGATCCATTTTGCCGTATTAGGGTCTCATGAACTCTCCCGGTGGCCCTCTGACTGCATCAGGGACCTTCAGCTTTTCACACAGATCCGTGAAACCCATTCGGGACCCCTATAACATTCAATGGGCCACTATACCGTCCTAAGGACTCAGTCCTCATCTTGATCGTCTCAGTGGCCCTTTGAGCTTTCTGGCGGTCTCAGGGGAAATCTGGTGTGTTGGGGCCATGTTGCGGTCTCAGGGACCCTTCTGTTTTTTCAGGAGTCATCTAACTTTTTTAACGGCATTGCTGATTGTATCAAGACCCCGTCATGGTTTCACAGAGATCCCGTGAGGCTCATATGGGCCCCTTCGGGGCCCCTCCCATGGGGTGTCAGGGGGGTGATCGCCCCCATCGCCTCCCTTAGATCCTCACCTGTCGCTGGAGGAAGGGGACTGAGGTCTGCAGTCTTCCTACGGAGGATCTGACGACACCTTTTAGGTATTAGGGGTACTTTTGGACTTTTTATAACTCCGTTGTTTATCGATCGATTTCGATGAAACTGGCATAAATCGAGAGATTAGGAATAGGGCTTTTACTATGGGTCCACAAATCTGAAATTCTGAGAAAATTCATGGGAGTTCACAGGGTTTCGAAAATAGGAGGATTAGTTTTCTAACAACTGAATGAACAAAAGAGGCAAACACCCTTTTTTGGCTTCTGCTAGTCATGTCATACCAAAGAAGTACGAATCGCATTACAGTGCTTGTATAATGCTAGCATAGGCGGTGCCAGGGACATGAAAAAGGGGAACTGTCATGGTCACACGTTTCTCAGATCAACTTGTGACCTCTGACCTTAAATGACCTCCAGTGGCCTTGGGGTTACTTGGAATGATCTCGTGTGCATTTAATATTATCTGTAAACGTTTTCAATCATCTGAATTCACTCTATTTCAAAAATTTCATTTTATGGCCATTGCGATATAAGGTACGCGCACTGACATTTTAGGTCATAGCTCCGTGACCCGACCTGATATCAAGCTGAAATTTGATACACAAGTAGAAGGCGCCCTTCTTCGTCATATAGATTGCGGGTTTGGTATTTGAAAAAAATGTCGCCGAAATTATTGCAAAAAACAAATTCTAAATTTTGACCTTTACCTGACCTTGTAAAATGACCTCAGATAAACAAAATTACATCTGCACATTGCCCAACTATTTAACTATACATCCAAATAAAGTTTTAAGTTTTATCTTTAAAACTCTGTTTTTGGCAGACATTTTCCTTTTACCCTCAACATGGCCAAAAATGGCATGAGATGCCTCCCAAAAATGTTGCCTGACTCCGCCCCTGAACAAAACAGAATTTTGAAATTTTGTGATGGCGCGTAAAAAAAATAGCTCCAAAAAGTCACCATGTTTCATGAAGCTGTGTTAAAAAGCCTGGAATTGGCAAGCAAAAAACTCGAGGGGGCGGGTTCAGCCCCCCCTGCCGGGAATAGGGTTAAGCATGGTTGCGCTCATCGGACAGTTTTCCCTACTGTTCTGGTTGAGTGCTTTCTGCTCACTAATGTCGCGTCTGAATAACGACATGCCTGAGAGAAGTTCAAATTAAGCACATTATAATGCATTACGTCAGATAATGTTGGCAATCAAGTCCGAAGGCGCACATCCGGACGGAACTAAGTAGTAAAAGTTTCTCTTGTTGTCTTTTTTGTACTTTTTTACTTTTGCGAAAAATCTAGGGTTTTAGAACGTTTGTGGCAGTCTGCTGCAACCGTGTGCATTTTTCCCAAATTCAGGGCCTTTGCCTGCTCAGGATCTACAACATGCACTGCTGGAAAGAGGAAAATCATGGAGATATTGAGACTGACATGCAGAGTTACGGCTTCCGACCACCCACACGGTGAAGCCTGGGTTCCCTTCCATAAGACGCTGATTGTCCGCGATCTTACATCTGCAGCCGCATTTTCATATTCACTGCGTGTCTTAAACAGCATTTCTATTCCCTGGCTCCATCGTTTCTAGCTTCTGCACCGATGTGGTCCTTGCATGTTATACGCTCCACCTTCTCTGCTCTGCAGTAACGGCTGAAATGACCTGACACGCGGTCAACCCCTCTCCACTTGAAGGACGCTTTATCCGCCAGTCGCGTTTCCCGACGCATCTCCACAGGGCAAGGCGTGCACGTCCGCGGGCCGCGCTACATTGCCGTAACGGCCAGTCAAAACCGCCAGCAGAACGTTGTTTCAAAACGCAGGAGAAAAATATCGCGGCCATGAAAGACGGCAGAATTCGTGGCAAGAAGGCGCTTGTCACCCTTAAGCTTCAGAAGCCTTTGCGCACTCTGGGAACATTTGTGTCTGTGGAGGAGCGCTCTGAATGGTTTCGGAGCCATTCCCGACATGAACAGAGGCCCTGAAACGTCGGTCCTGGACTGTTCTATGACCTAACTGGCCTGTCGTCTGGTGCTTAGGAACAGCTGTCAAGACAGCGACAATGTTGAGTGAACGTATGACTTCAAGACCCGTGGCGTTAAAAAGAAAACTTATTATGCGCAGTATAAAAGTGCTACTGTGAGTGTCTTTCCTTAGACTGAAATTTATGTATAATTACACTGAACCACAACTGACACAGTTTCCTTACCTTAAGAAATCAAGAGCATTTGAAAAGACAGCGTTTCGCCAGCACAGATTACACAACATTTAGTGCCAGATGGATTGCCACTTTGAGCATGCATGGAGTAATCTGGTGGTATGGTCTTTATTTGTCTCATGACTTCTTTGACACTTTACAGCATTCATTCAGCAAAATGGTATTACAAAGGGACGCTTGTCAACTGGAATTATTGAAGTTTGGATTGAAGTTTGCAATGAAATTCTGGAGGTTTTTAACGTCCTGTGACAGTGCTGATGTGAAAGAACCTATGATGGGTAAATTGCGTTTTTGCTTATTTTGCCAGTGCTAGTCATATTTGGCCAATGCCAGATTCATATTAAAACGTTCAAATATTTCACAGCGTATGAGAAAAGGAATGATAGGAAAAGCCACCGATCTAGATCTGCTCTTCGATTCTCCAGCTACTTGGCACTGACATGTACTAGATGATGTCATGGTGACGCAAACATTACTTACATCTGAAACAGTGACGGCTCGTCATTAGAGACAACTGAGGACGTGCCCCTCCAAAATATCGGGAAATGTGGAATTAAAATCGTATGTAATGTTTGCATACCACCGCTCATAACACTGAACGCACGATTACACTGAAAATGTGTCCATTTTGTTTCCGCATACGTCAGCTTAGCAGGGAACGTCCCTGCAAAGACGCCCCATGCTAGTTTGTAATCCCCGCTGGCTGCGCAAGCGTGCGGCGGGATCGGATATCATGCACGGTTTAACAGACAACGCATGCAAGACATACAACGCTATATAAGACAGTCTGGTGCTATGATCGCGCTGCACCTCAGGTATTTTTGGGACCACGGTGCGCCACTGATCTGAAGTCAGTTTAAATTCAAGTGGCTGAAATCACAGATCAGTTCGTTATTTGGTCGGCTACCACCTGGCTCCTACCCTACCCCTTCCCCTCACGCATTTTCTGGAACGGTCCAACGCATATGGGTTCACGAGCTGTGATGCTGCAGCAGCCAGCCTGATGCCTGTTTTTGTTGGTTTCAGAGGATGTACCCGACATCACCTCGGTTCACACGAATTTTCGACGGGGTAAGACGACAACGTATTTTAAATGCCACGTCGGAACCCCTGAAGATGCTCCAAATATTCAGCTGTTTTCGAAAGGTAATGCGCCACCCGGTACCCAGCAAACAACAGGTATTACGGGGGCTAATTTTCCATACTTCTGACTAGTTTTAGCCTCCACCTAGCTTGTCCTCTAAATGATTTTACGGTTATCTGAGATTTGGCTTTCCTCTAGTTTCATGGGTGAAAGATATTTACTTTTGTCCTGAACAATATCTTGCGCTAACATTTGAGCTGAAACATTTTTTCTTTTTTATTTTCTCATTTGCAACCCCATGAACTGGCTTCATGAGCATTAATACGTCTGGTGCACGGTCTCTGAAAATCATACAGAGCGGACTGAACGAAATCCTTCATAATTCTAAAAACCGTAACAACAATATGCACAAAATTGCAAGAATGGGCGCATACCATGACGAGCTCTAGCGTGAGCATATTTCAAGATCCTAGGTCGATTGCCCTTTTAGGTCAAACCATGATTAACATTTTAAAGGAGGAATTGAATGAGACTTTTCGATGAAGTTAGGACTTGATATAACTCCGGGGACGCCGGTCCTAAACCTTTTGGCTGCTAAGTGCTGTTATGGTATCAACACGACACATGCCTCATGGACTTGATTTGGCCTACTTTTCATGTTTTGCTCGCCCTGGCGTTAAAAGTAAAGTTACTGCTGCGCAATAATAGCTCCTTTCTGTCGCCTGTGCAGACAGACCGGATGGCAGACCTTGCCGTATATCGTAGCATTTTAGGCTGACTTTCAAAGTCGTTTTTAACCCGTCCCCGACTGGGGGGAGTAGATGACCTCCCCCCTGAGGTTTTTCTGGGATTGCGAGAGAACGAACAAACACAGAGTCACGAAACGTCGTGTACCTTTTGCTTCATCAATTTTACATCTTGTGCCAAAATTTTGACATCAGGTCAGGTCAGGTGCCTGACCTAGGTCAAGTCAAACAGACCCTTGTTCAAAAAAGTTTAGCACCCTGTAACTTTTTCGGAAAACAAGATATCTCAATGATACTTTCAGGGATTAGTGATCGTGATAGATGCAACAAATCTGCTATCTCAGATTTTTCGGAATTTTCCGGGTCATTGACGTAAGGTCAAGCCTATTTTTAAGACATGTCGTCGTTTTTCGGAATTGACGGAATATTTCATAACATTTATAGTGTGGAGTGAAGCAGACATCCAGTCACCGTCATTGGGCAAAGTATCAATGACTTCCAGCCATTGCCCTGAGGCAGGTCACGAATAACTATAGGGAGCCAAAATGTACCACCGTCAAAATCAACGGTGAATTAATCAGAATGGGTAGAAAACGGCAAAACTAGCTTGCACAGACGTAAGTAATACCAGGAACCTCAAGACGTTTCAAAAATTGCATATTTTGGAAATAAACAGGCTCTCGCGAATAAAACTCCGCCAATTGTGTAGATTGGTAGCTAGTGAATTTGTTCCAAAGTTTAAGCATGAAAAACCACTACAAGAAACACTAAGATCAATAAACGTTACATGAATAGACCTTTTCGCGAAAATAAAGGAACGTTAAAATTAGTTCTCGTCAATTTGTTACTGCATACGGCTGCGGCGCACGCCGACAGCCGGCGCGAGAATTTCCGTGTCTTTAACTCAACGTTGCGGCGTATATATTGAACAAATCTGAGAAATAAGATGTGTATCGGCATCCGCGGACATTTACTTGTGCGCTGGTGCCTTTACCTATACGTTATTAGTCACAGCCCTTGAGATTTAGGCCATTTCTCGGTCTCATGCAGTCGGCTATGAGAAAACATATATAGGGCGTAAATTGCTTACATATTATCTAAAACTAAACACGAGATCAGTTTCGAGTTGTACTCGTCACAGGCTTTCAAGAGTGTGCTTATTTTTATTGTGCGACCAACCGTTCGTGAATTAGAGGGGGGGCGGCCAACTCCCCCACCCAGTCGCGCATGATCGTAACTGACCGACGGTCGTGCGCGGGTTAACAAGCCCCTGGGCTCCTGCAAATATGCCGGACACGGCGTCTCGCGCCGCTTCGTTCGCATCTTCCGCAACAGACTTGAGGGAGTAAATGGCGAACCTCTCTATAGTTCATGTGATAAAAGAACATGTCGTTCGTAGACACCAGCCGTTTCACACGCGACGGGTCATGGATGTTTAGTAAAAACCCAATGTTACGCGTGTGCCGCAGACAGCACCGATTCTCCCCGGGTTTTGGAGTCACCACGAAGATCTGATGATGGCCATCCTCTCATCAGTGAACGACGAAATTATGGTGACCGTCCTGTCGTCAGCGTGTGTCGCCTGAGCACGGCAGTGTACTCCGATACCACCTCCATCGATTTCACAGTGAGCCGTAAGTTATTCTGTTACTTTTGGTGGCTGGGCAATGGGACTGCATGACCTGCTATGTTCTGGATGAAAGTTGCGCTGGCTGGACTTGACAGGTTGCTTTCGCAATATCTACTCAGCCATGTTTTTTTCTGTCACGTTTTTTAAACATGACATGCAATCGCCGTTCGGTGGTTCAGTTTTTATCGGTATTTCGTTCGTACAATATCTTTAACTCCCCGGCACAATACAGTTACATTTCGGCAAAAAGTAAGTTGGCCAGGTCAGCATAGCTCAGGTCTCATGTCATCCTGAATCATAATCGTTTTTTTGGGTACTGTTAGTCAAGGATGACAAAAAGACGAGTCCATTCAAATTATGGGTGACCTGCTGCTACGTCAACGACGGCGACTGGCTAGTTTCCCACAGGGTCAATTCGGCCTCCTTCTGATATGTGTTTTGCCTGAGAGAATAACATTTTGTAACTGCAGAGAACCATATGCTACTTTTGAGGTTCCCGTGCTAATTTACACTTGAAATATGCAAAAGGCTTAAGGTCGGTGTCGCACTAAATTTGGCGTTGTGACGTAGATTAACCTTAGGCTGACTTACAAAAATAACAGTGATGAGCCAGTTACCGATGGTCTCGAGATTTTTGACTACTCAGTTAACAGAGCTAATTCGTACTTAACAATTCACATAAAACGTCATGGTGTTTGGAAGTTATGTTTTAATATTACATACACAGAGACACATATATATATATATATATGTGTGTGTACATGGATATATCAATATAATATCATATAATACAGAAAGGGAAATAATAGCAAAAAAGGAAAATTAATATGAAACGGAATAGGTGAGCAGCCCTTTTTTTGTCCTTTTTCTTCTTTTGTTTTTTTTTGTCTTGTCTTTTGTCTTCTTTTCCCGTATGAGGGGGGCTTCAGTAACCCCTCCTGTTTTGCCTCACTATTTCCGCGGTTTTTAAAGCAGCGTCACGAAACCTGGTCACCTTTCTTATATGTTTTCCCATGCGTTAGGCCCGACTTTCGCAATTTTATTTTGCCCTGGAGTGCGCCAGAGCTCCGTTTTTGGGAGCGACCCTGGGCTAGTTCTTACATTGTTCAAGGTAAAAGGAGGATGGCTGCCAAAGATCAACTTCCTAACTAAGAATGAACTTAACCTTCAGATCAGCGTATAGGTAAGTAACTGGGCAAATATGCAAATAAGTTTTATTGATTTAAGGTCACCTCTCATGGTCAGACCAAGAGGTCAAAAGTCGAAATCTGATTTGATGTAAATATTTATGAAGCTAATTTCCAAACAAAAGACTGAAATATCTGTAGCTCAATACGGTACATCTCGTGTTTTAGGTTCACGTCGATATCAGTTCGGGTCAGGGAACTATGATGTAAAATGTCCCCGCGGATGGCCTGTACCAGGACGATTATGAACAAGACTTTTAAAAACACAGTCCATTTAAATTCCATTTGACTTTGAGATTCATCATTTCATCATGAGAGATCATTTCAGGTCGTGACAGTTCCCTTTTTCATACGTCTGGTGCCGCCTGTGCCACAATTATACGAACAGTAACATACGATTTGTTCTTGAGAAATGTAGAATAACTACAGACTGTGAAGAAATTGATGCCAAAAAGTTTGGCGTTCATGACATCGAAAAGTGTTTTTTTTTGTTTGCTGTTTTATTTTCTAACGTTTCCAACCTTCTTTTCCTATGCAATCCCTCATACATTCTACCATACCACACACCAGGCTGTCCAATTACTCCGCAGAAATGTGCGACCTTGTCTCATGGAGCGGGAGGCAACTTTCATATATTCTCCATGAAGAGCGCCCAGAGGTTCTCTACAGGTGCCACGTCGGGGCTATTCCCAGGCCACTCACGTTCCGCCCAGTGCACAGGAAGGCTCTGTTGACACCACAGCTGAGTCTCCTGTGTGGTGTCAAGTGGTTTCAGGTCAACTGCTGAGTGGTGCTGCTCGGCTTGGCGTGCAGCGCGCCGGCAGTGTGTATTGCCGACTGAGGTGGAGGCGCGACTTCGTTGACGCCGCACGTGCAAAAATAAAGAACATATAACTAACGAACCTGCCGCCAAAAATCCAGGTTCGCCATTGGTGACCCTGATCCGGATCAGACGGATCCCTGGCCGCTGATTGGTCGACAGCCGGACGTGCCACTTCACTCAGACCCCGGACGCACGGGACAGGGCGTCGACCAGGCTGATTTGCGATCACATATACGTCACCGGAAATCTACGGCTTTTGATTACATCACACAAAAGTGGGAGCCAAGCCCAGGGTCAACGACCCTTGTGCGAGTTACAGCAAATTCCCATATTATCTATTAAAAAAACAGTGAAAGAGCTCAGTCGTCACCCAATCGATCGCCAGCAATACGTCCACATACTACGCCAAATAAATCGGCAGGAGAAGCCGAGCTGCACCGACACCGGGGCGCGGACCGACTGTACAACGCCGACTTGCGCCGACGTGGCGTCCACATTAGAGCTGAGACTTTGGATTCACAGGATCCGAATAAATTCGAATCTTGTGAATCCTCGAATCCTGAAAACGAGGACTGCAACCCTGAAAATCAGGAGATGAATCCTTAAAACCACCGTGAAATCCTAAGAGCCATCGTTTCAATATGTTAATAAATGTTTTGGAATATGCTTCAGACTCAAATTGTCATTATAAGAACTAAATACAACGCGTATATATCGGTGTTGCATCGGACTGGGTCGCCCGCCCTGCGTTTTTTTTACAATGTAGTAGTCATTGCCGTAACCAAATTTGGTGGTTGCTGATTCTTCTGCGCCACCATCATGCTTCGCTGCTTTGCTGTGGTAGCGGAAATAAGACAGCTTTTCTAGTGACTCAAACAATAACCCTTTGGATGGCAGAGAAGCACCTGCCAGCTCCGTATAACCGCCGACAGCTTATTTTTTGGCAAATGATGTGTGTGAGGGGCACTGACATCTCACGTATCAACAAGCTAATAACCGTGCCGAATATGAAATCCTTACAGCGGAAAGCTTCAATAAATGGGTACAAAATTCAACCGTTGGGTTTTTACCCATGTATCAAAGCTTCGTTCTGCAAGGATTTGGTACTCCGCACAACTGTTAGTTTGTGGATAGGTCAGATATATCTACTTTACGTACAAGCAAGTATTTAGGAGAAAGCTCGCTGTGCCATACCCACTTGGTCATATACTTTTACCATACCTCATTAAAACCACAACTTCGACATCTTCACAGCCTGATACCAATTCCCACCTCTTTTTTTGGTCAAGTCAGAAATGTGTCACTGGCAGAAGCATTGAGAACAGTAGACCAGAAACTAATGAAGTCGGTTTAGCCCAGCGCCACCTGGTTTTTTTATATCCGTGACCGCCTAGGGATGTCAGAAAGGGTACCCCACCGGTATCTCAGGATCCAACCGTCAGATCTAAACCGATCTACCACCAATCGGTAGCTCTGAGTCTTGCAGTTCAGAAAAGACTATGTGAGCCCTGGTCACGTGACTGATGACATCACAGGTCACGCAAAACGCATAACACGACGTCGGAAAAACTGACACAGGTTTGTACATTACATTATCGGTAATACTGGTCTTTAGTACTTCAGCTGGATATCAAACAAAAAACCACGATTTTCTGCATCAGAGGCATGCCAAAATATAAAAAATGTCGGATCAAGGTCAGCCTAGGTCATGTGAGATATCAGTCTTATTTTACGTGCCAAAGATCCATACTTACTCACAGCCATTTTCATCTATTTGACAAGAAGGACGGAAATGAAACTTTCTGATGACTAGTTTTGCATTATCTGCTTTTCGTTTAGACGAGGTCATTCTGGGTCAGGTCAGAAAAGGTTGCATTACACTTCCTGGAAAAGGGTGATAATTCTCGCCGGGATTCCTAACTGCGTCAAGTGCAGAACTGAAATGACGTCTCGTGATAATTAAATCATCTCTGTGTCCTCCTCATCGGGTCAAGGTCAAGCCAGGTCAGGACAGATTGTCGTTTTCATTTTGTGACTAGAAAAAATAACTGGTTTCTGCTGTTAATAAACCTTCTCCCTCTGATAATGTTGTATTCCATTCTTTTTTACATCAGCCTATGACGCGACCTGACATGACGTCACGTTGCATTTGGTAAATCTTGTCAAGAGGCGGATAAGGATTTGCTTGTCTGGCTTGAAAAATGGGGAAGGTCAGCGGCAGCCTGTTTCTGTCCACTCCAGTGGAATAGTGCAATTGTCATCATGTATGTGACCTAGCGTAATATCTAATGTTGACGTGCCACAGTTGTATATCGTTTTTCGCGGATACTAGGAATAATTTAAATGAATAATATGAATAATATGAATAAAAATAGTATGAATAACGAGGTATGTTTCCTCTACCACCCTAAGAGGCGACAACATGCACGAAAGGGTCCACTTATGACGTCATATTTCAGTGGCCTGGCCTGGCATGGAAATGGCTTTGATGCCGAAATATCGAAACTGATTGATGAACAAATACTGAAAGGTTGGTTGGGCTGCCTCTAACGACCCGAAGTTATTCACGAAAAACCTAGGGAATGCTCTATTTGATGCCCTCAGGCAGAGCCAGTTTAAAAGTGGGAACTGCAAGACGTTGAAAATTTCGGGATTTCGATGCAAAGATTCGAAACGGTTCGTATCTATTCCAATTCCAAATCCATCCATCCCAGGATCTGAGTCCCAAAACGCATGCGAATCCTTAGCAGTGATCCACATACACCCGATGATCATGCCTCGTTACAGGTCAAGCGCGGACGTAAGCTGGCAGGCGACACTACCGCCGCCAAGCGGCAGGTTGCGGAACTCACCATTGTGACCGCCGCCCGTCGTATTTAATTTTCTATTAAGGATCCAAACTGAAACGTTTTTGCACACATGCCATACCGGGGCCTTAAACTTCAGATATTTGTCCTTGAGCGATCGTATTTCGAATGTTATAGCGCGAAAATTGGTGTTGGCACTTTGGGATTGAGAGTAACATACCGCTGTTCAAGTCTTGCAAATCACATAAATATCACTTAAATATCACGAAACATGACGGTACATCGCTAAACGACATAGCGATTTTTTATACAAGGTACGTTCCGGCAAATGACGGCGTTCCATCTGTTCGTGTAAGTGGAATTTGGGGTTTGGCATTTTGGGGCTGAAAGCAGCACATCCTCAGTCCACTGATGATGCAGCTTGCATATACACGTCAGTAGGAAGAAACGTAACCATCCGTCGCAAAACGCCATAGCAGTTTGAGATATGAGGAAAAATTCTACATCATTTGGTAATCCATCTATTTTGTAGGCAAAGTTTCGGGGTCGGCATTTTGGGGGTGAAAAAATGGATATCGCGAATCACAGATAGACGGGAACAGCCGTTCCCTAGCTGAGTTGGGCCGGCGAAACAAAAGCCAGTGGGTTGTTTGTGACGAGAAGATACCAGCGGCATCAAACTGTAATGTGTTGGGCCAATCGGTGGCCTTGCAGGTCAGGTCAATGACCCGAAATTGGCAAAAGTCCCGAAAAAGAATACTGAACAGCCACAGAACAAAAACTTACACTGACAGACACCAGACAGCAATCATAGGGTTAACCCGAAGTCACCTGAAGTCACACGAGGACAATGACCTTTTTGACCTTGCAATTGTAACGGTCTGTTGGAAAGTGAAAACGCAGTCCGTTTGCGAGTGATGTGAGCACAGCAAGTTAAATACCGCAGATACTTTGATGGCATCTGCTGCAGCAAATCGACGCGCCTTCTACATATTAGTCACAGACTACAGAGATTCCAAAAAGACTTTACGGCCTGCCATTGTCCTGCCAAGACTCTGAACCCATTTTTAGCCCAAATAATCATATGCGCAAGGAATGCCCCGAATGTACTCCAAGCTTCAGCAGTCCGTTTCTACTGTCGTCTCGGAAAAAAACCTTACGGGGTGTATCGTCCCCTACACTGGCGAAAGTTAACGAGGGAGTAAAAACACATCACATATCTCAACAAAAATACCTTTCTTGTCTGGCTTCGGTATATTTACGAGCATGATCAGCAAACCAAATCATGTTCACGGACGATAGGTTTACCCACCTACGCAAGAGCACAAATACATCAGAACATCACACACATGCACAGTAAAAACACAAGAACAAATTTATGCTCAAATTAAACACAGTGCTTTACCAGTATGCAACAATGCCGTAAAATGGTAAAGTGTGAATCGATTTGGCACGCTAGGCGATTGTAGCCTTTGCCGTTCGTGCCTGGGAACGTACGACAAGGACTACAGATGTCTACACCGCCAATGCCACTTACAGCTTTTACCTCACCACAACATATTACATCACTCATCACTGCTCAGATGTCGGCAGACGGCTCAGATGCAGGAGCACTTCCCCTTCTCCATTTCAAAAGTTTGTTGTGTTATAGACCGAATAAGTCACTAAATGGTTGTTCCTCCACATGATGCTGAGTAAAAGTGTTGAGAGAACAGCTAAGCCGTTTCACAATGTCGTGACAGTCATGAAAAAGTATCTGAAGGCACAGAGCGATCCACTGTGATTGTGTGAGACGCAGAAAGTGGGTTCTGAAGGCACTTGTCTCCGATCGCACAACACCGTGGTCATCAGAGTTGCTTACGGTATTCATGAGTCTGTCGAACTCGTCCAACAGATCCCTGAGCTCTGCGCCTCTTTCTCCGAGGAACTGCACGAGACAGTCTGAGCGCGCGAGGAGGGCGACAATTTTCTTCCGATCAGTTTTCACGAAGTTGGAAAACTCAACCTTCCCTCCCGTGACGACGGAATTCAATTTGGCTGCGACATGTAATTTCCGAGCAAAGAACATCAACAAACTGTTGTGCTCTTGAGTCGGCGATCTCACGTCTGATCACAAGAAGAAGTCTACCCTAAATACCAAATACATGTGGAGCACGTCATCGACTATTCAGTCGACGGGATCATGGGTAAAAGCCATTCGCGATTCACCCCAGGCTGATTTAGCTCTTATTCCGAACGAGCCTTCCCTCCCCCGTCACAGAAGTCCATCTTGTTTTTCTCACAGCAGATGCATGCAAAATCGGCATTCGCACTTGTCATGCCACATACCATGAGCAGAAATTTGTAGTCAGCTCCAAGATAAAAAGTGCATCGGAAAAGGGTACCGTGAATAATCAAGCCATTTTCTTGCAGATCACTGATTTCGCTCTTAACTTCTCGAAGGACGATTTTCAAGTTATTGTACGTATCGTTGATCGTACTGATGCCGAGGAGACGAGGCTGACGTCGGGCTAGTAGACTTTCGTCTGACAGGCCGATTGAGATGTTCACAAAGGTTTTGAATTTTCCCACGGGGGCGCCGTCACCTTGAAAATGTATAAACATCACATTGCGTAATCTTGATACATTGCTTCCACTGATGGTCAACAGTGTATGGGACTCATATGTCGAGGCGTCTCGTACTTATATTGGGAGCCAAAACTGAGTAACGAAGTGGGTGAAATGTCATTATGAAAAGGAAGCAAAAAGGGTTGAACAAGACTTTTAGAATCATAGGTAATTATGACTACGATAATATGCATACTGCATAATAAACATTTAGATGTATTACCAAAAAATGGAGCAATGGTGACGAAACATGTTGAACCTGATCACATGATGCTACCAGGTGTCAAAAAAGAAAGCGATCCCTCTTTATGCAAGGAACGATGAAAATGGTAAACAAATGTAGACAATGCGGCCCACACACAATGACAACCAAACCAGCAAACGCCGTACAGCAGTTCGTAGGAACGTTTCATCTGTATACGCGTCACTTACCGGATAGCTTGACTCGAACAGTATCGTCTGGTCCTGACCTCACGGTCACAGCCATGGCCACCAACATGTCACTGAGTTTTCGCCGGACACCTTGGTTTTCAGTGTTCTCGACGTTGATTGGACTGTTTTGCCTGAAACAAATCAGCAGCAGACGTTACTTACAAATATGGTATCATCTGTTTAACATGCTAAAAAGGCATCTGAAAAAATCTATGCGTATAAGACATTAAGGACATCTCAGAATTTCACAATAGCAGTAATAAGTTCACATTAATTTTTAGACGCAAAAGGACAGAATGCATCGATAGCAAACGCTGTCAGTTATCGTGAGCAACATATCACACTACGTCATCGTGTTTAGTAAATTAAAATGCTCTTCGGTTTACCTTCGACGTTCCGCTTTAATGGCATGTGTCAGAGGCAGAGTTGGAGTCAGGCTGAGCAGCTTCTGATATTTTTGAAGCGAGATGTTGTTTTCATCCAGTAATTTTGTAACAGCATTTGGAGACGAGGTGTAGTCAGTCGTCGTTGGATAGCTCAGCTCAATGCCGTAGTTGGCGGCTGTTTCTAGCAGTCCCTTTTTCTTTCCGCCGTTTGTGCCGGTCGGAGTAGATATTCTGTGCCCGCCTCTTCACCTGACCTTGTCGTTGAACTTGAACATGATGTTCTTTTTTAAAATATTCACGTATACAGGCAAGCACTTGTTGGAAAACAAATTTCACAGAAAAACACTTCGAGAGGATCCATTTTTTACAAACAAGCAGACCCCTCTTGGCTGAGATCCATTGAGGACTACCTGACATGCAACACTGACACGTACGCTTGTCAGTATAATTAGAATGCACTATATTACACTGTCGTATCTATCCACACAGTGGCAGCCACGACCCACGCCATGGTCACATTTGTTTGTAGATACTGTCCATCCGTGCCCTTCACATGGTGGGTGGAGGAGCGCATCTTTCTGATCTTGATGTGAAATGTGGCCACACTGCAGTCCCCACGGCTGCTGACCACCCGCTCTCGCCAGTGCGGGTCATGCGTTTTGGAATAGAGGTGAAAAATACTGTCGAGTTACTTTCCCTGTAGTAATTTTGAATCATTAGAGGATGCTGGCAAGAATCGCCTTTTTAGCCTTTTCACGCAGAGGACACTGAAGAGCTTTAAATACAAGGGTCGAAAGGGCGTCAGCCACAGAAGAATACTTGAATTGGTGCAGGTGTGGAGTTTAGGTTGACCGTAAAACTGTCTTGTGGAGAGTGGTTTCATCTACAGCAAGAAATAAATAAGATGTCATACAGAGGGCACATCGAATGTACTTAGATCCAAATCTAGCCTAATTTGTCATTTTCATGGCCAGAAAATTTTGTATTTGATAAAACAAGTCATAAAATATTAAAACATGGTCATTTGCAATGACTTACAACACTAGAACATGGTCATTCAGAAGGAAGTTTTGGAATGCATGAAAAACCAGTGAAAACCGTAAATCGGACATCATCAAATACGAGATACGCTATGACATGTCTCTTTGTGCGCAATATCTAAAACTTAGTATATATCAAGCATAGCCTTTTTAACCCGCGCACGACCGTCGGTCGGTTTCGAACATGGGCCACTGGGGGGGGGGGGAATTGGCCGCCCCCCTCTAACTCACGAAGGGTTGGTCGCACGATAAAAATAAGCACACTGTTGGAAAGCTTGTGACTAGTAGAGCTCGAAACTGGTCTCATTTTTAGTTTTAGATAATATATAAGCAACTTACGTCCTATATATGTTCTCTCATAGCCGACTGCATGAGACCGAGAAAAGGCCTGAATCTCAAGGGCTGTGACTAATAACGCATAGGTAAGGGCACCAGCGCACAAGTAAAGGTCCGCGGATGCCGATACACGTCTAATTTCCCAGATTTGTTCAATATGTACGCCTAAACGTTGAGTTAAAGACACGGCAATTTTCACGCCAGCTGTCGGTGTGCGCCGCTGCCGTATGCAGTAACAAATTGACTGCAACTAATTTTAGCGTTCCTCTATTTTCGCAAAAAAGCCTATCTATGTAAATTTTATTGATCTCAGTGGTTCCTGTGATGGTTTTCCATACTTAAATCTTGGAAAAATTCATTCGTTACCAATCTATACAATTGGCGGAGCTTTATTGGCAAGAGCCTATTTATTTCCAAAATATGCTACTTTTTCAAACTTTTTGGGGTTCCTGGTATTACTTACGTCTGTGCAGGCTAGTTCTGCCATTTTCTACCCATGCTGAGTAATTCATGGTCGATTTTGACAGTGGTACATTTTGGCTCACTACAGTTATTCGTGACCTGACCTCAGGTCAATGGCTGGAAGTCATTGATACTTTGCCCAATGACGGTAACTGGATGTCTGCTTCACTCCACACTAAATATGTTATAGAATATTTCGTCAATTTCCGAAAAAAACGGCGATATGTCTTACAAATGGGTTTGACCTTAGGTCAATGACCCGGAAAACCCCGAAAAATCTGAGATAGCAGATTTGTTGCATCCATCACGATCACTGATTCCTGAAAGTATAATTGAGATATCTTGTTTTCCAAAAAAGTTACAGGGCGCTAAATTTTTCGACATAGTTCTGTTTAACTTGACCTAGGTCAGGCACCTAGCCTGACCTGAGGTCAAAACTTTGACACGAGGTGTAAAATTGATGAAGCAAAAGGTACACAACGTTTCGTGACTCTGTGTTTGTTCGTTCTCTCGCAATCTCAGAAAAACCTCGGGGGCGCAGTTAACTGCCCCCCAGTCAGGTACGGGTTAAGATGTTGTGAGCTTTTGAAAGTTTACACACACCAAAAGATCTCACACTTTGACATTTTGGCAAACTTAGCACATCATTCCTTCCGATAAATGGCCAACTCAACTATTTCTGATACAGACTATTTAGACACGTGAATAAATAATCACTGAAATACCCTCCAAGACCTCATGCGGCCAGAACTATGCAGCACAACCAATAAAGTTCTTTACATTCCTCACTTAAATTGTTCAAGGTGAATAATCTACAAGTCTGCAACATCATAACAGTTTGTAATGTTTTTCATAATATCTGATTTCCACAATACTTGACACAATCTTCATTCAATTTTTGCCATAGCACATTTGAAAATTTCTACATGTGACATAACCTTTACTCAATTTCTACAATACGTACCACAACCATAATGTAATTTTCGCAATACAAGACACATTTACACAACTTTCACAATACACAATGCAACCTTTAGTCATTTTTCACAGTGCACAGCACAGCCTTTGTTCAATTTTCACAATATGTGACAACTTTGTTTATAATTTTTAGTACATGTCAAATGGTAGCATTTACATTGCAGAATGTATGAGGCCTACACATACTAAAGGTGACTTATAAGTCTCGTGTTATGCTTTTCAGGCCAGAGGATCCCTACAATGCAAAATTAATGCCTCTTAACAAAATCAAAGTCTCAATATGAGCCTCAGCGAATAATGGTGCAGCAACATAAATCTACGACTCTTTTACGTGGCCCTAATTTCATCTGATACAACATTATAATATCTAGAAATACACACTATAAAAATTTCACATGATAAATGCCTCTATATTCTCATTACTGTTAAAAACCAGATTTACCTTAACCTCGCAGCACACCAAAGGAGACGATCGTTCAATAACATTCCCCGGTATTGTTTGTTTGTTTGTTGTGGGTTAGGACGCACAGCCTCTTGGGCTCAAACGTCCGTGTCTTAAGTCAAGTCTTGTGTCCCGTCGGACGACAGTCAGTCGCCTTGTTCTTGTTCTTGTTCTTGTGGAGTTAGGGCGCACAGCCGCTCGGGCTCAAGCGTCCGCGTCGAACTTTGTCTGAAAGGCCTGGTGGTATGAGCAGTTATGAAACAGGAATCTTGGGTGCTAAGTAGTGCATGGTTAAACTAAAGAGTGGAGGACAAAAGCATTTGGGAAAATGTCTCATCAGAGGTGAGAGAACAAGTGGATTTGTTTGAGAAAACACATCAGGGCTTTTATAACCGGCTCGTTGTTTCCTAGTATACCGTGTAATGAGAATGGTAGGTTTAAGCTTCGGCACGTCAGTCGTAGTTTTGCTCTTTCTCTCTGGTACATCTGGCAGTCAGAGTATGTGCTGAAATGTATGAGTGACATGGTACACATAGAGGTCTGTTTGAGTGATTTATTATGTGTGAATGAGTCAGTCTTGTGTGTCCCAGTCGTAAGCGTGCCAAAACAGTTTCTTCCCGGCGGTTTTGGCGGTAGCTGGTATCCCAATCAGCAACCGAATTTTTTATGTGTTTTAAAAGTGTTGGACGAGGGTGGCTGCGCCAATATCCATCAAAGTACTGATATATCAGTTTCCTTATTTCCGGAAAAAATTCTCTGTGACCAACTGGGACCGGGGTGACTGTGGTTATTCGCAAAGCTTCCTTTGCTCGCCTATCTACTCTTTCGTTACCACGTATACCTTGGTGACTGGGAATCCATAAAAATTTAACGGCCATGCCCTTCTCTGTGATGTCGCAATACATGTCGAATATAAGGACAGCGAGGGGGTCAGGTTTGCGCATTGACTGTAGGGCCTGGAGAGCAGAGAGTGAGTCAGAGCAGGTAACCGATTTCCGGATGCCTTGAGCCTGAATAAATTTCAGGCTTTGATGAATTGCGCTGAGTTCCGCGGTGAAAACGGAAATTTTGTCCGGTAATCTGTGTCGTCCGGTGATTTGTTGTATACAAAAGCGCACCCTACTGTGTCGTGTTCTTTGGAGCCATCGGTAAAAAAGAGGTGGTAGTCCGAATGATTTTCAACAAACTGCAAGAACATCTCCTGGACCTTATCATGGTCTAGGGTGTTCTTGTTTTGTGAGGTGAGCGTTTGGAAACTGATCTGCGACAGTGGTCCAAGGGAGGGTGGCTACTGTGAATTTTGCTCACGTTGGTCGGCACCAAGAAGCCTATGTCTCTGCAGACTTTGTGAGAACGTAGTGACAGAGGAAAAGCACAGAGTGGATAAATTCTTTGTTCGTCCATGTGTCGGAGGTATTCCATAAAGTGTTTCAGATGGTAGCAAGGGTGTTCTCGGTCGCTTAGAATCCGTAGGAAATACCGTGTGGTCATCTCCCACCTCCTCAGCGACAGTGGTGGCACGTTAGCCTCAACTCTGAGACTCTCAACCGGTGAGGTTCGCAGAGCGTCCAGTGCGATTCTCAGACAGACGTTTTGTATCGTCTCCAAACACTGAAGGGCCCTTGACGAAGACTTGTGCGCCATATTCCAGAATTGGTCTGACCAGCACGAAGTACATACGAAGAATAATTTTTCTATCTGCCCCGAGGCCCAAACCAGCTATGCATTTAAGGAGGGGAATTCTTTTCATCGCTCTTGCCTTAAGATATTGTATGTGAGTGGTGAAATTTAATTTGGTGTCCAGGTGTACTCCTAGAAATTTGACGTTTTCCACGAATTCGATGGGCTGCCCATTGAGAAGGAGATCCATCAGAGGTCTGCACTGCTCATGTCTCATGTATTTTTTGAAAATGATTGCTTTCGATTTTGGTGCGGAGAATGCGAAACCCCATTTGTTGGCCCAGTCTTCAATTCGGGAAGAGCAAATTGGAGAGTCTGAAAAATCAACCGCAGATTTTTTCCAGTGGCACACAAAGCACAGTCATCTGCGTACAGTGCGTGAGACACACCAGCCGGACAGTCGTCGAAGAGATCATTAATCATGAAAAGAAAAAGCAGAGGAGAAATGACCCAACCCTGGACCACACCATTGTCCAGGGGGAAGGAGTCCGAGAGGGTTCCGCTTTTAACTTGTAGTGTCCGGCCGCTGAGATAAGAATTTATAAAATGCATGAAGTGTCCACGGAAACCGATGCGATGAAGTTTTGTAAAAAGACCTGCTCGGGACACCATATTATAGGCGTACTTAACGTCGAGGAAAATTGCCACGGTAAACTTTCTTGCGAAGAAGCCGCCGCGTATGTCAGATTCAAGGCGAAGTACATGGTCAACTGTGGCTTGCCCAGGGCGAAAAGCACATTGGTATTTCGACAGAATTTGGAATTTTCCGGCGTGCCACAACATCCTGGAGTTCACCATTCTTTCCATGATTTTGCATAAACAAGAAGTAAGTTGAATTGGTCGGTAGGATTCAGGTGCGTCTGTAGGTTTTCCTGGTTTTAAAACAGGAACCACAAAAGCGTGCTTCCAAGCCGTGGGGATTCTGTTCTGTGTCCACACATAATTGAAGAAAGCAAGGAGTCTGCTTCTTTGGGTGTCGTCAAGTTGCTTGAGAAATTCATAGTGAATGAGATCCGGACCAACCGATGTCGAACCGGATGAATTTATAGATGAGTTCAGTTCGTGCAAAGAGAAATGATTGTTGCATGGCCCTGAGTTGTTTGAATCGAGGTCAAAGTTCGGCATGTTGTGTGTCATAAGACTGTCTTGGATACGAAAGCCTGGATCAAAGTTTGTGGAGGACGACAGTTGGGAGTAAAATTGACCGAGGTGATTGGCCACGTCTTTTGGGCTATCTGCCTGGATTCCTTGGATTTTGAGAACCGGAAGAGGACGCTGGAAGCTTTTTATGTGTATGAAACTGCGAACAGTATCCCATAATTTGTGCACGGGTGTGGAGGTGGAGAATTTACTCAGGAGCTGTAGCCAACTGGACCGCTTAGCTGCTCGAACAGTTCGTCTAGCTTTGGCTTTTTCTTTTTTGTAGTCAAAGAGAAGGCTTGGGTCTTCTCTGTTTCGACGGAAACAATTTAATGCTCTTTGCGCGCTGCTATTGCTTGTTTCCAGGCGCCATACCACCAAGGACACCTGTATTTCCCTTGTGGCTTGGTCGTCGGGATATGGACTCGCGCAGCGGAAATAATCGATTGCGTGACTTTTATGCAGGCAGAGTCAAGATCTGTGAATTCGGTGACGATGTGATACTGGGCTCGGAAGGAGTCCCAGTCAGCTTTTTTAATGCTCCACCCTGCTGGAGCATCGTATTGGGAATGTGTTGTTTGAGTTGAACCGTCTACGTATTGAATTGTTATCGGAAAGCGGTCACTAGCAAGAGGGTCGTTGTCAGTTTCCCATGAAAGGAAAGGAGCTAATCCGCTAGAACACAGTGAAACATCAATGTGTGATACGAGTCCAGAGAATTTATCCAGCCTTGTCGGCGAGCCGTTGTTCAAGACATGTAAAGCGTTGATTCTAATGAGTTGTTCGAAGACTAGTCTTCCTATGTCGCATCGGTCAGAACCCCATAAAAAATGTTTGCTGTTGGCGTCCGAACACAGTATGAATGGCGTTGGGAGCTGATCAGTGAGGTTTTGTAGATCTTGAAGAGAAATGGGTACGCCTGGAGGGAGATATAGCGAACATACACTGATACGGCGGTTTTAAATGAGAACCGTGCAGGCGACCGCTTGTAGGTCTGCTTGAACCAAGAGCTCTCTGTGAGGAATTTTGTTAGAAATGTATATGGCAACTCCACCATGGCGTCTGTGCACGTCATCACATTTTATGAACATAGAGTATCCGGGTAGACGGAAATCGTACGGGTTGTCTGTGAGGAAATGTGTCTCCTGTAAACATATAATATTAGAGGAACAAAACATCAGTAAAGGTTTGATTTCGGCCCATTTGCTAATTAAACCAAGACAGTTCCACTGAAGAATAGTCATTAATAATGTTGTGTAGAGCCTAAGGCAGAAATCTTGGCTCTGGGAAAGTAGTGGCATTGAGTGTGATTTAGCTGAAGATGCTCTGAATCCCTGAAAAGGGCCCGTGACCCCTGTTGCGTCCTACCATGGCTGGATGAGCGACCCCGGGGTCGACTGGGACTGGGTCTGGGCGATGGAGGTTGGTTGTCCGTATGCGGAGTCCGCGGAGCAGCCTCAGCACCAGGGTGGTGTGCGGGTGAATATGACCGGAGTGTAGGCTGCGGTGATCTGGGGACAAACTGCCCAGGAGATGCGAGGGCAGTTGCCGATGCCCTTCTCGCAGGTTTCCGTCCCTGAAGGTGATCAGTCGACGGACGTGGCTGACGAGCTCGTCCCTCAGTTCGTGTTGAATCTCCGCTTCAGACATGAAGCGGAGTTCAGGTGCGAATACAGTTCACTTGCACGAGTTTCGAGTGGGATGAAGGGTGAGCGTCACTGCCTTAGTACAGAAAATAGTCTGCTCGAGAAGCATTTTTGTTTGGTAACGGTCGTTTGTTTTGATGATGAGAGAGCCATCGCGAGGTGCTTGGATTTGGAGCCGATTGTTTGGACCACAGATTGCTTCTGTCTGTTTTGGAGGTGCCCAGACGTTGATTTTCCGAAAGTTTGTATTCGAGTCGGTAGGTTTCACTACTACGTATGACCCGAGCGGGTCTAGGTAGGGCTCTCGAACCGGGCATGGCGTCCCGTGCATCTGACCGCGTGTTGCCCCGACGGTATCCTCTGCCACAGCGCACATGTCGTTTGCCCTGGTTGCTTGCCCGGGTCGGGATGAGTCCTTCGACCCTTCCGGCCGGGCCGGTCCTGGCACGCTGCCAGGGCCGTGGGGCCCGGGCGCAGTCTGGGGAAGGTGAAGGTCACGAGAACGTGAGGAGTCAACGTGTTTGAAAATGGTACGGTCCTGAGCAGTGTCAGAGTTCGTGCGAAGGTCAGTATCCGATATCGTGTCAGACGAAGTGTGTTCGTGTGTCGAGATCTGTTCCGGGTTCAAGCCGTGGTCGTCTTTCTGTTTGTGAATCGTCCTGTCCGTTACACCTCTGCAAACATGTCGATGTCTGCAGAGGGGCTGACATCAGAGTCCGAGTTCGAGCCTATAGAGTCAGTGTCGTTTTTCTTTCGTTTACCTCGCTTGCCCATGACAGAAGTCAGGGAACAGCTCGGAAAAGAAAACTTGAAGTGGAGAGTAGGCCTTCCTTAAAAGTGTGTGGATCGCAGAAATAAACTTGGAAGTGTAGAAAAAAACTGTCAGGAAGCGCAAAGTCGAAGTGTGGACAAAACAAGTGTTTGTGTCGACCCTACCGACCTAGGAGCGGAGCGAGCTGCGTCCGACCCCTACGATAAGTGCCGCACGACTGTCGGTCAGTCGTCGATTCCCCGGTATTGCTTGAAAATGCCGTCACTTTTATTGTCGTGGATGCGCCATAGCTGTCGAAGTTACCATGTTATTTTTAATATTCTTGACATTCATCAAGGACTTTCCACTTAGGCATGGCACCTGACTTGTAACGTACTCGACCAATCGTGCATGTTGGAAAATCGTCATTCCGGCGTCTCCGTTATAAACGGCAGAGCGGCCAGATTTGCGAATGTATCCCCGTCCCCTGGGGCGCACACGATCTCAAGTGACAACTTAATATTTGACCTGATAAAGCACTAGACCCGCGAGCCGCTGCCGCCAGATCATAGGCCAGGCCGATTAACATCCTGCCAATGTCAGCCGCAGAGGTGCCAAAACCTCTGGCCCGACACTGGCCGCGCCACGGTCAAGGCCCAGTTCCATTCCCAGGTACATTAGTGATGTCGACGGAACCAATACAGACCGGTCAGATGGTAGCTAGACCGGCCAAAGTAAAACAAAAAGAAAGAAATAAGTCCAGGCGTTTTAGGCATCGAACAAAAGCAGAAAAATCATCTGAATGCACTGAACCGTCAAAACTGGCAGAACGAGCTATGGCATTTTTACCGTTACACATGCAACTTTTCATTTCCGACTGAAATATAAGGGCCATCGGTAGACGTGTAAATGCAATGCATGCCTCTGTCCCCGGTACAGCACACCAAAGTGGTCCCGAGTGACAGGGACCAAAGGAATATGACAGAAACCACTCCTCAAATCAACTTTTATGCCGTCCGTGAAGCCGTCCGCGGACGCTAGAACGGCACGGTCCACGAGCGACAGCACGCACGGCCCGCAAGGCATAAGTGGCGTAAGGACAAAAAGGTCGTGGACCAGCTGGGCTTATCGCGACCGCAAAAAAAGCGGTAACAGGTGGTGGGCTCGCTGTTCCCGGCTGCAGGATCCTCACGGATACCAAGTCTGCGATGGCGGGGGTCATCAGGCGCGATCGCGGTGTGCTCCGCCACACTGCGGCCTCGGAGGTCGGCACGCGCAGCCCCAGTCCCCGCGTCAACACGCTGTGAACGCGGGCTGACCGCCGTAAAACGCGGCGTCCAACCGCATCGCCATCGACGGCCGAACGCGCGCCGCGCTGCCCACCGGGAGCCGACGAGCGTCGATGAAACTCCACGGCGACTCCAGGCCCCCGGCGGGCCCGCGGCGACGGCAACGGCGGCGGCGCAGACAGCTCTTCGGCGGCCGCCCCGACTAGGGGTTCCAGAAGTTCCTCCGAGATGGCGCTCGGGTCGCGAGTTGTGTGGGAGAATGGCTGGTCATGCCTGACCCCCACATACAAAGCTAACTGTTTCCGCCTCTGGGTATTCGCTCCCTGACACCCTGGCACTGTAACATCCGCCTGTTGCCTGCTCAGTAGTACGTTCGTTGCACTTTGCACCATTTACAGCAGTGATTCCCACGTGGGGATAATTACCACACTTGGTGTATTTCGGCCCATCTTGGGGGCAGCGAGCTGTCGCAAAATCCTTTTAACTTCAGAGCTTCAGTCTTCAAGGTTGGCGACAAAGCATGGTTTAAGAAATGATTTCATGAATTCCTAAAGAATTCTGCCTCACTTGAAAAAAAAACTAGAAAAGCTAATGACCATTATCTTTTTGTAACTGCGGAGTAAATGGGAGAATGCTGGTTGCATATCTGTGCGTGCGCACCATAAACTCCTATCAAAGCGATAATCCTCCTTTTTACATGTTTTTTTTGTATGCCTTTGTTATCTCTGAGGTAAATGTTAGGATTTATCTTCATTCAAGTGGATACGGTGAGTATCTTGTAGTATTCATAATGTCACATCTTGTGACAGCTTGGGAGGTATGATGAACAAAATACACAGACAGTGTTTATCACGATTTCAGGCCACGAACTCGGCTATTTCTGGCACACTGGACCTCATTTACTTTATAAGTTGTTGACCTAGGATCATACCAGGCTAAGTACAATATGTTGTCTTCGGTGTTTACCTCCTGGCAGAATTTTGTTAAAATCGATCGATAATTTACGAAGTTAGAGACAGGTGGGGAAGAAATCCACCCCCTCTCCAGCTCAAGATGTTCTCTGACTCCCTGCGGTGCGCGTGTTATGTCGGCACGACGATCGATATACCTGCTTGGATGTATGCAAGGGAATATATTCTGATCTGTGTTATTTTCTAGCAGGAAAGATGACGGGAAAATTTAAAGTTAGTTTTTCTCGCAATGACCATGGCAGAAACGTGACAGAGTGATTGGAAATTACTGTACGTTCATCTCAGTCCATGATATGCTTGATGTTTTATGCCTATGTCGTCATTAAACAGTGCGTGAATATAAGGAACGAAAAATAGATAACAAACGAGACAAACCAGGCTAGCAAATAACTACGAAACTTCACTCTGAGTGGGGTAATAGCCCTCCGGTTACCATCGACAAGGCTACAAGTACTGGGAGTTTGGGAATCACTGACATACAGCACCCACATGATTACCTCAACTGCATTGACTCCAACAGTCAACGTTTATGATGCATATTTCAAATATTCTAAACCCACCGTTAAATAATGAATTTCAGCTTGGAAATGGTACTATTTATGAACTGTTTTCACATTTTTCATTCACCCCAAATTATTACCCACCGTGAGGACTTTGTCTCTTGTTTTTGACAAAAGCGTCCCGAAATGCGACCTTTAATTCTTTAAATGACCAAAATCTTTTAATTTTGCCATCACAGTTTGGTGTCCATTGACTTCATGATTCGTATCCTAGTTGTTCTGGTGCGGAAAGCAGAGTTACGTTATTTACTTTTCTACTGTTTCACCCTTGAACGGCATTTTTTCAGCATACTTCACCCCCGAAAAACTCATCTACCGTGCAAGCGTTGGAGATGACGTACGCATGCAGAGTTCCGGTTACCATTTTCGATGCGGGTATACGGTCTGGGAACGACGTGACGGGTAAGTAGCCATGTTTGAAAATAAGGGCCTTATTTTGCACTGAATAATTTCAATCAAGCTGTATACATATTTGTTACTTTTTAAATTAAGGATAAATTACCGTTTCTGGAAAACTGCCGGGTACATGTTCCCCGCAGTCCCCGCAGAGATTATACCCTTGGTGTGGACGTATTTTTCCGCCGGCGATTTTGTGAGCCCATTTCAACGACATTCAGCATGAAGATAGCTCCGGTAATATACTTTTCGTGGCAAGAATTTCTTATCTTCTTGGTAAAATTAGGCGAAATGTGCAAAAAACGGGATTTTCGTAGTATCAAGTGGTAAAGAAACATGCATTGCCAGTTACAACTGAGAAAGTGTGGTGAAATTACATTCCGAAAATGTCAGCTGATCCTCGATCTCCTCAGCAGTAAGGATAATCGCTAACATGCCACATCGACTATGGCGTCCACCGCTAAAGTGAAGAAATTCGTTTCAAATGTTCCAATCCGTCGGCTTATTTGTCGCGCGCCCGGACCCGGACAGACCCAGCTGTCTCATATTTGATCTTCCTTTACAAATTAACTGTAGAAGTAAGCATGCTCATTTTTGGTACACGCGGTGCAACGATCTTTCCCCGTTAAGTGAAGCAAAGAGGAACAAATATAACGTTGCATCATGAAGCTATGGCGTCATCAGTTGAACTTCCCCATGAGAAATTCGTCGCAAAACTAGGTTTTTCTTGGGTTTTACGAGAATTATCGGTGGGTAGGTGTACCAATTGATTTTACAGATCTACTTTTAATTCAACACACGCGCTTTATAAAGCTTTTTATTGCTACAAAGGTCAGCAGAAGTCACTGACCTTACTGGACACTGATTTGTCATTATTTTGTAGTGCATTGCGGGATGATTCTGCGAATTCATTATGGAATTCATTGAGCATTTTGACATGAAAAATGCATGTATTTGTATCTTTCACCGCCTCCTGGTAAAATTAGTACGCAAAAGGACTCGCAGTGATTGGTACACGAAAATTCATTTAGAGTGATGGCATGAAGAATGCATGATGCAGCGCACTGAAATGGAATACAGCTTCGTGTTACCGCCTTTCTGATCACCGTGCCTCCTGGTCACCGCCTCACCGCGTCAAAGCGCCTCTTGGCCACCGCGCTTCTGGTTCACCACGTCACAGCGCCTCAGGGTCACTGCGTCATCGCGACTCTCGCACAGAGACAGAAGCGAACTCGCGGTGTGACAAATGAAAGAAATGGAGTGGAGATTGGAAATGCTAAATGATTGTCCCGACCGCAGCTCGCTGACTGCAACGAAATGTCTTCGTGTTGTTTTGCGGCCTGATGCACTGGAAAAACGTTTCAGCGGCAGCAAAGCCGACGCGCCGTCGCCGCTGTCGGCGCGATTGATGCTGAACAACTGTTTTTCTGTTCAAGGTCTGCCAGTTGGCCTTTGGAGGAGCACAGGAGGAGGAGTCCTTTTTTTACTTAAAGGTATTCGTAAATATGCTAAAATACATTTCCCAGGAAATTTTTCAAACAACTGGGTCTATAAATTCAAGTGACCCAGCTTAGTTCAGCTTTCACGTCAACATACCAGGTGTGGTCAAAACGCGTCCGGACTGGTTTTGTTTCTCCTATTTTAATCGGTGCTCAAGCATGCGTCTGTTCTGAGCGTGTTCTGACATGTTTCCATCCGTTTGCACGCGGTACATGCCCGCCGGTTCCTCTCAGTCTCACACGTGTGTGGACTGCACACGGCAGTGTTTGTGTCTTACGTCACACTCACAATGGTCGAGAAAATGGAGAAACGAATGTGCGTTAGATTTCACCGAAAATTAGGGAATTCCGACACAGAAACATATAACATGATTAAAACGGAACAATTTCTCTCGATATCAAAACAGGATTTCCACTAGCGTTTTGAGCTATGGACAGCCAGTTGGAACAAATGAATCGAGCCACAATGGAACTATTTCGGATGGATGTTTGGAGAGGATTCCTTGAGGCGTGCACAGGTTTTTGAGCCGTTCCATGGTTTCAAAGAAAGACGAACAGCAACGGAAAACGATAAGCGTCCCGGACGACCGGACGATTAACATCAAAACTAACCAATAAAACAGGAACTTTGTTCTGCTCTTGTCAGTTCATTGTGACCATAAGTTTTGAAGTGAGACGCGAGGGAACGAGGTTTATTTCGCGAGACCCGACAGTCCAGTGGAAGTCGAAGTCGCTTAGCGGCGTGCACCAATGCATGCTGCCTTAGCTCTTTCTCTCTCTATCTCCACCTGGAATCGTGTAATTTTTTCTCATTTCCAAAAACGAAAAATGACCTGAAGCGAAGGAAATTTGACCATGTGAAAGCCATAAAAAGCAATGCAACGCGGCACTTTCTCTCGTTATCAAAACGCGATTTACGGAGGAGTTTTGAGCTACGGAAAACCAGTTGAAGAAATGGATCAAGTCGCAGAGAGGGATTAGTTCACCATTGCCGTAATTCTACTACCCTAGAAGTCACTACTACTACCCTACTACCCTGCAGTTCAGACCTCGCGCGTAACCCTAGAGCATTGCCGTCCATTTAGCCTGTAGCGTAATAGGCGTACGGTTGATAGTTTTATTTTACGATAAAAAAATGGCAGCATAGGTTAGTTGTGAGACAGACATTTGGCCCTCGACGCGAAATTTTGTTTCACTCTGAAGTTTCTCATCTTATTTTTTTCCACCCTTTTAAAAAGATCTTGCGGTGTGCAGTGATCTTTTTTATTGTTAAAAATGTCAGAAGAGCTGGCGGTTCTGTTGGAATGTTTTTATTTCAATCATGGATTCCGATCCAGGTCATGTTAGATCAATCCTTGTGCGGAAGGGTCGTCTGCTTCGATGAATTCTCGGAGAGGATGAAATATTTTTGTGTAGGCAATAGTACATGATGAAGTCAATTATAGCATCTAAATTTATCAACAATATTTTGGAATGACATCTGACCTCGGATTATCTAGCAATCTTGACTTAGATATGATAAAGCGTTTTCTGAGTCGATATCCATTGCGAGATTTTATTTTATGCATGCGGTGGCATTGCAGGCTAATCACCCCGCGACCGGCGCCGCTCCGTCCGTCGGAGCAAAAGTCAGACCTTCCCTGCATTCCGCCCTCTTTTCATGAAATAAATAATACACTGCAACAAATTTATGGTGCAACCAGCCGAAAATATGTGCTATTTTGCGATGCGTATAACTTGTCGCATTTCCAGAGGTAAAAAGCAGCATGGCTCTAGCCGTAGCTCATTACCTTAGTTTACACCCTCAGCAACCCCGGGAGTGGGCATAAGCCTACCAAAGATCGGTATAGTATTACAGAACATGACGTTTTGGGCCCATTGACATATTTTTTGTATCCTATTTGTTCACTCCAGCTGTCCTATACTGAGACAAAACTGAGACCGGTGTCAACCGGCCGCGTCGGTGCACGAAAACGGCTGACATAATTCCCGTTATGATGTCATACCTCGTTACTACGGCAACGTTCAGGATTTTTTTGCACCAGAAGATGCGGAAAGGATGTTCCAGAGCGTACACCAAATGTTAGGTTGATCAAAACTAAACCGTTAGGAAGTTATCCACGGAAAACCTCATGGGGGTCACAACCCCCAAAACAGGAGAGAAATAATGTGCAGTGAGGGACAGATTGTGCCTATGCATAATCTCCACAGTTTCTGGCCCAATAAAAAGCGGGGTTCGATTTACCGTAACGTGGTCCATATTTCTAAAAACTGAGCAACCAAAAATTGTGAGGAAAGGGTCTCGGGGGACGAAAAATCGGGGGCCTTTTGAGCAGTAACTACTGCCGTATTTGCGGTACAACTTCAGCACAACTACCGTGGATCAATAGCTATCGATTATTGATGTAGATATCCCGGTGGGGTGTGAGCATTCAGATTCATAGGTGTACCGATGTGGTGCAAAAAATGGGTTTCCGCAGTTTTTCATGACTAAATTTTGTTTATTTATCCATGATGCATTTACCAAAATATCCGCATAGGTGAAGTCAGGGAGACAAAGGAAGCGGACATGCGCGCGGCAGATTTAATGCTTGATAACACGTCCTCCTGCACATCAACCTGTGAGCTGATGATTACTTAGCCTCCCACTCTGTACCCTGGAAACGTTTCCGAGCGAAAATTTCGAGTTATGCCCGTACATTCCTCATGGATGAATGCTTTTTACGGAAGTCATAGGTAGGCGTAACTTCGGCCAAATGTCTGTCAACCCTTTTGTTGTGTTTGGGCTCAGCTACGCCACTGTTGTTTGATAATTTCGTGTAACTATAAACAGTAAAGACAAATAGTGCAATTATGATCCCGGCATATCTTTTATATACCGGCATACCCAGCCTGTAGTATTCCCTCACCGTGACTGTCCAGTCTACCTTTTTTGCTGTCCTGGAACCGCTTTTGCCAAGATTTACTTTATGATGGCCGTAAGCACGCACTTGTAAATCACATTTCATCTACTTCACCACCAATGACTCATGTACACGCAGAGAAATGGCTATAATCATGTGAAAATGAACACCGGTAGACAGTCGCCAAACTTCACTCCAGGTTCCTCCAAAATCGAGCCCTGGAGCCGCCCCTGGTTTCGATATTTACTCAACAGTTGGTCACGACACGTAAAAACATTTTTAGGAGAATCCACGAAGTTTCAAACAGATGCTAGAACTGCTTGGAAATGGCGATCGAAAACCCGAGGGGGCAGAATTTGCTCCCCCTCCCCCCATACGAAATATGATCAAGAGGCATGTCGTTCAACGACGCAGTGGAGATGAGACTGGCGGCTCACATTAGTCAAATGGGGCGTTTTGAGCATCAGGACTTTCAAAGACTTTGTTATCATATACCATTTACTAAATACCGTTTATTTGGGCAATTCCTCACAACAGTGGCTATTCCTTTCTGGCGTCACAGAACAAGAACACAGGATAAAAGGCTAAGTCACGAGCCGATCACAACAGTTCAGTCGTTTCAGTCATTTAAGGCATTCATTCAGTCAATGACGCCAGGTGAAAGACGTTTCAGAGGGCAATGAAAACATGTTACCTTTATCGTGCGCATCTCAGCTGGGAACGCACTGCACAGTGCCGGTCCGTGATAACAGAAACAGCGTCTCCCGGCCTCCGTTCTGACTGACGACAGTCGCAGATCGTCATCCTGACGGGTGATTCTAACTCGTGCTTCGCCTTGTTTAGACAGTGAGGGAAATGGACACCGGAACCACATGCAAACGAGATTCTGCTAACTTGCGACCACCCTAGCGCCGACCGGACATCCGCTGACGGCTGCCTAAATTTCTTTCTCCCAGATATTACTTCAGCGGCAAAATTCAAAACCCTTTAAATCTTGGTAAGACTCCTGCCGGTGTCGTTGCCATATACTGGGTCACAGTAGGGAACGCAGGACAGTACCAGGACGGCGTAATGGTGGAGAGGACCTCGTCAGGGAGACAGTGACGGATAGGCGATAGACCAATGAGGATCCAGAAGTACTTGCGCGTACTTTCTTGTACAGGGGCATTTTATAAGTGGTGATCAAAGATCACACCAAGGTTTTTGACTTCGGAGACGGTTCGTATGGTACATTCGCGAGGTTTCGCGCTAAACGATGTCGTGTTCCGCAGATCATGTATGCTGCCGAGAGCAATCAGTCATGCTTTGTCAGGGATAATTTCCAGAGAACTCGCGCGTAGCTAAATGTCGACAGAGAAGAGTGCCTGCGTCGTGTGCCTGATCAGATCTGCTAGGGCGGTCCTGTGGCCGCCGACTATGACCTTGGTGTCGTCATCGTATTGAACAACGTCTGCACCCAGCGCGAACAGGCAGAGGTCGTTTCAAAAGACAATATACAAAATTGGGCCAAGCGCCGAACCTTGGAAAACCCCATGCTGTCAGGAGGCGCGGTTGGGATCTGCCTGCAGTCAGAAGCGTCTGTGAAGCTGACGCTCTGCGTGAAGCTTTGCAGGTACGCCTCGAACCATGCAATGTCCACGCCATGCAAATGAAGTTTCATGAGAGTCTTTGACGTCAAAACATTAACTTACATCGAGTAGACACAAAAATGAAATTTGTTTCTGATCATTAGGCAGGAGCGCGCGGTCGGAGATGGTTGCCAGAGCCGTTTCCGTACAATGGCGGGTATGGAAACCATGTTTACTATAGAGAGAGGAAATGGTTAAAGGTAAGGCAGTGGTAGAGCTGGCCCTGTACAATGCGCTCACTATTTTGGATATGACAGGGGTAATGGATATGGGTCTGAACTTGGAAGCGTTGGAGGGATCTTCGGATCTGTGGATGGGATTCACGAGCAAATGCTTCGACTCGTCGGGGATGTCACAGTGGAGAAGGCACGAGTCAGCGACGTGGAACAACATGGGACCAATAAGAGGCAGACAAGCCTTGATCGTGCGAACGTAGTGTTAGTAATCGCTGAAGGTACGGTTTGGCCAGCATTACCACAGACAGACAGAGGAGATGGCTATGGGTAACCGTATTGCCCCGCCGCTCGAGACTGTCTTCATGAACGCGATCGAAACGATCATCCTCACGTTCGAGCATGCCCAACCGACCACCCGCTTGCGGTATATAGTTGATATTCCAGAGATTTGGACTGATGTGTCCGAAGTTTTGGATCACTATTTCGACTTCATCAACAGTTTCCACCTTGCTCTCAGATTCTCCATTGAAAGAACGGATCACTCCAACATCAGCCACATTCCCCTTCTTGACACTCTGCTCACTGTCCAAGAGGCCGGAAAATCTACCACTGAACTCTATATCAAACATGTGGCGGTACCCACCATCTTAACATTCACATCAGCCTACCCAGTAAAATCAAAAAGCCAATGCTCTACGCACAGCTGTTGTTGAAAACGTCTTGCATCTAACGAACCGGCACATGGGAATTGCCCAAAATCGAATGTCTCATTAAATCAAATGGTTATCCATATGGGATGGTTCAAGAGAGTATCGCATCAAGACAACCAACGATCTGCGCAGACATCCCATACCCACCCAGGACACAAAACTATGGACGCTGCAAACACCAGTCTTCCGATCATGGACGAAGCGCTTTCAAGGAATTTCTCCTAAGCGAGCAGAGCATCAAGAGAACCACTACGCGTTGTCTCGAAAAGTGGAAAACGTTAGCTGTGCAACTGACCGCCTCAGTACTTGACCCCCCACCCTCTCCAGCTGAGAAAAGGGCATGCCCTTTTCTAAGCTAGAGAAAAGGGCATGCCCTTCCAATTTGCATGGCAAAATGCCCTGCAAATTGCCCTTTCTCAGGTCTCCTACACAGCAGGTCTAACGGCAAAATGTCGTAAAAAATGTTGTTTACCTCACCGCTTGTCAAGTATGTAAAACAACAACAAACATGTAAATCGGCGAGATGAAGCGTAGTCTTAGAGAGCGCTTTAATCCTATTCCCGGCAGGGGGGCTAAAATCGCCCCCTCGGGTTTTTTGCTTGCCAATTACAGGCTTTTTCACGTAGTTTCACGAAACTGGGTGACTTTCCCAAGGTAATTTTTCTACGTGCCGTGGCAAAATTTCAGAATCCTATTTTGCACAGGGGCGGAGCCAGGCAACGTTTTTGGGAGGCACCTCAAGCCATTTTGGCCATGTTTAGGGGAAAAAGAAAATGTCTGCCAAAAAAGCGTTTTTAAGATAGAACTTAAAATTTGATATGGATCAATAGCTAAATAGTTGGGTAATGTGCAGAAATAATTTCGTTTGTCTAAGGTCACTGCAAGGCCAGGTCTAGGTTAAAAGTCAAATTCCTTTTTTTGCAATAATTTTTGCGCCGTTTTTTTCAAATGCCAAACCCGGAATATACATCACGTAAAAAGGCGCCCTCCACTTGTGTATCAAGTTTCAGCTTGATATCAGGTCGGGTCACGTAGCTATGACCTAAAATGTCAGTGCTCGTACCCTATATCGCAATAACCATAAAATGAACTTTTTTTAAATAGAGTGAATTCGAATGATTGAAAACGTTTACAGATAATATTCATTGCACACGAAATCATTCCAAGTGAGCCTGAGGTCACTGGAGGTCATTTAAGGTCAAAGGTCACAAATTGATCTGAAGAGCGTGTGATCATGACAGTTTCCCCTTTTTATGTCTTTGGCACCGCCTATGCTAACATTATACAAACATTGTAATGCGATTTGTACTTCTTTAGCATAACATGACTAGCAGAAGCCAAAAAAGTGTGCTTGCCTTTTTTGTTCATTCCGCTGTTAAAAAACTAATCCTCGTATTTCTGAAACCTTGTGAACGCCCATGAATTTTCCCGAAATTTCAGATGTGTGCACCAATGGTAAAAGTCCTATCCATAATCTTTCGATTCATGCCAGTTTCATCGAAATCGGTCCATATACAACGGAGTTATAACAAGTGCAAAAATACCCCCATTTTGACTTTTTTGCCCTCTATATCCACACGTTTCAAAATTTTGCATTTTTTATAAAAATGTAGCTTACGTCATGGCAAATCGATTGCCATTTGTTGCGATGAAATCTGATGTGTAGTTCTCGAGATCTCTGGGGAGGGGGGCCGAATCGGCCCCCCTGCCGGGAATCGACCATACCGTCTAGCCCTTCGGGAATAGGGTTAACTGTTAATAGTTGCCCCCGACTGGGGGTGGCAGTTGACCGTCCCCCTGAGCTTTTTCTGTGATTGCGAGAGAAAGAACAAACACAGAGCCACGAAACCTTGTGCAACCTTTGCTTCACCATTTTTACATCTTGTGTAAAAGTTTTGACCTCAGGCTCAGGTTTGATGCTTGACCTAGGTCAGGTCAAACAGACCTATGTCGAAAAAAGTTTGGCGCCCTGTAACTTCTTCGCGAAACAAGATATCGCAATAATGCTTTCATGGATTAGTGGTCGTGATAGATGCAACAAATCTGCTATCGCAGATTTTTCGGAATTTTCCGGGTCATTGACGTAAGGTCAAGCCCATTTGTAAGACATGTCGTGGTTTTTTTAATAAATTAACGGAATATTTAATATTATTTTAATGTGGAGTGAAGCAGACATCTAGTTACCGTCATTGGGAAGAATATCAATGATTTCCAGCCAATGACCTGAGGCCAGGTCACGAATAACTGTAGTGAGCCACAACGTACCACTGTCAAAATCAGCGATGAACTGCTTAGAATGGGTAGAAAATGGCAGAACGGGCTTGGACAGACGTAAGTAATGCCAGGAACCCCAAAAGGTTTTAAGAAATTGCATATTTTGGAAATAAACAGGCTCTTGCGAATAAAGTTCCGCCAGTTTTGTAGACTGGTAATTAATGAATTTTTCGAAAATTTAAGCATGAAAAACCAGCACAAGAACCACTAAGATCAATAAAATTTACATGCATAGGCTTTTGCCGCAAAAATAAAGTAACGCTAAAATGAGTTCTCGTCAATTTGTTACTGCGTACGGCTGCGGCGCACGCCGACAGCCGGCGTGAAAATTGCCGTGTCTTTAACTCAATGTTTCGGCGTATGTATCGAACAAATCCGAGAAATTAGATGTGCATAAGCATTTGCGAATCTTCACTTGTGCGGTGGTGCCTTTACACATGCGTTATTAGTCACAGCCCTTTAGATTCAGACCATTTCTCGGTCTCTTGCAGTCTGCTATGGGAAAACATATATAGGGCATAAATTGCTTACATATTATCTAAAACTAACAAATGAGACCAATTTCGAGCTCTATTCGTCACAAGCTTCCCAGCAGTGTGCTTATTCGTATCGTGCGACCAACCGTTCATGAATTAGAGGGGGCAATAAACTACCCCCCCTTAGTCGCACATGATGGTAACCGACCGACGGTTGTGCGCGGGTTATCGAGCATATCCGAGATGCCAAAGGCAAAACAAAAACACCTCATTCGTCGACCATTTCACTAACGCACATTGTACTGAACTCGTTGACGCAAACCCATTCAGAATATGTATCTTCTAGGATTGTAAAGATGGCGCTGAATTAAAGACTGCAGAATTTATTAGGAAACTTCAAGCCTACCCTGAGCACCATGACATCCTTTTAGCACCTTCTAAAGCCTATTCCATTTGACGATGTTTAGTATTTTTTCCGATGATGCTCTTCGAAATAAAGCTGCCTAAAAACAGTGTGTGATACTTTTTAAAATGTACAACTTCGTGATTTCAATCAAATGTTTCCATGTGTATATACTGAGGAAGGTCTATGGTCGAAACATGTATACATTTTGTTCGACCATTTCTTCTATTATGAACATTCTATTATGGGTTCTTTTATTATGAGGCCATTTCTTCTGCCGCTTTTATTTTTTTTCAACTGTAATAATGATGCTCATTTAATTAGTGCCGTTTAGTATACGATGGAAAACCGTATGTTTCATTAAAAGCGAGGATTAATGACGGCTTCAGGGCAATGTAAAAGGGGCATTTTACTTCTTGTTATTCTTGAGAAACTATGATTTTACGTACCATGTGGAAAATAATCCCACTTTTTCTGGTAACTGGATCCGCCTAGGGACATCTGCCGTTATATATAATATGACATGCGACAGATAACAATGTTTTCCGAAAACCAATAAGCTCGCCAGACTCCAGATATGTTGTACAATGAATTAACGTTTCCCAAAAATGTGTACCCCTTTTTAAGTGCCCTGGATACCCCTATCAATAATGAATATCGAGCACTTCCTAATATATTTTATATACTTTTCAGTTATTGGTAGAATGACATGAATTAGAACAAAATTGGTGATAAAATGTGGTCAGGAAGGTCGTATAACTAAACCCTTACTCATATTCCGGTTTAGACCCTCTACTTCTCCCTTTCAAAATGTCGAAGTTTTTTGACTGAAGATTTTGCTATAGGGTATCGAACTCTGTTATCAGGTAGGAAATCGGACCGATAGTTTTTGAGATCGCATGGAAGGATGGACAGAATTTCTCTCCCCTGCACGGAATCGTGCGTGGCATGCAGAAGCACGCATGGGGTTAACCTGGCCCGGTATGGCGCTCTTGCCCGCACATCCCTTCATGGGGGAGGAAATTTCACTCCCCTCCTAGAGTCTTAATTGATGTAAGCATAGGACTGAAAGTAGCACCGTTAGATAGCGCCGTTGTTTTTTTGTATTTCTGGGATTATCCTATTTGACCTACTTTGCGTGTTACATCTTCGGTCAGATCAGGTCAAACCAAGGAATGTTATGAGTTATGTTATAACTCTGGCGACCACCACTTTTTGTCGGTGTGGTGGTTTTGTGTGTCTTAGAAACTCGAATACAGTTCAGATATTTTCTTCATGTTTGTCCAGTGAAAGACAACCAAGTCATCCGAGGTCATGCCAGGTCACGGTCCTTGCTGGTGGTTACCTGAATTTCGACGCGCTGCGAGGCAATGAGCACCAAATGTAAACTTAAATATCGCAGGAAGCTGCGGTTTGATTCAAAGAATAAAACAGCGCTAGAATCGCTAATCATTTTTGGAAAGGTAGGTGAGTTTCAAAAAACGAAGGCTAAATCGTTTAAAAAATGTACAAGGAAAATTAACGGGGAGTCAGACTGATCCGGTCAGACCCGGCCAGACTGACCCGAAGGGGTAGGTTAGTAGTCTAATGCATTACACCATCACCTGTTCCAAGGTGCCCTGTAGCATGGTTTCTGAAAAAGTAATGAACACGTTCCGTGTAAGTGACGAATAGGTACAGTCATTCGTTGGGAGCATTAACATTAGCCTAATCGCCAGATAAGATACGTTTTTCAGCAATGACGTACTTCTCATACACAGCGTAAAATTCGGCGTGCAAACAGGAGTCTATGTAAAGCGATGGCATCACAATGAAAACGTCCTATGTCATGTTGCATAATTTGGCGAACATGTACCATCCAATGAATTTAGCAGTCAGTACTCCTGCGCCTGACATACTGAAACTATTGGAAATAATGATAATCTGTGAATGTCAATGTCTTTTTTTCCGCAGATGCGCAATTCATTCACGAAAGACATCATCATACCATTATAACTGGTGGATCCAGTGTGAGAGCGCGGGGGACATCGGGCCATGGTCGCTTTTTTGAAAAGGGGGCTAGCATGTCTCTGGAGCCCTTTTCGGACAAAAAAGTTTTGTTTTGCCTTCCTGAACAATTCTTAAATGTATGTTATTTGTAAAAATGACAAAACAAGGTGGCCGAATTACGGGAAGACATGCACAATTAGGGGTGGGTTAGATTACAAGGATGGGGATTTGTTCCCCCTCCCCTCCCCCTTGGCAGATGGTGTGGATCCGCCCTTGAACATAACAATCTATCCGACGGACGAGTGCCATACAAACTATGTTTCGATGCCTTTCGCTAAGTACTTCATATAACTTCTGGGATAGAAAAAAGCGCGCAGCGCGTTGATATTTTCAGGAACTTTTTCTCCATCCTTTGCACATGTCCTGTAGATTTTTCAACTTCTGGTCATGTCAGGTCTCTGACCAAGCTCATGTAAAAAAGGTCAGCCTCCGATTGTCTTAAACGTCTGCTACGAGCCGCACCATGTGACCTGAAACTTTTAGGGATAGTACTCAAGGACATTCCTAAGCATTGTTCTACATCAGATTCGTTGTTAAGATCAAGGTCAGTGATCTGGTGTCAGCCTAATTTCCGCCCATTTCCGTATATACGACGGTTTTGAATCGTTTCTTTGGCTTGTTGGAGTCTGGAATGCATTTCTGGGCCAAGGAAGTCATGAAGACCACAAACAGAGTTAAACCACATCATAACCTTAACCGTCATAGGCCAGGCCTGACTTGGCCTTATGATATGATATGATTACATTTGGGGTAAACCGGTAAAAAGGAGTCTTAAACTTTGATGATCGCTGAGAAATGACCTTAGGTCACTTGGGACCATGCTAGGTCATCGTGGTAGAACATAATATCGAGATGTCCAGGTTTATCCCTCTGGTTTATTTCATGAGGCAATAACAGATCTGGGTATAAAGCGATGAAACCCAAGCGTGCTTCAGGTCAGGTCATGATGCTACATCAGGTCAGTTCATATTACCGACCTTACGTGGCATCCTACAGCTCACGACTGTGAACAAAAGGAGTTTGAATCCATAGATACTTCTTTCCTGTTTGTTTCCATTGCTACTGATCCTCGACGGAACGCGAAATAAAACAAAAAGAGCGGCTGAATGTCAGGTCAGGCCACAAGGTCAAGCCAGGTCACGTGCAGGTATGCACGCTTTAGTCTGTCAACATTTATAAAAAAACTCACAAATCATTTGTAACGCTATAAAAGCACACATGAACGTTCAAAAACCTCGCCGGCGACGTTCAAAAACCTCACAGATAAAGTGCACTGAAAAATGGCGTTATATCAGGTCATTTGGTGCCACATATGATAATATGTATGTCATAAATTACATCTCACAGTAATGTTCACTTCTTTAGCTCTCTTTGGCCTAATTAGAGACGGAGCTAGAGCTCTTCGAAAATCCTATTCTTTTATACATATAGGCCAAAAGTTGCGTCATTTTTCGAAGTGTTTCAACAGTTCTGAGTGTTTTGGAATGCACTTATGGTGGGCTTTCCGATTATATAAATTTCCTTTTCCTTTTAAAGTTCCGTCAACGAGATACAGGGGGGAGTCGAGCCCCCCCCCCCGGCCACCGGCCGCCCGCGTCTCGGTGCCGGTTGGGCGACGGTTAATCTTCCCGAGGCTTTCGGGGCAGAGGTCCAATGATACCGCTGACCAGCCTGAGAGTGGCAAAACCATTTTCACAACAGGGCCAATGGCACATGCATAGTGATTTCTCTAAATGTCATTAAATACCACAGGATTGCATATCGCCGCGTTCTGTACACTGTGAATTACCTGTTTATAACTTTGATCCTAGGGGGTTTGAGAAGGTGATGTGTGATGGTGATGTGATGTGATGATATGCGTGTGATGCAATTTTAAAAAAATCAACCATTTTTTTCCCAGGCTTCGTCATCTTTGGTGAACTCCAGCTGCCACTTTGCCCTTTTTTGTATGCCCCGTGTCAGAGTATCTGCGGCCTTTGTTAAATTTTACTCAGAAACATTCAGATGGTTATCTTCTGTCGGCCTACTAACGAAAAATCATCGAGGTTTCGTCCACACCTCCAGAAAACATGTCTAATCGGGATTTTTGGACAACGCAAATGCCGGTTGGTAGTTGTAGTACCTACCTGTATTTGTTATTATCTCTTGCCTGCATATGAAAACATTTCCAAAGGTTTATGTCGTTAATAGCTTTATAGGAATGCTATCAACAACATGACAGGACAAAAATATCTGAAACTTGGTATTTGACTCTAGATTATGCATTTCCCCACGGTGTCTGGCTAGCCTCGGCAGGTGCGCAGTGTCCCGAACTGTCGGTCACTGAATGCACTCTTTTATAACGAGCCCGTCAAAACTACTGCCACAACTTGAGAAGATCGTGACTGTATGCGTGAAAACGCCATAGCTCTCAGACATGCATGTTTTGAGTTGTACCGGACTTTATATTTTGGTAATTATAGTGACGTTCGGCAGAAATGGGTGCATAACAAGCACAAGAGTGTTTGCAATAGCACATCGATAGTCAAGGTAGACCGCCTGCGAGGAGCATGGCAGTCATACGATTTGATGAATTTTGAGCTTTGTGAAACCCTCGCTCTGCTGGGTGAAGAAGGAAACTCATGCCCCTGGCATTTCTTTTTAGTTTGCGAGAAAGGAAACAGGAAACACCAAGAAATATTGTGTACCTTTTCCTGATCCTTTCCACACTAAGCGTGCTAGTTTCGACTTCAGGACTAAGACTCGTGCTCTGAGTTATCCTTCTTCGTCACACCATTCGTCGCCAAAGCCTTTGATAGGCCATTCCTTCCAGCGAGGTCGGATACAGAGAGGGAAGGCGATGCCATAAAAGTCCTCTCATGTAAAATTCAATCCTATTGCCGCCAGAAGGGGCTGAATCCGCCCCCCCCTTCGGGTTTTTGCCTGCCAATTGCCAGGGTTTTTGGCGCAGCTTAACGAGACATGTTCGCTTTTCCTACCTATACTTTCTGGGCACTGCAAGAAGATTTCGTAATTCTGTCTTGCTTAGGGGCGGAAGCCAGGCAACGTTTTCGGGAGGCACTTAAGGCCATTTCCGGCCCCGTTAAGGGCAAAACAAAAATGGTTGCCAAAAATGCCGTTTTTAAGATGGAACTCAAAACCTCGTATGGTTGGACAGATAAATAGTTTGGGCAAGCATACAAATATATTATTTTGTTAATCCAAGGTCATTTTGCAAGCTCAGGACAAGGTCAAAAAACAAAATTTGGTTTCATAGTGATAATTTTGTCACTATTCTTCCAAATCGCAAACCCGGAATATATGTGACGAAAAACCGTGCCTTCAACTTGTGTAAGGAATTTCAGATTGACATCAGGCCGGGTCACAGAGCTATGATCTAAAATGTCAGTGCGCGTACCCTATATCACGACAGCCGTAAAATGAAATTTCAGAAAAAGAGTGAATTCAAATAACTGGAAAAGTTTAAAAAGGCGCACTCAAGATCATTTCGCGTGATTCAAAGGCCACTGGAAGTCGTATAAGGTCAAAGGTCATAAGTTGACCTGATAAACATGTGACCATGACAGTTCCCCTTTTCATGACCCTGGCACCGCCTATGCTAAAATTATACAAACAATGTAGTACGATTTGTACTTCTTTGGGATAACATGACTAGTGAAAGCGAAAAAAATGCTTCTAAATTTTTTGTTGAATTCGTTTTTTGAAGGAGTAATCCTACCGCTTTTGAAACCCTGTGAAAGCCTGTGAATTCCTTCAAAATTTCAAATGTATGGAATAATGGTAAGAGTACCATCCATAACCTCTCGACTCGTGCCAATTTCATCAAAATCGGTCCATAAACAACAGAGTTATGATAAATCGAAAAATATCCCGTTTTGACATTTTTGCCCCTGTATCCTCTTCTTTGAGAATTTTGAAGGATTTCTTTTTTATAAAGATGCAGTTTACATTATGGCAAATCGATTGCCGTTTGTTGCGATGAAATTGGATGTGTACTTTCTCGAGGTCTCAGGGGGACGGAATCCGCCTTGTCCCCTCCCCCTTGCTTGGACTCGGCCATACCGTGTAGCCTTCCGGGAAGGATTAACCCCATTCCCGGCAGGGGGGGCTGAATCTGCCCCCCCTCGGGTTTTTTTGCTTGCCAATTCCAGGCTTTTTAACGCAGCTTCATGAAACTTGGTGACTTTTCGTAGCTATTTTTTCTACGAGCCATCACAAAATTTCAAAATTCTGTTTTGCTCAGGGGCGGAGCCAGGCAACGTTTTTGGGAGTCACCTCATGCCATTTTTGGCCATGTTGAGGGTAAAAGAAAAATGTCTGCCAAAAACAGAGTTTTTAAGATACAACTTAAAACTTTATATGGATGTATAGCTAAATAGTTGGGCAATGTGCAAATGTAATTTTGTTTATCTGAGGTCATTGTATAAGATCAGGTCAAGGTCAAAATTACAAATTTGTTTTTTGCAATAATTTCGGCACCGTTTTTTTCAAATGCCAAACCCGGAAAAAGGTGATGAAGAACGGTGCCTTCTACTTGTGTACAAAGTTTCAGCTTGATATCAGGTCGGGTCACGGAGCTATGATCTGAAATGTCAGTACGTGTACCCTATATCGCAATAGGCATAAAATAAAATTCTTGAAATAGAGTGAATTGAAATGATTGAAAATGTTTAGAGATAATATTAAATGCACGCGAGATCATTCCAAGTGACCCCAAGGTCACTGGAAGCCATTCAAGGTCAAAGGTCACAAGTTGATCTGAGAAACGGGCGACCATGACAGTTCCCCTTTTTCATGTCCCTGGCACCGCCTATGCTATCATTATACAAACATTGTAATGCGATTTGTACTTCTTTAGTATAACATGACTAGCAGAAGCCAAAAAACGTGTTTGCGTCTATTGTTCATTCAGTTATTAGAAAACTAATCCTCCTATTTTTGAAACCCTGTGAACGCCCATGAATTTTCTCAAAATTTCAGATTTGTGTACCCATGGTAAAAGCCCTATCCATAATCTCTCGATTCATGCCAGTTTCATCGAAATAGGTCAATAAACAATGGAGTTATAAGAAGTCCAAAAGTACCCGCATTTGGACATTTCCCCTCCCTCTGTATCCACAAATTTCAAAATTTTGAAAATTTCTTTTAATAAAAGTGTAGTTCACGTCACGGCAAATCGATTGCCGTTTGTTGCGATAAAATGGGACGAGTAGTTCTCGAGATCTCGGGGGGGGGGGTCGAATCCGCCCCCGTGCCGGGAATGGACCACACCGGCTAGCCCTCCGGGAATAGGGTTAAATAGCTGGGCAATTCTTTGTAAAATCGACACACCCAGGACCAGTTTGAACACCCTCAAATCACAAATGTTCTTAAAAATTGCTGTACTTTTTTATCTAAGGCGCAGAATCCGAATCTGACCATTTCAGCTCGATCAGATCAAGGGGTCAAAAGTTATAGCCTGTGGCAATTTGGACTTTGCTATTGACAGGGGTTGTTAAAAGTACATTTTTCGCCACCATCAAAAGTCGTAAACGTATAAACCCATATATTTCCGGACTCCTCATGGAACGGGAAATCTGGTTCAGATATTTGCATGACCTTAGGTCACGATTCCAGAAAATGACCCCGTGACCTTAGGTCATAGGTGACAAAATGACCTTTGACAGGGGCGAAAGCAATTATTTTTTATTTCGTCAATATAAAGCCTCAGTTATCTTCTCCACATCCGATTCATATAAACTATGGGTACGAATCATGTTCATGATAGTAGGCCATGTTGGACAAAATTGGCTCATTTCATGATTATTGGGCGTATACCGTTAATGGGACAAAAACGGACGGTAATAACGGGACGGACGTCTTGTATGGAATAAACTGCATAGTTTTCAATAAATACAGAGCCTAAACTGTGGATTGAACACCCCCCGTGGTGAGGAAAAGTGACTGTAACGTTTAATTCCTTCCCACAACTGATACGTCTTGCCAAAATGCAGGAACACAAAGCCTTTGGTCGTTTACAATATTTTTCTTTCTTACGACAGTGTACCGGCGCGCACACATCGCAAAAAGTTTAACTGCTTTACGCAGACAAGCATTTGAGAGTCTTTGTGCCACCGACGGACACTGGATACGTTCCGCTTTCCTTACAACATCGAAACACACAAGACAGCGTGGCCAGTGGCGAACAAAGCACTTTGTACATACAAGGTGCACCATGCGCCCGTGATCCAAGCAAATGCGCTAACTTGAGCGTTCATTTACCCTTTAAAGAATGCTTACTTCTTTATCACACATTTCGTCTGAGCTTTGTCCTCGGGACATACAGTAGACCGGTATGTTGCTATGATCTACTGGTACAAACTTGTGGTATTTTTTTAGTGCCCTGAACAGTCCTAGATTTGTCTAGTCTCTCTCTAAGCCTTTCACCCACCTTCCAAACATCAGGTAGGGTGGCATGAAGAATCTGATAGTCATCGCTGATGTTCTCTGCGCAGTACTTGTGCATGCCAGCACTCGTCAGAATCTGACCAGAGGTCAGTCGAGTCAGGCTGGCTCGCCCTGTGGCCCGTTTTACTGTGTCACCTATGCCGTCGCAGGCGTTTTTACCGTGAGATGTGGTAAAAAAGTTCCACTCGCCTGCGATGGCATAGTCCTCCTGATGGTGGCAGAGGTCGAGAAAGTTGTATTTGTTTTTGCATTGCCTGCGCATCCGTCTGAAAAGTATTGTATTTTGCGAAGGCCAGGATGTTCTGTGATGATTAGGGGGAAGAAGCTGAGATACGAATGCTTGAACAAGGACATTTATAAAGCCACACTTACCTTTTTTTAATAAGTAATGCCCATGCGTAGCCATGATATGACAGCCACATTTGTCAAATTTACACAATCACAAAGTTATCACGTAATCAAAGACTTGAGGCGAGGCATGGAAGATTTTAAGATGCAAAACCAAAACCTTCGACAACAAGGTCTGAGATCTGTACCAGGTTTTATGAAGCCTCTTTTCATAGTGTTGAAGAAAACTGTGGCTATTGTTGCTCCGTCACAAAATTGACAAAAAATGCCTCACTCACCGTGCAAGGTTCTTCTTTTGCGAGAACTTTATTTTTTTAGATGTCATCTTAGGACTAAAAAAGGCTGTGTTGTAGGTAGACTCTAACTTTCGTTTCGCAGACCTCCGGATCTTTTTCAGCTTTTGTGCACCTCGCTGCCTTTTTTGTTCATCTGTCAATCGCTCTGAAATCACGGAGGTGACATAGAAACCAACACAACTTTTTTGGATCCCTGTCAATCCAAACGTCAGTTGCGTGGATCTCAGGTGGCGTACCTGAAAAAGCGCGTCGGTTTTATTATTACCCTCATGCCTGCTAGACGCACACTCCTCCGCTGTGATCCGTCGGAAGCACTTTCGCTCGTGCGGAATGATGGAGGGGGGCATGCTCCCGGCAGACTTGGTCGCTAAATACGCTATGGCCCAAGGACAAAAGCAACTAGCACAGTGTACGCCTTAGAAACCCAACAATACCAAATTTGATCTTTTCAGGTTACCGGGAGATCTTCCAGGCTATATGAACCTGTCTGCTTGATGACGGAAAATTTGCTCAGCACACACAAGCTTTAGTTTTGGTGATCACAGCAATACACGCCTTAAATCGTCTCTGATCCAAATTCAGAACGAATTCTTGTCCCCACGGGGACAACGCGTAGCAAGCTAAGATGACGGAGCATAATACGATTTAATGTTATCAGATGTTCTTCAAAACGTCGTTAACCTATGAAAAGGGACACTTAAGCATGCATTTAGTACAGAAGAAAATTTAACTGGAAGCGGACATTCAACAACTAGCTGATCCTTTCCGTGTCGGACAATAATTTATCACTTACTCTTTTTCACTGGCGTGATGCGAAGAGCCTCAAGAACTTTGCATGCGGTACTAGGCGGATCAGATTCAAAAGCTGATGTATCCTCTGATTCTGGCATGCTTGAGGTTCGCAACTTGCTGCCAACATCACTGCCTTGTGCTTTCGTAAAGTTATTTAACGCTTCTCTGTGCCGACGATCAAGCACGGCTTTGAAACAGATCTTGCACATTAAACACCCTCTAAGGCATTTAAGTTCCTAGCACTCATCAATCAGGGTGTCCCCGATCTCACGCAGCGACTTGAACACTTTTGCTTTACGTCGCCTCAGGGTGTCTACGCAACTTTTGTCACGCCTAACCCGATAGTCGCGTTGAGAGACCATATCTGGACCGCAGACAGCACTATCACGCACAGCACCAGTCACGATAACAACGCCGCCGGCCTCCAATCGTCAGTCACCGGTGGCCCGTCGCCGACTGCCGGCCGGGCGTCGCCCTCGACGCGTGAGGTGAAACCCGAAACGCATCTTTTGTTTCTCTGGGTCTTGTCGATCTTCACTCGTGCTTCCCATTGCACACTAACTGACGCGTAGGCACCTGATTGTCTCCCAAAAGCGGGAGCGAAGTTTGTGATCCAGTTGTAAACCAGTCCTTCCCATGCATTACCGCAGGGTTAGTGGTAGATGTTCTTGAGATATAGGGTCATCCTATGACCGACTGGCCTTATTTTACGATGCTGTTGGCTCTTTGATTATGTAATTTATCAGCTTATGCAATGAACTTGTCGAAAAGTATATTACGAAATATAAGAAAGGCGTTGTTTTCACTGCGCTTTGGCAAGTGGTCTTGGTTATGGTACTTCGCGCTTTTGACCCCTTTCTAGTTCTACAGTGGATGTTGCTTATGCTTATGCTCCGTTTGTCATCAAATACTACGCCTTTTATTTCATTCAGTGCTTCATCGCTCCTGTTACCCTCCGTTTTTATCCCTTTAACAGTATACACTCAATAGTCATGAAATGAGCCGATTTTAGCCCAAACATGGCCTACTATCATGCAAGATTTGTGGTTGAAGATGATTCGTACCCAAAGTTTTTTTATGAATAGAATGTGGAAAAGATACCTGAGGCTTTATATTGACGAAATAGAAATAATTACTTTCGCCCCCGTCGAATGTCATTTTGTCACTTCTGACCTAACGTCACCGGGTCATTTTCTGGAATCGTGACCTAAGGTCACACAAATACCTGAATCAGATTCCCCGTTCCATGAGGATTCCGAAAATATATGGGTTTATAAGTTTACGAATTATGATGGTGGAGAAAAACGCACTCTTAACAACCCCTGTCAAGATCAAGGTTCAAAATGCCGCAGGCTATAGCTTTTGACCCATTGACCTGATCGGTCTGAAATTGTCAGATTCGGATTCTGGATCCCAGACAACCTCCTGAAACCATTTTCATCAAAATCGGTGACAGGGTGTTTGGAGTGTGCTGATCTTACAGAGAATTGCCCAGCTGTTTTTTGGAATTGTTAATGGCATTTGTGCTCTAGTTTAATGGTCATTTACACTTCTTGAAAAACGCTCCTTGGACATCACGTGAGGAACTTTGGTGGCACTAACCTTCCTTCCTGTATTTGCCCTTGTTCGACGGACTGATCCGTGGAAAGGTGAGCGGCAGGTGGCGCGACCAAGTGTGATCGGAATCAGAGGACAAGTCTTCTTCAGATCAGGCCAGGTCATTGACCTAGGCCAGTTCAAATGAAACGATGTCAACAACAGTGCATTTCCGGTAAACTTAAACGAAAACATTAAAAACGCGGAATGAAGAGAAAATTTTGGGGGCTTAAAGGTAGTGACACGCAAAAGAAATTTGATATCTCGGTCTTTTAGCAAACTGCCGGATAATTGACCTAAGATGAAACCCTTTCCGAATACGCATCGCCGTTTTGCGAGAAAATGGCGGTTTTTCGGACTTTTTGGTTGTTGAGTTATTCCGACTATTCACCTGGGGTGAGTGGCCAATAATTGATAGGAGAATACGTGCACCAATGTCCATGAAGATAAACAATTGCAGAACCGGCTCGTCAAATGGCTAATGATACCGGTAGGTTCAAAACATTTCCAAAAATAGCATATTTTACAAATAAACGAGTTTGCGTGAATTATGTTCTGCCAAATACGTCGACTGATAAGTTCTGAGGTTTTTCAAAAAATGAAGAAGAAAATTATTATATATAAAAATTAAAGAACAATAACACAAACCATGAGCATCACGCACCACGTCTTAGAGAGACCTACTTCAATAAATAAAGGAACTCCGAAGGTAGTGTCCGTCAATTTTTGCGGCATGCGTCACCCTCGCCCGCGATACTGATGTGGAACAAAATTGTTTTGTCTTTAACTCACCGTTGACGGGCAAATATTCAACAAATCAGAGAAATCAGACGTGTATCGTCATCACTATACTATGATATGGCCGTTGGTTTTATATATTCGTTGGATGTCCGTTTATTTACTTAATTTTGATTAATCACAGCCATGGACATCCAGGCTGTTTCTCAGGCCGACGTACCCTGCTATGTAAAAACATGTTAATGGCTTACATGGCTTAAATCTTTACAAGAAAACAAATAAAATAACACCAAATTCGAGCTTTATTCGCAACAGAAATTCCAATAGCATGCCTAGTTAACCCTATTCCCGGCAGGGGGGCTGAAACGGCCCCTCTCGGGTTTTTTGCTTGCCAGTTCCAGACTTTTGAACGCAGCTTTACGAAACTTGGTGACTTTTCCTAGCTATTCTTTCTACGTGCCGTGACAAAATTTCAAAATTCTATTTTGCTCAGGGGCGGAGCCAGGCAACGTTTTTGGAAGGCACCTCATGCCATTTTTGGCCTTGTTGAGGGTAAAAGGAAAATGGCTGCCAAAAACAAAGCTTTTAAGATAGAACTTAAAGCTTTATATGAATGTATAGCTAAATAGTTGGGCAATGTGCAGATGTAATTTTGTTTATCTGAAGTCATTTTACAAGGTCAGGTCAAGGTGAAAATTCAAAATTTGTTTTTTTGCAATAATTTCGGGGCCGTTCTTTCAAATGCCAAATTCGGAATATATATGACGTAGAAGGGTGCCTTCTACTTCTGTACCAAGTTTCAGCTTGATATCAGGTCGGGTCACGGAGCTATGACCTAAAATGCCAGTGCGCATACCCTACATCGCAATAGCCATAAAATGAAATTTTTAAAATAGAGTGAATTCAAATGACTGAAAACGTTTACAGATAATATTAAATGCACACGAGATCATTCCAGGTGACCCCGAGGTCACTGGAGGTCATTTAAGGTCAAAGGTTACAAGGTGATCTGAGAAACGTGTGACCATGACAGTTCCCCTTTTTCATGTCCCTGGCACCGCCTATGCTAACATTATATAAACATTCTAACGCGATTTGTACTTCTTTAGTATAACATGACCAGCAGAAGACAAAAAAGGGTGTTTGCCTCTTTTGTTCATTCAGTTGTTAGAAAACTAATCCTCCTATTTTTGAAGCCCTGTGAACGCCCATGAATTTTCTCGAAATTTCAGATTTGCGGACCCATGGTAAAAACCCTATCCATAATCTCTCGATTCATGCCAGTTTCATCGAAATCGGTCGATAAACAACAGAGTTATAAAAAGTCCAAAAGTACCCCTCAATTTGACATTTCTGCCCCCCTGTATCCACGCTTTTCAAAATTTTGGAAATTTCTTTTCATAAAAATGTAGTTCACGTCACCGTAAATCGATTGCCGTTTGTTGCGACGAAATCGGACGAGTAGTTCTCGAGATCTCAGGGGGGGGGGGGCCGAATCCGCCCTCCTGCCGGGAATCGACCATACCGTCTAGCCCTCTGGGAATAGGGTTAAATCGTGCGAGCGACTGGTCAGGAGATGAAAGGAGCGGGTGGGGGGCGGATGCAGCTAACTGCCCCCTACCCTGGGTGAGTGTACGAAGTGATCGTAGCGCTTATTGCTTACCGGACGTAGGTTAACCCTATTCCCGGCAGGGGGCTGAATCCGTCCCCCTCGGGTTTTTTGCTTGCCTATTCCAGGGTTTTTTGACGCAGCTTCACAAAACGTATTGACTTTTCGTAGCTATTATTTCTACGTCCGTGACAAAATTTCAAAATTCTATTTTGCTCAGGGGCAGAGCCAGGCAACGTTTTTGGTAGGCACCTTAGGCCATTTTTGACTATGTTGAGAGTAAAAGAAAAATTCTGCCAAAAACAGCATGTTTAAGATAGAACTTAAAACTTTATATGGATGTATAGCTAAAAAGTTGGGCAATGTGCACGTACAGTTTTGTTGATCTGAGGTCAAATTACAAAGTCAGGTAAAGGTCAAAAGTCAAAATTTGGTTTTATTGCAATTATATCGGCGCCATTTTTTCAGATGCCAAACCCGGAATACATATGACGTAGAAAGGTGTTTCAGCTTGATATCAGGTCAGGTCACGGAGCTATGACCTAAAATGTCAGTGCTCGTGCCCTATATCGCAATAACCATAAAATGAAATTTTTGAAACAGAGTGAATTCAAATGATTGAAAACGTTTACAGATAATATTAAATGTACACGAGATCATCCCAAGTGACTCCAAGGTCACTGGAGGTCATTTAAGGTCAAAGGTCACAAGTTGATCTGAAGAACGCGTGATGATGACAGTTTCCCCTTTTTCATGTCCCTGGCAACGTCTATACCAACATTATACGAACACTGTGATGCGATTTGTACTTCTTTAACATAACATGATTAGCAGAAGTCAAAAAAGTGTTTTTGCCTTTTTTGTTCATTCAGTTGTTGGAAAATTAATCCTTCTACTTTTGAAACCCTGTGAACGCCCATGAATTTTCTCAGAATTTCATATGTGTGTACCAATGGTAAAATGCCTATCCATAATCTCTCGATTGATGCCAGTTTCATAGAAATCGGTCGATAAACAACGGAGTTATAAGAAGTCCAAAAATACCCCCATTTTGACCTTTTTGCCCCTCTGTATGCACACCTTTCAAAATTTTGAAAATTTCTTTCTATAAAAATGTATTCACGTCATGGCAAATCGATTGCTGTTTGCTGCAATGAAATCGGATGTGTAGTTCTCGAGATCTCGGGGGGCCGAATCCGCCCCCCACCCTGCCGGGAACCGACCATACCGCCTAGCTCTTCGGGAATAGGGTTAAGCTTATGTGTGGTTTCATGATATTTCTTTGAAATTAAGTGAAAGCAGCTTTTCGTCGGCATTAAATGTAAGTTTTTGTTAATATATATTTTATTATGTAATGTCGGGATATTTTTTTGAACGTTATACTCCTTACATGCATGAAATGCTCCGAACTGAGACACGTATTCAGATTTTCACGACGTGATTCGTCTTGCATGTATTTCAGGACATCCATGGGGGAAACGTCCGACTTGACACTTCGGAATGTGCAGGTCTCTGACGCTGGCACGTACTTGCTGAAATGCGATGACTCTTACGGTTACGCCACTGCAGTCCGACTGATCGTGCGAGGTACGTGATGCAGGTCGTCTTCGGCAGACTGCTTTTCTATAATTCATATGTTCAGAATTTATTTGTTATCAATTTAGAGGAAACATGTTCAAGTGGGTGGCACTGGGATCACGCGCCGTGTTTCGCCGAGCTTCATGCTGGACGCTCTAACCCCACCAACCTAGTAGTTTCACGTATGACGTAATTTGACCAGGCGCCGAACCAGACGGCCACTGGGAATCTTCATCGTGTCGCGCAGTTCAGACACGAAAGTAAATTCTTAGTTGGAATATTTCGTAAGAAACCATGTTAAGTGTGCCACAGATATCTTAAATTTCTGAGCTGTACCATAAGACATCATATTCGTTATATGGAAAATATACGTTTCCATTTTAGCCTGAATGTTTTGCACCTTTTTCAAATGCTTATTACTGTTTTAGCATTTGCACTACTGTTCTGCTCCTGCTTTATTACCGTGTCCATTTGTACTTGTTTGTCTGATAACCTTTGACATTTAGTTGCTTTGCCACGCAGGTTGTCCAGAAAACCTATATGGTACACTCTGCGACAAGACGTGCCCCCACTGCATGCATGGAGGGCAGTGCCATGATGTGACCGGAGAGTGTGTCTGTCCTGCTGGATTTCACGGACCGAAATGCGAAAACGGTGCGTGCAGACACGAAAACAGGTTCTTTCTACCTAAGGCCATATAGAAGGTTCCATGCTTCCTTTCTCTTTGGTGGGGCATTCTCTTTGCAACATAGTCTCAGATTTCAATGAAACTTAGTCCTAGGGATTATTATAGCCTAGGACTGCAGTTTTGCTGATAGCAGGATTGCGTCAGTTCGATCTGACGAAGGGTCACGGTGATAGAGCACTTTCGATTTATTTAAATTCCCCTATTTTCACCAAAACTTACTGCAAGTTTTCCTTCATAACCTAGCAACTATTGGTATGATTTCCGAGTACATGGCGGTATTTTGATCAGAACGGACTGGCACAGCTTTGGCTTCCTCGAATTTCAAATAGAAAGGTTTCAAAAATGAGACCTTGAACGCTAAATTGTAAGGTCACACTTTCGAGGTGAGGCCATAAATTCAGATGAAAACCGTGAACATGTAGAAGGTCACCCAAAGGGTTTCAGATCGTTTTAAGTCATCGAAAGTTACCCTTTCTCAGGTTTAGAACTAACTATATGCGATGAAAAATCTCTAAAATTTAACAATTTTTGGTGGGTGGTAAGACACTTCCCTGGTGATTGGCCCCCTACTTATGCTGGATCCGGGAAACAAAAACGAACGTGTTCCTCGTCATAAGAGAAAGCCAGTGGTATTCGGTTTTACGGTTTTAGGGTGACCGGTGACCTCCCAGGTCAGGTCAATGACCCAGACATGGCGGAAATCGCCAATTTGACTCCGGAAGACTCACGATGGCCTTTTTGACCGCAGGTCGTGTCTGAGGTATTTCGGGACGTTGATTTCAAATTTGGCATCAATTTAGTGTCATTGCGATTTATTAAGATGCATTTCATGTCTGCTAGAGGGCCCTGGATTCCAAAACCCTCTCAATTTAGAATCAGTGAGTCTAGAGTTTTCCAAAATGAACCTCAGTGAGTTAAAGGGTGCCAAATGGATGCCAGATTCGACATCGGCGTCCCAAAATATCCTGTGGACGATCCATGATCAAAAAATGTCATCTTGAACCACCCGAGGTAGGTCAGAGCCCGGCACAACGCGCGAACGCACAAGGCGATAGAGCGTCGGCACGATGCCCATGACCCGGTCTCCGATTTGGGTGAGTTTCGCCGGCCGTCATGAGCATGACGTCATTCCCCGCACTGCTGCGCACATACACTGTGTATTAACCCGCGCACGACCGTCGGTCGGTTTCGAACATGCGCGACTGGGGGGGCAGTTGGCCGCCCCCTCTAACTCACTAACGGTTGGTCGCACAATAAAAATAAGCATACCGTTGGAAGGTTTGTGACGAGTAGAGCTCGAAACTGGTCTCATTTTTAGTTTTAGATAATATGTAAGCAAATTACGCCCTATACATGTTTTCTCATAGCCGACTGCATGAGACCGAGAAATGGCCTAAATCGCAAGGGCTGTGACTAATAATGCATAGGTAAAGGCACCAGCGCACAAGTAAAGGTCCGCGGATGCCGATACACGTCTAATTTCTCGGATTTGTTCAATATATACGCCAAAACGTTGAGTTAAAGACACGGAAATTCTCGCGCCGGCTATAAGCGTGCGCCGCTGCCGTATGCAGTAATAAATTGACGGGAACTAATTTCACCGCTCCTTTTTTCCGCGAAAAAGCCTATCCATGTCAATTTTATTGATCTTAGTGGTTCTTGTGATGGTTTTTCAAGCTTAAATTTTGGAAAAATTCATTAGTTACCAATTTACACAGTTGGCGAAGCTTTATTCGACGGAGCCTGTTTATTTCTAAAATATGCATTTCTTAAAACTTTTTCAAGTTTCTGGCATTACTTACGTCTGTGCAAGCCAGTTCTGCCAATTTCTACCCATTCTGAGCAATTCATCGCTGATTTCGACGGTGGTACATTTTGGCTCATTACAGTTATTCGTGACCCGACCTCAGGTCAATGGCTGGAAGTCATTGATACTTTGCCCAATGACGTTAACTAGATGTCTGCGTCACTCCACACTAGAAATGTTATGAAATATTCCGTCAGTTTCCGAAAAAAAACGACAAGTCTTAAAAATGGCTTGACCTTAGGTCAATGACCCGGAAAACTCTGAAAAATCTGAGATAGGAGATTTGTTGCATCTATCACGATCACTAATCCCTGGACGTAATATTGAGATATCTTGTTTTCCGAAGAAATTAGAGGGCGCTAAACTTCTTTGAACATAGGTCTGTTTGACCCGACCTAGGTGAGGCACCTGACCTGACCTGAGGTCGAAATTTTGCTACGAGATGTAAAACTGATGAAGCAAAAGGTGCACTAAGTTTCGAGACTCTGTGTTTGTTTGTTCTCTCGCAATCCCAGAAAAACCTCAGGGGAGGGGGCAGTCAACTGCCCCCCTCCTAGTCGTGGATGGGTTAAGCAGGGAGCTGCGTTCAGGTGCCACCGGTGCGCCGTAGAGGCCGGTTTTGACAGATCATTGATTATCGTTATGCCGCGTCAGAAGCGGTGGTTTTGCCGTGATCCTCTTATCCCTATTCCCGGAGGGCTGGACGGTATCGTCGATTCCCGGCAGGGGGGGGGGGCGGATTCGGCCCCCCCTGAGATCTCGAGACCTACTCGTCCGATTTCATCGCAACAAACGGAAATCGACTTGCCGTGACGTGAACTACATTTTTGTAAAAAACTCAAAATTTTGAAATGTGTGGATACAGGGGGAAAAATATCAAAATGGGGGGCACTTTTGGGCTTCCTATGACTCCGTTATTTATGGACCGATTTCAATGAAACTGGCATAAATCGAGAGATTATGGATAGGGCTTTTATCATTGGTCCACAAACCTGGAATTTTGAGAAAATTCATGGACGTTCACAGGGTTTCAAAACTAGGAGGATTAGTTTTCTAACAACTGAATGAACAAAAAAGGCAAAAACACCTTTTTTGGCTTTTGCTAGTCATGCTATCCTAAAGAAGTAAAAATCGCATTACAATGTTCGTATAATGTTAGCATAGGCGGTGCCAGGGACATGAAATAGGGGAAACCGTCATGGTCACACGTTCTTCAGATCAACTTGTGACCTTCGACCTTAAATGACCTCCAGTGACCTTGGAGTGACTTGGAATGATCTCGCATGCATTTAATACTGTCTTTAAACATTTTCAATCATTTGAATTCATTCTATTTCAAAAAAATTATTTTATGCCTATTGCGATATAGGGTACGCGCGCTGACATTTTAGGTCATATCTCCGTGACCCGACCTGATATCAAGCTGAAACTTGGTACACAGGTAGAGGGCACCGTTCTACGCCATATGTATTTCGGGTTTGGCATTTGAAAAAACTGCGCCGAAATTATTGCAAAAAAACAAATTTTGATTTTTGACCTTTATCTGACCTTGAAAAGTGGCCCCAGATAAACAAAATTAGATCTGCACATTGCCCAACTGTTTGGCTATACGTCTATATAAAGTTTTAAGTTCTATCTTAAAAACCCTGTTTTTGGCAGACATTTTTCTTTTACTCTCAACATGGCTAAAATTGGCCTAAGGTGCCTCCCAAAAACGTTGCCTGGCTCCGCTCCTGATCAAAGTAGAATTTTGAAATTCTGACACGGCGCGTAGAAAGAATAACTAGGAAAAGTCACCAAGTTTTGTGGAGCTGCAATAAAAAGCCTGGGATTGGCAAGCAAAAAACCCAACGGGGGGCGGATTCACCCCCTGCCGGGAATAGAGTTAAGGTACACAAAAGGAAGCGCTGTTTAAATACCTTAAGAGACGGCAAGCCCAAGAGTAGAGGGGGGACTAAAATCAATTTTTATCTTCTACAAGCTGATTCTAATGTGGTTATGTATTCTGATTATGATTCTGGTCTTTATTTCGTGATTTTACCTTGTTTTAACCCTCCACACGAAGCATTTGACTTTTACCTATAGGTATGCCGTGCGGCGTACAGTGTACATTATACTAGCGTGAGAAAACGACCGTGTTCTGACGTCTTCAGATATATTTCTTACGAATAACTACTCGTATCTACTCTATTCCATCCCGATTCTGCTAAGTGCATCCTTGAAGTCGTTTATGTCCATGTTGACCTTGCAGCTGATCTTACTGAGATAGGTGGTGAGGTTCACAGCATACTCGGCTGAGGTTAGATTTCTTCCATTCTTCTTGAGACGGAATACGTCGCTGGCCTTCGGGAAGGACAGCGAAGAGTTCTTGGCATGTCTGACTTCCACGTAGAGCCTCTTGTTCTTGGTGATGTCCTCTAGGTCAGGGTTCTTCAGGAACTCCTCCACTTGCTCTGGTCTCGTAAATGGGCCTCCTAACTCGGTGAGGTAAGCCAGGTCACAGTTTCTCTGCTTGTCCTGGGCGATGCTTGCGAGTTCCCTGTCCTCCATTCCTTCCTTCTTGAGCTTTGCCTGTTTTTCTTCCCATGCTTCAAGGATAGCTGGTACGGCTCCACCCCTCTTGGTCATTTTCTTGAACGTGCCGGTGACTTCGCTTCCCTCCAGCAGTTCAGCAGCTTTGGCTTTGATCAAGGAAGAGCTAACTGACCTGATTTCTTTAGCTCCTCTGACCTTCAGCCCATAGTTCACGGAGCCGACGGCTCTCTCGGCATCAAGGTTGTGCACCGGCGCCTTCTTGAGCTTATCTTGGTCCAAACTCCTGATGTTCGTGTTGTTGTCCTCGTCATTCTCCGCCTCCCCAAAGCCAAACATCTCGCCACGCTGGTGCTTCCAGCCCGCGGCCAGCTTTGGGAGGAGGAGCTCCAGGGTCTTGCAGATTTCCTGTCTGTACTGTTCGATGATCTGGATGGTCGGTTCCAGGAGGGAGGGTGAGTACAGGCAGTGGTTGAACCTTGCTTTGGAGATGAATGAAAACGCTGGAGAGGCGAAGTCGATGAGAACCTCAGGCTTGGTCGTCATGAGGTCCATGTAGAGGGTGGGGAAAGCCTCTACCAGAGTCTCCCAGGTTGTGGAGGAGGAGGTTGTCAGGCTCAGGTAGGGCTCCACCAGGTGCACCCCGATGATGACAATCACGGCAGCCAGCACTCTCAGGTACTCCAGGCCCTCGAAGCTGCGGATGATGCAGGCCAGGCTGTTTGAGATGTTACTGAATTTGGAGAGGAAGTCTGATACGTGTTTGTCCAGGAACAGGGCGATGAGGGCAGTGTATACGAGGCTATTGAACCGCTCCTTCTGGAGTCTCTTGGCAGGGTTTTTGAGAGGGAAGATGAAGATGTCGAACTCTTTGGCGTAGTTCCAGGATTTATGGTCAAAGTCGTGCGTGACGAGCCTCATCAGACAGTTCATCCACTGCTCCACGACTGACTCCTGGACGTCGGAGAGTGACACAGCGAAGGCAGAGAAGATCTTGCTGGGGCCAATCGTGATGTCTATCTGCTTACAGAACTTCTGGAGACACCTATTGAACATACAGGCGGGATGGACTTGGCAGATGAGATGCGAGGGGGTATGATCAGTCTCCAGAGCAGCTGACACCAAGTCATCAACCATCAGGTTGTGGGCAGTGGAATCCGTCATCGTGAAGTCGATGCGGCGCCAGAGGTCTTCAGAAGAGACTCCACTGACGGCACTCAGTATGGCCAGGATGGTGAGCTTGAGCTGCGCCAAGTTTTCCCTTGTCTCAGAGGAGATACTGAGGGTGGGGAAAGGGAAGAACTTTCCATCAATAGTGGCGCCCTGAACGGAAAAAGAGCCAGCACCTTGCTTCTTCGAGCCGTCATCATGATACGTGATCGTAGACTTCTCATCGCTTGCCATTATCTTCTCCACGAGCTTGCTCAGCGCCAGCGCCTCCCTCGCTTTTCCTGTCTCCCTGATAGATTTTTTGTCTGGCACCGTGTCTAGGTCGATGGTACTGTCATCATCATCAAATCTCTTCCATTTCAGGTTAAACAGCTCCTTAGCTATGATGATCGTGGAGCCGACGGCCTGCTCCTTTGACATGTGGAGCTCGGAGATGCACCTGTCTAAAGCAGTATAATATTCAGGTCGGACCTTCCTGATGCTGTGACGGACGTGTCGATAGCCGTCAGGAAGCTGCCCAGTGTTCTCTGCACTGCCCTCTTGTACAACATTCCTCTTCCTCTTCCTTGAGCTTCGTGACGAGTCCTCTTCCTCACTCGTAGTTTGCATCTCTTCGTAGTCCGCATCTTCATTTTGAAGAATGTTCTGGTTCATATCTGCATATTCTTCAGCAACTTCGATCATCTCAAGCTGGTTCTTCTTCTCCTGCTCAGATTTCTCCAGTCTCTTCTGAAAGCTTGCCATGTCTTTCTTCCTCCTGGCGTCCTGAGCCAACCATTTCCTATCCACAAATGCCTCACAGTGACTCACACGCCTCCCCCTTATTTGATCGTTCCAGAAAAGCTCTTCGTCGTTGGTCTCCTGAACCCCATACAGCTCCTCCTGCTTCTTCCTGAAGGCGACGTCCAGGGTCCTTATATCAAGTCCTTGCTCCAGGCTCTTCGTGAAGGGATCCACCTTCTCGTTCACCCACTGCTCCGACATTCTGTTCTTGGGGTAGCTCTGCAGTTTTTTGAATTCGTCATATAGAACTAGGACCATCTTGGCTACGTTCTTAGGGTGTTTTGGATAGACATTGCACCACGTCCAGTGCTCACAAAGCTCCTCCGCCACCTGCAGCGCAGCCCAGTCCTTGCTCATGCGGATGAAGGATCCCTTAGGTCTGGGTACCAGGAACCAGATCATTCTTTCCAACACCTCTCTTTTTGTAGGCAGTTTGGATGAGGTGAACGTTTCTCTGGCGTGGATGGTGATAGGACCCAGGCACATGCTCCATTTAGAACGAGTTTGGAATGGATTCATCTTTCTTCTAGGATATCCTGAAACGAAAGCAAAAAAGGTTTTACAGGAGCACAGGCTTTCGGATATTAAGAGTAACGGACGGCATAGGGGAACAGGAACAATACAGGGACAGGAAGAGGTGAAACATATTTTTAGCTTTTCTCAGGATCCATGATAAGGAAACTCATCACAAATTACAAACCTTCACGTCAAACCTTTACTTTGGTCAAAACTTCTTTTGCAAATAAATCACAATAGAATAAAGATATCGCAAAATAAAAAGCGCAATGTGTTTGTCTTGTCAATGCGCATCTAATGATATGCAACATGACCTCCACCGTGACCACTGGGTCAACACGTGACCTTGACCTGAGGTCAAATTTGAAATTGACCTTTCAATATTAAAACGTAGCCTGGCCGATGCGTCTTGACGAGAGGAACACGATGGGGTAACGTACATTCCTGTATCTCTATTAGATCAAACGCTATAAGGAAATACCCAAAGGTCAAAATTTGAGCTTTTCGTGACCTCAGAGGTCACCAATTATGGACCTGGGACCTTAAAAAGGGGTATCAGTCGCTTCCTCTCATCACGCCCAACACGCTCGTTTTGGTCCCGAGGCGATAGCTCAATTAGGGGCCAAACGCAAGGGGTGTCATACCCCCTATAAGTCCGTGTTAGGCATGGGACACCCAGAGCAAGGGCGAAGGTTTAACCCATGATGTGGAGGGTTAAAGCAATATGCGTATTGTATTTAAATGTTCTCACTGGCTTAAGGACACCTAACCACAAATAAATTCACTTGTAGAAAAGTCCTAGCTATGAAAAACTTCCCTAAGTCCCCCCTCTACCAAGAGCTATGTCGTAATTGCGCATACAACGTGAATCAACGGAACCTCGAACCAAGCCATGAGGAATGTAGTCAAGCAATGTACTCGACGCAATCTTCCGTTGAATATTCCGTTGAATATAATATTATTGAATATTATAAAGCAAGGCTCAAGTTAAGCTCGGCAACACGAGCCACACGCACCGGTAGTAGGGGTAGTAGCAGCCGCTGTTGTTGACGAGGTTTTGCTACTGTTTGACGAAACTCCAATGAAAAACCACTGAGTAAAGGCTTGATTTGTTAGCCGACGTTATTCGTTGCTAAAAACGTAATAATATACAGAGCTGATGATATAAAGACCTGTAGCAAATACAACTCTAGCCCTTCCACACTCGAAATAAAGTCTTTCTGCAGAGAGCTTAGGTGAGTTCTTCAAAGAAAAGTGAACACATACAGCGACAGTATGTTTCCTTGTCCCGAAAGCTAAGGTACTGGGGACAGGGTATGAACTTTATACACGATTTGGTAAGGCCAAGACCGTCAAATGGACCCAAGAAAATCACAGATCGACCCTAGGCAATACCTGGACAGTTATCGTGCGTAAACTGGCAGCAGACGAGGAAAAAAAGTAGAGGTGGCTTAAAAGTTTCCATTGATTGTGTTTTGCTGCGCTTTCGCACGGATGGATTTTTTTCCGGTAGACACTAGTAGCAGGCCTCTTGCCGCAAGGCCGCACTGAATTCGCATTGGTCCTCAATTAAGCTAGAGCCTGGAAACAAAACCGACAGTGTTTCTCGTCATGAAATGAAACCAGATTCAGGTTCGTTTCAGAGGGCTCTAAATTCAACTCAGATTTGTTTCAGAGGGCTGTAGACTCATAAATTCTAGATTCAGAGGGGTCTGGAATCCAGAGTCCACTGACAGCATGAGACGCACCTGTATAAGTGTAAATGGTGCCAAATGGATGTCAAATTTGAAGCCAGCGTCACAGAATGCTCCTCGGACGATCTATGATTAAAAAGCCATTCTGAGCCTTCCGTGGTCCAAAATGGCGGTTTTTGCCATTTTTGGGTCATTAGCCTCACATGGGAGGACACCGGTTGCCCTAAAGCCGTAAAATCGGATACCACTGGCTTTCTCTTATGTCAAGCAACACGATCGCCTTTTTTCTCGGCTCTAACGTAATTAGGAGTCAGTCACCAACGAGGAGCAATATCAACCAACAAGAATACCAAATTTTGGAGACATCTTACCACATACATTGGGTAAGAAACCTAAGAAAGGTTATTTTTCGATGACATGAAGTGATTTAAAGTTTTTTTTGGGAAACGTTCTACTTGTTCACGATTTTCACCTGAACTTATGGGCAAGCCTTGAAGATTTAGCCTTAACAACACCATTTAAGGTTAAATTCTCCAAAACGCGTATATTTAAAATCTCTGTGACCTGACCTGGCATAAACGTCGTTTTAGTTTCAGAATATGTAAAACTGATTTTTGAGCAGCTACTGAAAATTTGATTGGGCTGACTCTAAAGGTTCGGAAGTTATTCAAGAAAAACCGAGGCGTGTGCCCTATTTGACCCCCCAGGCGGTGCCGAGTTAATCGGTTCAGGGTCTCTATTTAGGGTGTGCCAGTTATTTTATAGTGGAAGTGTTTAGAAACTAAACATTACGTACCAGATACGGGCCTGGGGTACTTAGCTACATCCCAGAGGGGAAAACGTAACATTCACGTCGCAGGAGCGCAATACTCTTGTGGCATTTCTTGATTCGATTCATCTTGTTCAACCCAGAAATGATACGGAGTTTTTCTCTCAAATGAAACAAAAAACAAACGGCCCGAAATTGCATGCATTTCTGTGCCAGAAAATGTATCAAAGTAAACAAATCCTGGGATGCACTTAGCTATATCCCAGGGGGAAAACGTATCATACACGTCACATGAGCGCAATACTGATTAGGTATTTCTTGATTTTATTCTTCTTGATTTCAACCTAGAAATGACATGGAGTTTTTCTCTCGAATGAAACAAAAAGCAAATGCCCTGAAACTGCATGTACTTCTGTACCGGAAAATGCCTGGGCGTCTTTTTCACTAACGTCGCTTTTTATGGAACACTTGATTTCGATCGCTGCCTCCACGAGTCATTGCCGCGTGCCGAATGGTGAGCGAATTGGGCATTTAGTCAATATTGTCAGGTAAAACCCCAAAGTCACGTTGACTTTTCTTCCAAAAGCTGACTGAATGCTATGGTCGGGTAAACGGATCCTAACAGCGGAAATGGCGAAGCTCCTTTTACGTTTCATCTTTCATATCGATATCAAGAAGATCAAGATTATCATACGATATCAAGAAGAAATTTCATTCTCGCCAGAGCTCGTCCTCCGCAGGCCGTCATGTTAAACCGGTTAGTTCCGAAACTCGCCGCTAGGGCGCTGACGGCCGATGTCCGGCGGCAGACCGTGTCGTGACGTTGGAAATGCTGAATGGCTGAAAATGCTACGTCACACGAAGCGTACGTTGTAGCTGTGTTACAGCCTATCGAAATAGCACATTCCTCCTCCCTCTGCGCTCTGACCAAACACAAGAACGCCTGCGAGAACAATATGGCACTGATCAAAAATCCCACAATCAGTCCCCGCGTTGGCTTAAATCCAGTTTAACTGGTTTATACAAGCTTCATGAAATTTATTGTACTGTATTGCACTTCAGCTGATTCTTGCTGCCACCTCTGACAAGCGCTAAGTCCAAGTTCGGGAAGGCAGGGACCCAGCTATGATCCCGCCCAGGGGTGGGTCAGACTGGATCACAATGGGTCCCTTGACAGGGACCCATTGTGGGCCAACGGGGCCCTACCCAGACAAGCAGTAAACTCCCCTACAATCTAACAGGGGCCCCAACGTTCATTCAGGCCTGTCTCCATAGCACACTGAGCTCTCTTGTGTATTCTGAGTACGTTTTTTTCAGGTTCGTAAGCCTTCTTTAACGTTTCAGATGTTCTCATTTTGCTTTAATTTTCTGTTTCGGACGGTATAAAGCGCCCTGCGGGCGCCTTACACTATCCAAAGAACTTAAGCCTTCGGCCCCAGGGGGATCCGCTTGGCCTCCAGGAGGTCCCGTCTGGTCTTCAAGGGGAGGGGGACATGGCCCCTTTGCTCGCTCCGGTCACGTCACCCCTGGGAGGCTAACTTGTCAGAGACGGACCCCTTACCACCAGCCTCCAAACGAAGGATCGAGGAACGCTGCTCCTGTACGACGGCACCCAGCCGATTGCGGGGCAGTAGGTCGTGCAGCAGCGACAACGAGCATGATCTTTTTGCACGTCTGTGTGCTTTCTTTAGTGTAAGGCGTCTTATGTAAAATCATCAGTTTTCTTCGCTATCCATTGTTACCAGTACTGAAAATGTCTTAAACAGGATTAAACGTTGGCAACATACATGAAGCACTTCTACGTAATTGCTGTTATTTCGATCGTGAATATCAGTCATGAACATTCTGAGAATGGAAAACGTGTTATCAGAAAGATAGGGAAATTTACGTAAGAAACATATTAAGGCTCATTCCGCTGCAGTGTTCAACCAACAGCGCATCGGCAGTAATTTATTCCCATCTTTACCAAGATATATGTACATATATATATAAATGTATATGCAAATATATATATAAATATATATAAAGAAGTGCCCTTGATATGCTATATCTTTGTAATATGAAAACTAGATTTATAAAATGCACGAAAAATGATGAAATTTGTGTTACGCTATGTATACATACGGAGGATGGCTGCATACATATAATGTACATGAATGCAAATGTACTATATGGAATATTCCATACGATTAGGTACCGTCCTAATGTCTTGGTACTTCACTGAGATATCAGGCAGGAATAAAGCGTAGTGTCTGTATGCGCCTAAAATTAGAGCATAAACTCGGCGATCACAGTTTTGGGTGATCGCACGTGCCAGCTTTCGCTTCTGGCTACTGTATTTTTAAACTGATTAGCCCTTGGTATTTATCCATCACTGTCTTCCCAATTACGGCGAACTAGTGACAATCATCACGTAAACTTCGTGATGTACTGAAGCCAATATAGGCAGGCGGCCAGGCTGTTATTTGGCTGTTATTGGAATAAATGGAGCCAGTGACATGATGAGTACTGAGTTATGCAGAATAAGTCATACGATAATTTAACGAATGGCGCAGGTGCTTCGCGGGCAGCTGTCGCTATCGATTTACCCAAACACGGGTTATCCAACGCGTACATACTAGTAGCAACTACCTACGAAGTACACGGCAGGTGCGGATCCAAGGGGAGGGTAATACGGGCGATCGCCTCCCCCGAGACCTGAGAAGGGGCCCATGACAGGGATCTGAGAGGGGTCCTGAAGGAGCCCCGTTTGAGCTTCACGGGGTATCTGTGAAGACTTGACGGGCTCTTGACGAAATCAGGGGGCCCTCTAGGTGGGTTAGGTGGCCACTGAGACACACAGAAGGGCCGCTGAAGTTCCTAAAGGGCTCCTGATACCACAAGAAGGCCCTTACACAGCACAGTGCCCCTGAGACCGAAAAAGATAGAAGGGTATTCGGCCCTTGAGGCAACCAAGATAAGGACTAAGTTCCTGGGATGGCATAGGGTCACCTGGAATGTCATACGGCCCCGGAATGAGGTTCGCGGGCCTTTGTAAAAAGCTCAAGGTGCCTGTTGCAATCAGAGAGCCTTCGAGAGGGTTAATGGGACCCTGAGACGGTAAGACTACCTCCAAGATGGACAGAAGGACTCCTGAAACTTTCCAAGGGCCATGGGACCCCCGAGGGATCCAGACACGGCAAAGGGTCTTGAACTGTCAAAATTGCCAGAGGGGCATCTGAGACGGCAAGAACTTAAGAGGGTTTCAAGCGGAGACCCTGGTCAGTCAAAGGGGTTCCGAACGGGATTCATTGGTGACCTCAACCTCGAGAGAGGCCCCAAATGAGCCACACCGGCCATTTTCAAAACCTGAGGGATTCTTGATGCAGTCAGAGGGCCCCGGGAAGTCCACGTGGGTCCTGAGACGGCACGATGGTCCCTATACAGCAGATGGTCCCTGGAACCGCCAAAAAGATCGCAGGGCCCCTGCGAGGTAATGACGATAAGAGGGCCTCTACGACGGTATGGGGCTCTGGACGGCCAGATGGCCCACGAGTGCGTTAGGTGGACGCCTGGCACTGGCAAGGCCCCTTGAGACTGCCAGTGAGGGCCCTGAAGCACCAACAAAGGTTTCTCTCACGGTTAGAGGGGACCCAAGACTACCAGATATACCCCATGTAACAGAGAAAGGCCTCTCATATAACAGTGGAGACCACCGGAGACGTTCAGAGGGCCCATGACACTGCACATTGACCCTGAAATCGTCAAAAGGTCTTTAGTATCTGCACGATAGCCCCTGAGACGCCAAAAATGCTCCCTGAGACAAGAGGGACACCGAGGACAACACGGGTTCCACTGAGACTGCTAGCGAGGGGCCATTGAGACTGCTAACTAGCAGTCTCTAGTACTAGGAGCCGCTGAGACGACCAGAAGGGCCTCTGAAACTAATCTGGGTAACTAACTGGCCTCTGAAACCTTGAAACATCCAGACAGCTCCTGAAACAGCCAAAGGACCTAGAGGATTGCCAGGGATGCTTCTGTCACGGCAGAGAGAGACTCATATGGGCCCTTGTTACTGTCTGAGGGGCTCCTTAGAGGGCAAAAATGTTCCAGGGACGACAAAACTAAACCTGAGATGGCTCAAGCACCCCTGAAACTGCCAGATGGGTCCCTGAAACTGACCGAGGTGCCCGTGAAGCTGCCAAAGGAGCGGCTAAAACGTTCCAGGGGCCCCCAGCATATGGCCCCAGACCACGAAAAATACAAGTACTTATAAATGCAAACGGGAACGTCACCTAAGCTGGCCAATAAGTCTACATGAACTAAAAGCAGGTAGAAGGGCGCTCTTTGATTAGATACAGACACGACACTTCAAATAGAGGGAAGGATGCAGCTGCTCAAGTTCCGGCCGGTTTTGTCATATTTCGGCCGTTTTGTAGGGGAAGAGAACACAAAATTTTCTCAAATAAGGGTACGAGCTTGAAGGTGTTCGGCTACTTCATGTGGTGCAAAACACAAAATTACACCAAATATTTCCCCCTGGACTCGAGCAGATAAATGTTTTTTTTTTCAAATCTAAGGAGAAAAAAGGGACAGAGCGGCCGGGAAGGGGGTCCGCGCTTGTACCCCCAATCCTGGCGAGATCCTGGATTTGCCCCTGGCACACGATGGTGGGGATTTCACATTAACAGAAGTACCTGGAGGATTCAGTGTCTGTTGCACGAAAAAGGATCACATACATCATGAAATACCTTTAATATCATCTCTTTTTACAAGCATAGGCTTAACACTGGTAGGCATGTTTCAAAAAGCTGGGCTTTGGAAATTTGAACATTCTGGGGCTGTGAAGACAGTTGGTTTCTTACTTACTTGGCATTCTCTTAAATGCAACTGGTTTGGTGGATTACTACCTTGATGTATTCTTCACAAGGATCATGTCGTGTTATTTTATCAGCGTGCTTTACATGCACAATTTGATCGCTTTGAATCAGATTCGCGGTGCGGTTGATGCTCATCAAAATCAGAATAGCAACGCTTGGATGAGGCTAACACTTTAATTTACGTCCGTTTTTCGGATTTGATCCGAGTGAAATATGATTAAAGGTTGTGTTTTCAAAACTGGTCCAGATCTAATACGATTCACCTAAAGATATACGATTCTTGATCGAATCAGATCCGGATCAGAATCAAGCACAGTTCTGCTGTATACACCCGCGATCAGAATATGATATTATGCCGACACAGCGATATATATTGTAGCATGCACCAACGGTATAGCCATGAATCTCGCATGGGGGAAATGTTTGTTATTAACTTGCCTAGATGTCTTTACTTGTCGATGGGATATAAAACAAACTGAAATTGCTTATTGTGACATAGTCTTTATTTCGAAACAAATGATAACTATCATCGGTGGTGCCGATAATCTGAAAATGAAGTGAAACGTTTTTCTCGCATTCACCACTTTTGTTGATAATGCTAAGAACAGTACATTTGGCTCGATATATAGGCCCTAACTAAGGTTCCCTAGATCCACTCCTGACAATATGCACCATAGATCAAAATTTAGACAACACCTTCTTCACCCAAATTCGCAGACTAGTCCAAAGATGCCACCGGAATCACATTACGTGGACATTAACTTCGTGATATGGTCTAGTCCATGCCCATTTTCGGTCTCCTGTATCCGCCCCTGTTATCACAATATTTCCTTTTCATCTGGAAACGCGCAGGAAAGATAAAAAAATGGAAAATACTATTACACCTGTGCTTCTTCTGCCAATGTAGATTAGGTGCGTTGTCGAAAGTAATATCTTGAGTGTCTTTTTTTCCCCTTCCTCTTTTTTCCCCACTTCGTCCATAAAAAGGTAGAACTGATCTTTGCAAAGAATGGTGTCCTCATTCTCAAAACATCCAATAGACCGTGTCCATTGCTCTGCCTGGAAAAGCGACGGAAAATATCTGAATATGCTCCCTAAAAACTCGTCCTGTATCCGCCTCCGATATACTTACAAACTCAGGTTTGTCACAGTGTACACAAAAAAGTGTGAGGAAAAAGCAGGGCAAGACAAAAATTCAAGCCAAGGAAGTCATGAAAATCTCCTTGACTCTACCTCGATCGGTTTGTAAACCACAGGCGGAGAACCTCAGTATGCGTATTATACCCTAAATAGGGTTAAATATTGCATACGAGTAAAACAAATGACGTCAGTTTCTAGCTCTACTTGTCACCACCTCTCCCATAACATGCCTATTTTTTATCATGCGACCAACCGTTTGCGAGCTGGGGGAGGGGCTGTTAGCACCCCCCAGTCGTGCGCGGGTTAACGGCAGTCAAAAACATGGAAGAAATTGAAGCGTTCATTTGCCATCTGCCATGTCATGCCAATTTTATGCGTAAGATAATAGCTTGTTTATATACATATATATATATATATATATATATATATATATATATATATATATATATATATATATATACATATTCGTGCGGCGGCAGAAGTATTTCGTCGTCGTGAACGATTATCTCATGAAGCTACGATTATATTTTTCAGGTTGTCCTGCTGCTCAGTTTGGCCGCAAATGCTCTGCCGTTTGTCCTCGGGAAAACTGCAGAGGACGACTTCTCTGCGTGCCAGATCCTTATGGTTGCAGCTGCGCGCCTGGCTTTACTGGCATTGGATGTCAGCAAGGTATGATTTTTGTTTCGCTGTCATGCTCCGGGGCCAAAGCCAATATGCTCAATAGTTAACCTGCCCCTTGCTGGGGTAGAAGAGCATTGGACTCCATGACATTTTTTCTACCGCTTGTCTCTAAAAAAGGTGGGGAGTCGACAGATGTTAAGTGCCCTTCGGCATCTCAATTTTACAAAGTTCAATAAGAAACTGCGTCGAAGTCATCTACGTCGTGTCAAAGTGACGTCATAAGGAGGCTGATGTGTTATAGTCTTGCCGTTGTCGGCGTTTGATGGATCTTTACCGATATACTGCTCATGCGAGGTAGTGCACATCATGTGTTGAAAGACTATTTGAGGCGGACGTGGACCATAGAGGCCGTCGTCACCCATGCTCATCGTAGGTAAAATTAAATAGCATCGACTTTTGAAATGCAGTCAATGCACGTAGTGAAACTACTTCTCACGGCTATCTGAAGATATGCTGGTGCATACACGAACATTGAAAGGCATTTCATGGATTTTTTTTATGTTTATGGGATTCTGTACGGCGTATGAGGTATGCTGAACCAACTAACATCGAACGGTAAGTATAATGGCCAAAACACGAAATCTGTTATACTTCAAAATTCGAACTTTTGGCGACAGCAGGATTTTGACCCACACCAAGCTCACGGACCTTTCACGTGATGACAGCAGTTTGGACGAGCTGACAAGAGGCCGCCGTCAGTGACCGTCAGTTTCGGACGCTTGGCGGCACCTGCCGAGGCTGGCCGACCATCGCGGTGGAAAATCATGATCTCGAGTCAAATTGCAAGCTCTGGATGCCTTGCCGTACTATCGTGTTGACAATGTTGTCATCCAGTGTCAACGCCACTTGTGTTTTGCGACTTTTCGGATGTAGACGGATGTAGGCATTTGCCGCTGAAAAAGGTATGGTAACCTGGCTTGCGTTGGGACGACTTTGACGAAATCGTTCTTGTTTGGTTTTCGGCGTGATAAATGATTGATACACCTTATATCATTTTAATTATTTTTGGTTAACCACTTCTGCCTTAGATGCACCGCGTAGGAGTGTTTACCGAACGAGCCGAGATCACTTGTAATCTAGAATCGTAAATCACCCTGGGTAAGAATATTTGACGTTACAACTATCAGCATATATTATGTAATACATTTGGCAGACACAAAATCGGGAATGAAAATCCGTCTTTGCAAGGAGTCCATGGATTATGAACAGAGCTGGTGATCAGATCGTCTCATAATCACCGACCTTAGAAAATACACGCGTTCAATGGATAATGACTGTCTTCGGAGCGTCAGGAGATTCCGCACAAGGGTAGCATATCTTACGTTTGTTCTGACGCGTCCCGTTCCGCTGAAGTTCCGTTTCCGTTTCGTTCACCCTCCGTTTGTGCTTGCTTCAGCTAAGAAGCGGCCTTAAGGTCATTCAGTTTCTTAGTGTTATAAGATAATATTTTAGAATTTCTTCCGACGAACTTTAGTTGGAATAAGTCGAATGATTGACGGATCTCCCGCTCGTCGTCTGTGTTGCATTTAGGCATCCGCAGTCCACAACGCGCCGTTTACCAGGTGCGGACTGGGGTATTTTGCGGCGTTCCATTCACGTGGATTTATCTCTAAAGAAAAGGAAAGTGAAGAAATTGGAAACTGTATCGTTATATTCCCCATGTCTGTTTCAAGTATTCATGACTTAATTTCAGTCATAAAGAAGAAAATCGATACTCTGCTGCACTGATGCCCCAGATCGTATCCACTGGTTGACCCCAAAGTTACCAACGTCACAGATCATATCAAAGCCCCAAATTTGGCGGTAACCAGCCGGCTTCGGAGGTACGGTAACAACACAAGAATTATGACAGGCAACACGTGGTGGTAAATGAATGTGTTTCGCCGCGAGGAAAATGATCTTTTGCAAAACCAAGTTAACAAAGACCTTGATCACGTGGCCAGATGAGGTTGCAGGTTTATCATTTTGGCATTTCCCATCCTCCTAATGTAGAATATCATGAGAAGCTCGCAGACGGCTCTTACTGCTCTTCCTTAACTATGCTTTGTGCGCTAGAGCCACATTTTGCATACAAAAGAAGTTAAATCGACAACGCAAAACCAAAGCTGTTAGTGGACGTTGCTGATATAAATTTACCCTGCATGAGGTATGCGGGGCCTTCCAGTATGCCTTTGTCAGTGCCGTATTTCGTCAGCACTGAGCTTCTTTCAAGCCATTGCCCAAGGAAAGCACATTATCAGACGTGCAGACAACGCCTGAAACGCCTTCTGCTGTTCATGTTATGAGTTCATGTGAATTTACTATGCACTGGCCAAACATTCTTTTGCGAAAAGATGGCCGTATTGTGTAGGTAACTGTACTAGAAATTTCAGGTTCCTCGCTTTCTTCTTTGGGAGTTATGACGGCAGAATCAAAGAGAACCGTTAAATGGGGCACGACAAAAATACCTTGAGATGGCCCCAATGACAGTGCATATGCCGCATTGCAACATTCTGCAGTTGCAAACTCCGACTACTACAAGCACGCTGGTGACCTACATCTGACATCTCTGGATGACCCTACAAGTCAGTTTGTCCCATGTTGCACATTTCCACGAAATATTGCACAGCGTTGCAAATGCCAATATCTTCACAATGATCATCCGGAATGTCGAATAGATGCCACCAGTTTGCTCGCTAAGCTGACATCTGCATTAAACGGCCTAAAGTGAAACAATGAAAAATATTAGAGTACTGCAAAAAAACTGCTGTGTAAGCTGTACGTACAGTTTGTTGCGAGAAAATTCGATAATCTGTCTGCCCGTATCCAAAGTTCAGTTGATTCAGTTCCATTTCTAGAACGTATTCTCACTGGACTCAGAAAATTAAAAATACATATTTGACCTAAGATAAGCTAGCATGAGGTCAGGTGAGCTCCGTATCGAGTTCTCAGGTTATGCTGTTATGCAATGCAAGTCAATTATCATACATCGTAAAAGCAGCGATAATACTTCGCTGAAGTAAAACTGGACGTCGAATCGCAAAGCATTCTCGTCTTACGATGTCACTAACTTGTGGCCTAAGATGACCTTGTGTGACAAAGTTCACGTCATGGCTTTAAAGTTTGCGTATCAGAAAACCTTCAAATTTCATTGTTAAACGATGTTAATGTTAATAATACGAAATGTTGAAAGACGCTTCCTTTCTCTAATATTAAAATAGCTTACACCAGCGGAAACTTCTGAGCTCATGCATCCGCCGTACATCAGCCAGTTCTTTGAATTCCTTGCGTTCTCACGCTCGTTCATTGGCTAAATCTTAGTCTTTCCAGAATATTCGGGATGCAAAACGCCTCCTCATTGGCTGTATATGATATCATAATTGCACCATCCCCTTTCATTATTCCCGTTTGTAGGTAGTATATAAGCAAGGCCAGTTTTTGTTCGGTATGTTAAGCCTCAAGCTCAGGCTGTGATATTCTGCGTGAAAGACTGGTGATATTCGTGGTGTTAGTGTGAGGAGTGACGGTGCACATAGTGTTAGTGCGAAGGTGGCCGTGCATCTAGCGCCAGTGTGTGAAAGAAGACAATAAAGTGTTAGTGAGGAACATATATTCGTCTCTGATCCGGTGCCGAGTGACTGACTAACGGTAAAGGTTGCAAGAACCGAGGCGACAGAAAAGACTGGCGCAAACGAGGTCGCCAGTGGTCAGTCTATCACGCTAGTCAGTTAGAAATCTGCTACACCTTGCTTCCAGATGTATGTCACTATGTGCATGACTGGTGTAAGAAAAGGTACTCCTTGTTTCAGGACGCTGCGTTTATTCGTTTGGGACAAAGCTAAGAAATGCGCCGGGGGCAGGGAGTGCTGAACGCCCGCCGTTAATGGCGGGTCATGACGTCATAAGTTAAGCCAAACACCCCAAAATTGATAATTATGTACTGACAGCTTCGGAGCCGCCCGTATGCCGTGACAAGAATATTCAGTTTTGGCAAGATGGTTTCTCGGACGAATTTATTTTGCTATCAGCCTTTCAACCATTTCCAAAATATGTTGCGAGATCATTGTCATTTTCCTGATCAATCGAATCTATTTCTGAAGAAATCGATGAATCAGCAGAACAATCCCTATGTTTCAGAGTGTTCCGATGGATACTACGGTCCAGATTGTGCGTTCACGTGTGGCAGGTGTGCACGATCCACGTGCAACAAGTTCAACGGGGCGTGCAGCGATGGCTGCGGCAACTCCAACGTCCTGCCTCCACTCTGCCAGCCACGTGCGTAACTATCCAGCAATGCTTGAGGGTTTTCTTCAATGGGACATGGTGGTATGAGGGCATGGTACGATATGCTATGGTATGGTATGATACGCTATGTATGGTATGTATGGTGTGGTATGGTATGGCTTGCTTCAGAGGCGCCCCGATTGCCGTCACATGTTTAGTCCGGACCTCGTTCGGAGCAGGGACACACATCTCTGTAACGGGGGTGCACCTCACTGGTGACGTCTACCTGGCAGTGGCGCCTTGGTTTCGGGACCCGCCCGAGCTGGTGGAGACCGGCTACACGCAACTGACTGTCCGACACCGGGTATGGAACGCCGAGTACGACAACGGCCTCGGCAGTGGGTCATATCGGTACATCGCTCAGCACAAACGGAGCGACGCGACAGAAGACTGGAGCACCGGCAGCCGTCCGTCCCTGCCGCCAGGTCAAAAGGGCGGCGTGTGTGTCGGCATCGTTGTTATTACCTGTGCACTTTTTTACGGAAACAAACCCTGGCAAATGCTTAGCGATGTCTTCTAACCACACATCATCAAGATCCCTTTCAAAAGGGCTGCAATCCAAATCGCATTCCTTGGCAACAAAAGGAATGAAATCTTATCTCTAATCGTAGGAAACTAAAAGGATTACAATACAGGTCTGCAATCCATTTTGCAATCATTTCTTCAGTTAGTTAATTTTATCTCAGGCAGCCACAACGGCGGTCACCGCGATGCTTCATTTATTGTTTATGATGGGACAAGCGTGAAATCAAGCCCCATCAGCCTGTGATCTGGGTTGAGCAAATCTGCTTTGACGAAAATTCGTTAACCCTCCCCAAACCAGAGGACGGCGTTTCGACGCTGGCCCTGAGGGAGTTTGGTAATAACCAAAGAACCAGCTCACACAGAACGATGGAATTTTCAGCATTTGTGTGTTTCAGTTTCAGTGTTTCTTACATCATTTGTGCCTGTTCTGTAAAATCCTCAACTTCCGGTCATGTCAGGTCATTGACCAAGTCCAGAGCCGTAGCCAGGATTTCGCCCGGGAGGAAGTGAAACAAATCGGATCAGGTGGGCCCTTGTAAACAATGGGGGCCGGCGTTGTGCAAATCATTGTCGGCTTGTAAACGGGGCACGCTGGAATGTAAAGGAGGCCCCTGCTTGCCTGCAAAGGCGTTCCTGCCGACCTAACGGATGGCCCTTGCATATCGGGAAGGGTATCTTTACAGGCAAGCAGGTCCCTGGATAAACGTTTAGGGGCCCTGGTAGTCTGTAAAGGGGAGGGGGCACTGTATGTCTATAGAAGGCCCCCTACCGGGCTATAAAGGGCCCGCGGCGGCCTCTGGAAGTACTTCGTACCGGGCTGTAAAAAGGTCCCTGCTGGACAGTAGAGATACTCCCTGCCGGCTTTTAACCCTATTCCCGGAGGGCTAGACGGTATGGCCGATTCCCGGCGGGGGGGCGGATTCGGCCCCCCCTGAGATCTCGAGAACTACTTATCCGATTTCATCGCAACAAACGGCAATCGATTTGCCGTCACGTGAACTACATTTTGATAAAAAGAAATTTTCAAAATTTTGAAATTTGTGGATACAGGGGGGCAAAAATGTCAAAATGGGGGGTACTTTTTGACTTCTTATAACTCCGTTGTTTATCGACCGATTTCGATGAAACTGGCATCAATCGAGAGATTATGGATAGGGCTTTTACCATGGGTATGCAAATTTGAAATTTTGAGAAAATTCATGGGCGTTCACAGGGTTTCAAAAATAGGGGGATTAGTTTTCTAATAACGAAATGAACAAAAGAGGCCAAAACACTTTTTTAGCTTCTGCTAGTCATGTTATGCTAAAGAAGTACAAATCGCATTACAATGTTGGTATAATGTTAGCATAGGCGGTGCCAGGGACATAAAAAAGGGGGAACTGTCATGGTCACACGTTTCTCAGATCAACTTGTGACCTTTGACCTTAAATGACCTCCAGTGACCTTGGGGTCACCTGGAATGATGTCGTGTGCATTCAGTATTATCTTTAAACGTTTTTAATCGATTAAATTCACTCTATTCCAAAAAATTCATTTTTTGGCTTTTGCGATATAGGGTACGTGCACTGACATTTTAGGTCATAGCTCCGTGACCTGACCTGATATCAAGCTGAAACTTGGTACACAAGTAGAGGGCATCTTTCTACGTCATATATATTTCGGGTTTGGCATTTGAAAAATCGGCGCCGAAATTATTGCGAAAAAACAAATTTTGACTTTTGACCTTGACCTGACCTTGTAAAGTGACCTCAGATAAACAAAATTACATATGCACATTGCCCAACTATTTAGCTATATATTCATATAAAGTTTGAAGTGCTATCTTAAAAACTCTGTTTTTGGCAGACATTTTCCTTTTACCCTCAACATGGCCAAAAATGACCTGAGGTGCCTCCCAAAAACGTTGCCTGGCTCCGCCCCTGAGCAAAATAGAATTTCGAAATTTTGTCACGGCGCGTAGAAGGAATAGCTAGGAAAAGTCACCAAGTTTCGTGAAGCTGCGTCAAAAAGCCTGGAATTGGCAAGCAAAAAACCCGAGGGGGGGCGGATTCCGCCCCCCCCTGCCGGGAATAGGGTTAACTCGCGCACGACCGTCGGTCCGTCCCGAACACCGGCGACTGGGGGGGGGGGGCAGTTGACTGCCCCCCTCTAACTCACGAACGGTTTGTCGCACGATAAAAATAAGCATACAGTTGGAAAGCCTGTGACGAGTAGAGCTCGAAACTGGTCTCATTTTTACTTTTAGATAATATGTAAGCCAATTTACGCCCTATATATGCTTTCTCATAGCCGACTGCATGAGACCGAGAAATGGCCTGAATCTCAATGGCTGTGACTAATAACGCATAGGTAAAGGTACCAGCACACAAGTAAATGTCCGCGGATGCCGATACACGTCTAATTTCCCAAGATTTCTTCAATATATACGCCGAAACGTTGAGATAAAGACACCATAATTCTCCCGTCAGCAGTCAGTGAGCGCCGCTGCCGTATGCAGTAACAAATTGACGGGAACTAATTTTAGCGTTCCTTTATTTTCGCGAAAAAAGACGATCTATGTCAATTTTATTGATCTTTGTGGTTCTTGTGATGGTTTCTCATGCTTAAATTTCGGAAAAATTGGTTAGTTACCAATCTACAAAGTTGGTGGAGCTTTATTCGCGATAGCCTGTTTATTTCCAAAATATGCTACTTTTTTAAATTTTTTGAGGTTCCTGGTATCAATTACGTCTGTGCAAGCTAGTTCTACCATTTTCTACCCATTCTGAGTAATTCATCGTCGATTTTGACGGTGGTACATTTTGGCCCATTACAGTTATTCGTGACCTGACCTCAGGTCAATGGCTGGAAGTCACTGATACTTTGCCCAATGACGGTAACTAGATGTCTGCTTCACTTTACACTAAAAGTGTTAGGGAATATTCCGTCAATTCCCGAAAAAAACGGCGATATGCCTTAAAAATGGGCTTGACCTTAGGTCAATGACCCGGAAAAATCCGACAATTCGGAGATAGCAGATTTGTTGCATCTATCACGATCACTAATCCCTGAAAGTATTATTGAGATATCTTGTTTTGCGAAAAAGTTGGAGGGCGCTAAACTTTTTTTGACATAGGTCTGTTTGACCTGACCTAGGTCAGGCACCTGAGGTGACCTGAGGTCAAAATTTTCACACGAGGCGTAAAATTGATGAAGCAAAAGGTACACAAAGTTTCGTGGGTCTGTGTTTGTTGGTTCTCTCGCAGTCCCAGAAAAACCTCAGGGGGGCAGTCAACTGCCCCCCCCGTCGGGGACGGGTTAAGAGGTAGTGTAAAGGTGCAGTGTAAAGATGTTCCCGTCGACCTGACGGTGCCCTTTATGGGTCGGCAGGAGCATCTTTACAAACAAGCAGGGGTCCCTTTACGCTCCAGCGGGGCCCTTTACAATCTGACGGGGAGTCTCTGCTGGCCAGCAGGGGCCGTCTTACAGACCCTTACAGGAAAGGGGGTCCTTCCAGAGATCGACTGGGTCCTTTATAAGCCGGTGGGGATCCGTCTATAGAGTAAGCCGTCTATAGAGTAACAGTAAGCCCCCTACAAGCTAGCATGGGCCTTCAACGCTCATTCAAACCACGAGCCTCTCTTCATAGCACACAAAGCCCTCTTGTTTATTGGGAGTACGTTTTGCTTCAGGTTCGTAAGCCTTCTTTAATGCTTAAATTATTTTTGTCTTGCTTTCATTGTCTGTTTCGGACAGTATAGGATGCATTGCAAGAGCCTCACATTATCCAAAATGCTGTGGCTTTCGGCTTCAGTGCTGTGGGGCTCTCTGAGACTCTGGCCCCAGGGGGCCCACTGGGCCGCCAGGGAGGCCCGCATGGCCTCCGGAGGGGAGGGGGTTGTGGCCCCTTTGGCTTCCCATGGCTACGCCACTGCTTAGATCAAGTAAAAGGGGCAACTTTCGATTTGTTTTTAAGGGGAGTCAGAGGTCAGGTCAAACACCCAAAAGCGACCCTTTTCTTCAGAGTTGCCAAATCCCAATGAAAAGAAGGCCGAGCTTGACGTTTGCGTGGCAATATGCCTCCGGTAGCTTGACTGATACTCTGAGTGTAACAAGACGCAAGGTCGTTAAAGGTTAAAGTCACACACGAGATCAAATTCGATCTCTTTTTTAATTTTTATCCCGTACCCAGTAATGGGTAGACAGGAGTGCCATTGCATGCCCGTGTGACCCAATTACGTTAAATACCATGGTTTCCACACCACCTGAAGAATCACACCGTGTACACCACTCCCCCCTATTCTTTTTTCGTCCGTGATATCGGGCCAATAAATGTCTCCTGGCCCATTTGACACGCCTATTACGAAAATGATATTTTCAAAGAGCTTTGAACACAGGCACATCCGTGAAATGAGCCCAATTACCATGCACATGCAATACTGCGAAAATCTGTAGTTTTAAATCTGAAGTTTTACGTACTCGCTGTGGACTTCCATCTGATACCCCTGGATGGCCAAGCAATGAAATTTGGCCCATGCAGCGCATTTTCACGACATATTGCACAACGTTGCAAAGGCCGATCTCTCCTCACCGGTCACTCAGGGCGTCAAACTAACGTCACTTCTTGACGCGCTAAGGTAATATCCGCATGACCCCCAAAAGGCCAATCAGCAAAATGTTTGCATTTGTGTGTGAAACTGCTGTGTAAGTTGTTCGTGCAATATTGTGTTGCAAGAAAGTTTAATAATATTTTTGCCGTGTAAAAAGTCAGCCTATTCTGCTCTTTACCTGGAGAGTATTTAAGAAGCATCGAAAAAGAAGAAAATGCATATTTAACCCAGGGTTGTTTAGCATGAGATCACAGGTGCTTCATATAAAGTTCTCAGGACATGCTGATGCCTCAGTGACCATGCATGGCGAAATCGCTCAGAATGAAACGTCTAAGTGAAACTGAGCGTCAAATCGCAAAACTGTTGTGTTTATGACGTCATCACTACGTGACCTAGAATGATCTCATTCCTACCTATTTGTTAACCCTATTCCCGGAGGGCTAGACGGTATGGCCGATTCCCGGCAGGGGGGGCGGATTCGGCCCCCCCCTGAGATCTCGAGAACTACTTATCCGATTTCATCGCAACAAACGGCAATCGATTTTCCGTGACGTGAACTACATTTTGATAAAAAGACATTTTCAAAATTTTGAAATTTGTGGATACAGGGGGGCAAAAATGTCAAAATGGGGGGTACTTTTTGACTTTTTATAACTCCGTTGTTTATCGACCGATTTCGACGAAACTGGCATCAATCGAGAGATTATGGATAGGGCTTTTACCATGGGTATGCAAATCTGAAATTTTGAGAAAATTCATGGGCGTTCACAGGGTTTCAAAAATAGGGGGATAAGTTTTCTAATAACGGAATGAACAAAAAAGGTAAAAACACTTTTTTAGCTTCTGCTAGTCATGTTATGCTAAAGAAGTACAAATCGCATTACAATGTTTGTATAATGTTAGCATAGGCGGTGCCAGGGACATGAGAAAGGGGGAACTGTCATGGTCACACGTTTCTCAGATCAACTTGTGACTTTTGACCTTAAATGACCTCCAGTGACCTTGGGGTCACCTGGAATGATGTTGTGTGCATTCAATATTATCTGTAAACGTTTTTAATCGATTAAATTCACTCTATTCCAAAAAATTCATTTTTTGGCTTTTGCGATATAGGTTACGCTCACTGACATTTTAGGTCATAGCTCCGTGACCCGACCTGATATCAAGCTGAAACGTGGTACACAAGTAGAGGGCATCTTTCTGCGTCATATATATTCCGGGTTTGGCATTTGAAAAAACGGCGCCGAAATTATTGCAAAAAAAACAAATTTTGACTTTTGACCTTGACCTGACCTTGTAAAGTGACCTCAGATAAACAAAATTACATATGCACATTGCCCAACTATTTAGCTATATATTCATATAAAGTTTGAAGTTCTATCTTAAAAACTCTGTTTTTGGCAGACATTTTCCTTTTACCCTCAACATGGCCAAAAATGACCTGAGGTGCCTCCCAAAAACGTTGCCTGGCTCCGCCCCTGAGCAAAATAGAATTTCGAAATTTTGTCACGGCGCGTAGAAGGAATAGCTAGGAAAAGTCACCAAGTTTCGTGAAGCTGCGTTAAAAAGCCTGAAATTGGCAAGCAAAAACCCGAGGGGGGGCGGATTCCGCCCCCCCTGCCGGGAATAGGGTTAAGGTATGCACAAAAGATGTAAAGAAATATACTGAAAGTTTCAAGACGCTGCATCTCTCCGTTTGAGAGATATATAAGAAATGCTTCAGGCGGGTGGGGGTGGGGGGCCTTTAGTTAGCTGAAAGGGTTAATGTGGTGCTGATGAAAACCCAACAACAAAATTTACATTTGCTTTCCTTTGTTTTTTCGGAACACCTACCACTAATCGATGCGCAAGCACATCTGGCATATCCATTTCCCATAAATGTCATTAACCTGATATGAGTCATTTAAATCATTAGTGGATGTGAATCGAACTCTATGCCTCCCAAAGCTTTGTACCTGGTTCGGCCCTAAATCCATATCTGTATTATCTCTGGGGAACATTTCCGTTGCATGAATGCGCTTGTGGGAAGAGGGAAAGACATCCACCTCGTCCGGCTGCGTCTCGACACCCCTTCGTCCGCCAGGCTCACACGCGCGTCCCAACGTCTTCACACTTTATTCCCGACTGCCCCCGACGTTGCCGCACATGCCTGCTTGAAATCCGATCTGCGTTCGGGGTCGGCTCCCCGGCCCTGCCTTTGGGAAAACACTGCGGTGGCGGGAGCGGCTCTGCCTGAGTTCAGGGTCGGCATGAAAGCTATGTGTAAGTGGATTCTGGGTGACGAAAATAAGGCAGGGATAGATAGTAGACGTTTTTATATGTCTGGTCGTTGTTCTTAGACTTTATTGCTGAGCGGGGCCGCCCTGTCCCTATGATTTTCCTGCATCCAGCCATGACAGTCTCCGGATACCTCGTAGACAATGTTTATAGTTGTCATAAATGTCATACATTGACACCATAGTAATGAAAAAATCGCTTATGTTGCAAGGAGCGTGCGTAAGGAGCGAGCATTCGTTTGAAACGACCGTAAGATGACCTGGTATATCTCAAAGAAAGTTTTCTGGAACCGCTCCGTGTCAATACTCCCGGTAATCAAATTCTGATATACGTATAGTGTAAAAAGGATGTATAAGAATAGTCACGAAATTCATGTGAGAAAGCGCAAACAGTTTGGCATTAACACATAAAAAACAGGGGAGGTGACCGAAATCCTCCGCGTAGAAATAAGTTAAGTGCTTGTTTGATGTGGTGACGGGGAAGGGATGATTTGACCCCCTGAAATTTAGTAGCTTGTCGTACCTATCCTTTTACGTATCGATAAGAAAATTTAACGTGTTCCTTGGACCAGAAGTGACTACGGAAGACGCTTCTAGGAGACATGTCAGACCATTCTGCGGTGTTTTCAGAAACCCCTCGCACCTGAACCCGCCCACGACTGGGGGGGGGGCAGTTGACCGCCCCTCCTGAGGTTTTTCTCGGATTGCGAGAGAACAAACAAACACAGAGCTACAAAACTTTGTGAACCTTTTGCTTGATCATTTTTACGCCTTGTGTCAAAGTTTTGACCTCAGGTCAGGTTAGGTGCTTGACCTAGGTCAGGTCAAACAGACCTATGTCCAAAAAAGTTTAGCGCCCTTTAATTTTTTTGCAAAGCAAGACATCACAATTACACTTTCAGGCATTAGTAATATTGATAGATGCAAGAAATCTGCTATCTCAGATTTTTTGGAATTTGCCGGGTCATTGACCTAACGTCAAGACCATTTCTAAGACATGTCATCGTTTTTTCGGAAATTGGCGCAATATTTCATAACATTTTTAGTGTGGAGTGAAGCAGACATCTAGTTAACGTCATTGGGCAAAGCATCAATGACTTCCAGCCATTGACCTGAGGTCGGGTCACGAATAACTGTAATGAGCCAAAATGTACCACCGTCAAAATCAGCGATGAATTACTCAGAATGGGTAGAAATTGGCAGAACTGGCTTGCACAGACGTAAGTAATGCCAGAAACTTGAAAAAGTTTTAAGAAATACATATTTTAGAAATAAACAGGCTCCGTCAAATAAAGCTTCGCCAACTGTGTAAATTGGTAACTAATGAATTTTTCCAAAATTTAAGCTTGAAAAACCATCACAAGAACCACTAAGAGCAATAAAATTTACACAGACAGGCTTATGTCGCGAAAAGTAAAGGAATGCTAAGATTAGTACCTGTTAATTTCTTACTTCGTACGGCTGCGGCTCACGCCGACAGCCGGTGCAACAATTGCTGTGCCTTTAACTCAACGTTTTGGCGTATATATTGAACAAATCCGAGAAATTAGACGTGTATCTGCATTTGCGGACCTTTACTTGTGCGCTGGTGCCTTTACCTATGCGTTAAAAGTCACAGCCCTTGAGATTCAGGCCATTTCTCGGTCTGATGCAGCCGGCTATGAGAAAACATATATATAGGGCGTAAATTGCTTACATATTATCTAAAACTAAAAATGAGACCAGTTTCGGGCTCTACTCGTCACAAGTTTTCCAACGGTGTGCTTATTTTTATCATGCGACCAACCGTTCGTGAGTTAGGGGGGTGGCCAACTACCCCCCCAGTCGGACATGGTCGTAACTGACCGTCGGTCGTGCGCGGGTTAAGATAATGGGTTTAGCATTTTCCACTAACATAATTTTAAAACATGCTTTTTATGTTAACTGACCATCCACATACCAAAATAGCGGATGGAGACTAACAAAGGTGGATGCAAAGGATAACAATGGGAACTAATTCAACTGGAGGCCAGATGCAAGAGAAGTTGCAAGTAATGCAACTCCATGTGCGTGTTCAGGGCGATGAGTTGGACAAAGTATAGCTTCATGGTTATACGTCTTTCTCTGTTATAAAGTTGACAAAATGATGCATGCTGCTGCGATCATATGACGAACGACGAGGGACCAAGCCAGGTTCAGAAATTTGAAATCCGCATGCTTTGATATGCATATGCCAAAGTTTTTCATCATTTCTTTCAACTCATCAGTGATGTTTATAGAAAACTTATATGTGGTAGCTTCTTGCACATGCATTGCTGGGGACGGTTCAACGGAGAACAAAGAGAAGAAAAAAGGACGATACTTTTTATGCTTCATGGACACCTTAAGAAGACCGCAGCCACCCTCTTTGGTTGCTTAGACCATCCGTCTCTGATTTTTTTTTATAGACTGCATCACGAACGAGTACTGTAATGAAAAAAAAAACAGCGCGAAACCTTGCAGATAACTTCCCGCACACTGATCATGACCACTTCCCTAAATCAATGCTCACAAGCATGCCTTGAGCCCACTTAACCCTATTCCCGGGAGGGGGGGCGGAATCCGCCCCCCTCCGGTTTTTTGCTTGCCAATTCCAGGCTTTTTAACGCAGCTTCACGAAACTTGATGACTTTTCCTAGCTATTCTTCCTACGTGCTGTGGCAAAATCTCAAAATTCTATTTTGCTCAGGGGCGGAGCCAGGCAACGTTTCTTGGAAGGCACCTCATGCTATTTTTGGCCATGTTCAGGGTAAAAGAAAAATGTCTGCCAAAAACATAGTTTTAAAGCTAAAACTTAAAACTTTATATGGATATATAGCTAAACAGTTGGGCAATGTGCAGATGTAATTTTGTTTATCTGAGGTCATTTTACGAGGTCAGGTCAAGGTCAAAAATCAAAATTTGTTTTTTGGATATAATTTCGGCGCCATTTTTTCAAATGCCAAACCCGGAATATATATTACGTAGAAGGGTGCCCTCTACTTGTGTACCAAGTTTCAGCTTGATATCAGGTCGGGTCACGGAGATATGACCTAAAATGTCAGTGCGCGTACCCTATATCGCAATAGCCATAAAATGAAATTTTTGAAATAGAGTGAATTCAAATGATTGAAAACGTTTAAAGATAATATTAAATGTACACGAGATCATTCCAAGTGATGCCAAGGTCACTGGAGGTCATTTAAGGTCAAAGGTCACAAGTTGATCTGAGAAACGTGTGACCGTGACAGTTCCCCCTTTTTCATATCCCTGGCACCGCCTATGCTAACATTATACAAACATTGTAATGCGATTTGTACTTCTTTAGTATAACATGACTAGCAGAAGCCAAAAAAGGGTATTTGCCCCTTTTTTTCATTCAGTTGTTAGAAAACTAATCCTCCTATTTTTGAAACCCTGTGAACGCCCATGAATTTTCTCAAAATTTCACATTTGCGGACCCATGGTAAAAGCCATATCCATAATCTCTAGGTTGATGCCAGTTTCATTGAAATCGGTCCATAAACAACGGAGTTATAAGAAGTCCAAAAGTACCCCCATTTTGACCGTTTTGCCCCTCTGTATCCACAAATTTCAAAATTTTGAATTTTTTTTTATAAAAATGTAGCTCACGTCACGGCGAATTGATTGCCGTTTGTTGCAATGAAATTCGGACAAGTAGTTCTCGAGATCTCAGGGTGGGGCCGAATCCGCCCCCCCCCTGCCGGGAATCGAGCATACCGTCTAGCCCTCCGGGAATAGGGTTAAGGGCCCAAAAACCTCGGTTCCATCCAATTTGAAGTGCGTGCGTGTAGTGTTGCATACAGAGAACGAAAATCGACCGTTTATCCCAAGTTTTGCTCTCATAAAAACACCACTGTTGTGTTGCTTCTTCTGCCTCCATAAGAGCTGGTATAGCTCTCAGGTTTCGTGTAAACCTTGTTTCATCCACATCGGACACACTGGCAGGTATGAGTTGGGGGCAGAGGGAACTGCGCAACGCATAGATTCCAAGGGAAACCAGCCGCATGTAAACAGGGTTAATAGATCCCAAACTATTTTTTAATAGTGCTTTGGGCTCGACACACACAAAGCCCATCCGGTAAAAAGGTTTTACTCACGATAACGTTTCTTCATTTTTGAACCCATTCTGGTTTGCGTTGTCTCTCTTGCCATGCGATGAAAATGTGGTTAAGATTTTTTGCAGTTCCTCTAAATGACGATTCCTGAAATGTTTGACTACCTAAGTTTGATCTCCAATGCATATCTGATGAGTGTTTCTTTTTACATTTTAGATGTTCTGCCTATTACTTCCACCTGATTTTAGGTCTGTTCGTCCAGTTCATACTGGAAGGACTGGCTGCGGAAACACGCTACTCGATCAGGATCGTCATTGAAGACCTGGATTTACATGTGTCGGAAAAAAGCGACGCCATCGTACCATCCATTAAGGCTTCTACAGACTGCGCAGGTAAACATGACATGTCTACAGTTCGAGCAAGACAACAGGCACATTGTGGTGACACAGTTCTTTTTCGAAATACGTAATACAGTCTGAAATGGCTTACTCCACTGGCGCACGAATTACTTTCTGGTAGAAAAACGAGTCTTTAGAGGCAGCTGATGGAAATGTTACGTGCGGTATTACCAGCTACTTTGGCGCCTACGTCGACGCGCAATATTAGACATATTAAATTAAAAACCAAAATGCCATTGACCTTTTTATACCACATGACCTAGGTTTATCTGGTCACCATGTTTCTCAGTCATATGTGCATTGGCATATTGCGCGTAACATTCAAGTTAAATATCCGACCTTAGAATATCAGTAATGTGCAATCTGCAGGAAAAACGACACGCCTCAAATTGGTGAATTATTGGTCCATGACGAGACCTCTGGCCTGCAACATAATCTTTGAATTCAAAATTGCGCGTCAACGAGGTCGTATCACATGAGATAGTCAATTTCCATTTCAGTCAGTCTAATCGGCCCGTCGAAAGTTGAGTTAATAAGTGAAGGCGTCTGACGCACAACCTGCCCTGGCCGTGGCGAAATACTGCGGGAACTGCCGAGCAGTGTCAGTGAAATGTCCAAATGTTACGCCGTGGCGATCGCAGTCATAAAATCTGTTGAAAAAGTTATCTTCGAGATTGGCATACGTCAATGCGTTACTCTAATTCTTGTTGACGACTGATAGTACAGGCCTAACTGGTGTTAACCCTGGCGGAGCGGGGGCCCTCAGAAGCCTCTCGTCCTATTTTCGTCGCCATTTCGAGTGGTTCTGAAGCAGCTTGTATTGTATGTTATTGTACTGACGGTTGTGGGGCTATCCACTGGCTACAATGGCTATTATGCCCCGAATCAGGCGGTACATAACTGCTAGAAACATGGTCAAAACACACAAACAATCACAGTTTCACGAAAGTTGGCCACTTTTCCTGTCTATTCTTACTACATATCATGCCAGGTTTTCATAATTGTATTTTGCCCAGGGGCATAGCCTAGCCACGGCTTTAGGATGCACCCAGGTAATTTTTGCCTGAGGTGCCTGAAGTGATGTTGAAGGTAAACCACAAATGGCTGCCAAAATAGAGATTTTAAGATATAACTTCAAATTGCATATGGCTGTACAGACACATAACTGGGAACACATAAATAGTCTTACTGTCCTGAGGTGACTTAACAGTCACGTCAAGGTCGAAAGTCAAAAATGTTTTCATTTAAATATCTTGACCCTAAACGCCAAAATTCAAAACCCGAAACGTATGTGATTTTAAACAGTTCCATCTACTTGCGTTTCAAGTCTCAGGTTTATATCAAGTCGGACCATGGAGCTATGGTTTCAAATGTCCGCGCGCGAACCCTATACCACGACTGTGATAAACACGAGTTCTGGAGATGTAGTCATACGAAATTATTGGAAAAGTTTTCGAACGCTATGGAAATGAGCCCAAGGCCATTCCATGTGATTATGAGGTCTCTGAAGCCATTTCAAGTCCAAGGTCGTAAGATGACCTGACGTGCGACCATGACGGTTCCTGTTTTTCATGCCTCTGGTGCCGCCTATGTTAACGTTAGGCGAACAGTGCAATGCAGTTTGTACTTCTGAGGTTTGGAACGATTAGTAAAAGCTGAAGAATATTTTATTTTTTCATATTCAGTTCTACAAAAAAGTTAATTCCGTTTGTCATGTCCCGGAGCATATATGATTTTTTCTTTCTTGCACTATAAACGCGTGAACCAGAGGGAAAGTTTCATCGATTAGCTCTCGATTTATGTCGACGGGATCGAAAACGGCCGATAAAAATCGGAGTTATAATAAGCCAAAAATGTCTCTTTTTGGCTTTCGCCTCCCCCCGTATCCATCAGTTTCAAGATTTTCAAGGCGTCTTTTGATAAAACAGAGTCCAGATCAGGGAGAATCCCTTCCTGTTTGTTGCGCTCAGATCAGATTGATTGAGGTGGCGAATATCCCCCTACGGCAATACGTACTAGGATTATGGGTACGGGAATGGGACTAAATGATGTTTATGCCAGGTGTTTTATGTGGAAGCATTTTGCCAATGATTCATCGCTTTATTTCTAGACGATGTTTAGAACACTGTGCTAAGATGTCCAAATGTTTTTTTTTTTTAGCCGTTTTAACGTGCGCTTTATATAGATCTCGTCCCTCATTTAACAGCCCACCTAGGCTTGGTGAGTTAAAAGTGTTGCATACAGTGTCCAGTCAGCCCTTCTAATATAATTACGGGCAGTCATATGATTTGTGGCATGGCTTTTCTTTTCCGACTTTCCCCATTCCGTGAGGGGATTGCCTCACGAGTTTTTTGTTTGCTCAGTCCCGTTCTAAACCGACTGAGATAAAGACGTTAAGTGTATTGTCTTTTCCTGTTCAACATTTGTGCATATAGTGACTGTTTTTTTTATAATGGTTTACTTTATGAGGGTGCCACCATAGGCGTTTTGGGTACAACCCACCATAGAGGGTTGTGACAATTTGGAGAAATTTGAAAAGCATAACACAGGAGTCTCTTTATTCCATGTATACTGATATTAGATAACATTGTTTATTTCACACCAAGCCATTTAGAAGAGTGTTTAGGTTGTACATAATTATTCTTCACTGGGCAGAGGTAAATCTAGGACAGTCCAAGTGGCATTATGATTCTGGTCGTTTGAAAAAGTAAAAAACGCAAAAACAAAATTTTTTATTTTTTATTTGAAAATCCGAATTCTGTAGTTCTGTTTCTTTTCAATACCTTATTTGGATTTAGTTGCGTCGAAAACGGCGTAATTGCGCCATTTCACCACGAAACCGCAACCAAACTATAACGAATGGCATTACTTTGAGCTGAGCAATTTTGCGAACATTCACCCCAGTTTGGATGTTTTCATTCCGTCTCTGAGAAACTTTTGAAACTTCGAAGACATCATTGTATAACATAGAACCCAGAGGAACTTCTGCGAAATGAACGGAGGAAATCGGATGGTAATTTTGCGATGTCTTATAGGGGAGGGAGGGGCGAATCCACCCTCTCTCCCTCACAGATTTTGGTCCAAACGAGCTTCACAGGAGAAGTATAAAGAATTTCTCGGAAAACAGATTCAAGACCCCAATGCTTCTGAATTTAAAAGAAAGCAGTTGCGGCAGAATAATTGCATGAACAATGATGCAACAACTCGTGACGTTTATGAAGGAATTTCGTTCTTTGTGATCGCTTCTTCTTTCAGAGCCGCTGTCGGTGGGTGAACCACACCTTGAAAACGGTCCAGGACCAGTTGTCAACGTCTTCTTCCAAGTAAGTCATTTCCCCTCTACTCAAATAAGTCTGATCTATAATTTCCGTCTTTCGGATCATTTCAACCGCCTAACACAGCTAAGAAGAGGGGACAGTGCCACCATGAACCATTTGTTGCCCAGTTTTGGGGATACAAATGGCTCATACTTGGCCTATTCTGGTACCTTCCGTCAAGATAAAAGTATAACGAGAACTGAATTACTTCCGATGTTCATATTCTGAAATGTATCTTCAAACCCTCCATTGTTTGTGCTCTGCATTCTGTAGAATATCGGGTAAACGTATTTATTAGACTCATATGTAGATAGAGATATACTTGCGTCTATGAGTCTATACGTACATATTGGCAATTCCAGCATCAGTGGTTAAAACTGTTCCACCTTCCAGACTGTGGCAAATTTCGAGGTGGCATGCCGTTATACGCTGAACGTCACTGCTACACCGACTGCACCGGATGCGATCCGCAGATCGTTCATCATCCAGGACAGGACAACGACCCGAGCAGTTCTCAGAGATCTGACTCCGTATTCCACCTACACCGTCTCGGTGTATGCCGTCAATCGAAAGGGGTCTGGTCCAACATCGTCAGCGACCATTCTAACGCCAGAAGCAGGTAGCAATGCTTTCGTATTACCTGGGGTTGTAAAATGAAGTCAAAGTTTGTAATTGCGTACGATCTTGAGGTTTCGGGGAGCTGGCTGGTGTCTGGCGCCCCGAGACTGCTGTGATGTGGGCGCCCTCGAGTAATTCTGAGGGGAATATTGTAAGAAGTGGTCAAGAAATTGATCAAAAATCTGCTTGCTTGGAGTATAAGAATTATTAAGTGGTTTTCTGCATTTGTTTTTTTTTCAGTTACGATAATCGTTTAGGCTGCCTGCATTATTTGACACCGTAACTGGTTATAAGAATGGTGTGATTTATCAGCAAAGTCAGGTAATGTGCTATGTATGTTGGTGACGAACGTATCAGCAGAAGAAATTGTTTGCACGCTCTGACGATTTGGTATCTCAATGTCACCTAATTCACTGACGCACGATTCCCAACTTGATCGTATGCGCTGGTGAATGTTGGCGGGAATTAAAAGGTCATTTTGCGGTGTATGAGCAGTGATTTAAAGAGCAAGGTCACTTTCAACGTTAAAATGGTGTTTTTCAGCACCCGCAGAGGTGACAAACCTGGAGGCCGTGCGTGTAAACGGGATGACATTTCGGATCGGCTGGAACACCCCGGAACGCCTGAATGGACGTCTTCGACATTACAAGATCACTATACTGGTGAGCAAAATCCAACATGCTGGTGTAATGCCATTTAAGAGAAATAGCTACTTGAAACAGTTGCTTGTCCAGGCGCTCATTATTTTTTTTTAATCGAAAAAAAAACAATCAAGGGAACAATTTTTGAGCCTTGTCTAGCGAGGAAGTCCTCTCCGAAAATGCATATTAATAGCTATGCATCCATTTTCTTTCGCTCTGAGATTCGTCATCTGTTTATTATTAAAGTCACCAAAGGCTTTTCTACATCACAAAAAACGATTACCGAAAACTGGTAGGACTGGCAAGAGCGAAACCAGCAGTGCGCCACGGAGGAAGCAGGAAAATCGTAACTTCCTCAAGAAATAAAAATAAAAACGCCTCGGATTTCTCCAATGCTTTCTCAGATTCCGCAAAACGAAAAAAGCCGAAAAAATTATTTCCAATGTTGGTGCGTAGACAAACGTTAATTTTTCAGCTCCATGGAGGGCCATGGCTTCTTTGGCCCCCGTTTTGCAATGCCCCCTAGGCCCGATCATATTATTAAACCGCGGTTGACCGAGGTATTTCGCCACCTTCCATTGACTGGAGAGGGGGTCCTTAACCCTATTCCCGGCAGGGGGGGGCGGAATCCGCCCCCCCTTCGGGTTTTTTGCTTGCCAACTCCAGGCTTTTTGACGCAGCTTCACGAAACTTGGTGACTTTTCCTAGCTATTCCTTCTACGCGCCGTGACAAAATTTCGAAATTCTATTTTGCTCAGGGGCGGAGCCAGGCAACGTTTTTGGGAGGCACCTCAGGTCATTTTTGGCCATGTTGAGGGTAAAAGGAAAATGTCTGCCAAAAACAGAGTTTTTAAGATAGAACTTAAAACTGTATATGAATATATAGCTAAATAGTTGGGCAATGTGCATGTGTAATTTTGTTTATCTGAGGTCACTTTACAAGGTCAGGTCAAGGTCAAAAGTCAAAATTTGTTTTTTCGCAATAATTTCGACGCCGTTTTTTCAAATGCCAAACCCGGAATACATATGACGTAGAAAAATGCCCTCTACTTCTGTACCAAGTTTCAGCTTGATATCAGGTCAGGTCACGGAGCTATGACCTAAAATGTCAGTGCACGTATCCTATATCGCAAAAGCCAAAAAATGAATTTTTTGGAATAGAGTGAATTTAATCGATTAAAAACGTTTACAGATAATATTGAATGCACACGACATCATTCCAGGTGACCCCAAGGTCACTGGAGGTCATTTAAGGTCAAAGGTCACAAGTTGATCTGAGAAACGTGTGACCATGACAGTTCCCCCTTTTTTATGTCCCTGGCACCGCCTATGCTAACATTATACAAACATTGTAATGCGATTTGTACTCCTTTAGCATAACATGACTAGCAGAAGCCAAAAAAGTGTTTTGGCCTCTTTTGTTCATTCCGTTATTGGAAAACTAATCCCCCTATTTTTGAAACCCTGTGAACGCCCATGAATTTTCTCAAAATTTCAAATTTGCATACCCATGGTAAAAGCCCTATCCATAATCTCTCGATTGATGCCAGTTTCATCGAAATCGGTCGATAAACAACGGAGTTATAAGAAGTCAAAAAGTACCCCCCATTTTGACATTTTTGCCCCCCTGTATCCACAAATTTCAAAATTTTGAAAATGTCTTTTTATCAAAATGTAGTTCACGTCACGGCAAATCGATTGCCGTTTGTTGCGATGAAATCGGATAAGTAGTTCTCGAGATCTCAGGGGGGGCCGAATCCCCCCCCCCCTGCCGGGAATCGGCCATACCGTCTAGCCCTCCGGGAATAGGGTTAATGCCAGATATCTGTCTCGAGAACCAATCGTCCGATTCGGCTGGATCAAACGCCAGTCAATAGTGCTGAACCTTGAGGTCCTGCGCCATACACAGGACCTCTGGGCTATCTTCCTTTGGGCCCCTTAGGAGAGAGTCGCGGTTATTTTGGGCACTGGAGAAAGACGGCGTACATTCGCTTTTGATCTGAGTCGATATCGATACCGAAGCCAAAACTCGGCTGTATGTTAGACAGAGGGCGACATATCGAGCGAAAGACCCGACAACCCGGCCCATTATGACGCTCTTGCCCGTACACACCGTTATAGGGGTGGGGGGCAATTTGACCCCCATCTAAAACTCAAAATAATGGTGACTGAGGAGCATAAATTGCACCATTGGATAACCCCATTCCTGGCCTTTCTGAAACCACCCTATTTAGGTCTTTTTACGCATTAGATCTTCAGTCAGATCCAGGTCCAATGGCTTGTGTTATACCGTTGGCGACCGTCACTTTTATGTCGGTTTGGTGGGTTTGGGTGTCTTAATACTTCGAACAGGCTTCAGATATTCTCTCCATACATATGCCATATGATGTCAAGCAAAAGGTACTCAAAAGTCAGCCGAGGTCCCCGCCGGTGATTGTGCGCATTTCGATGCGCAGCAGGGTTGTGGCCAACGGATTTCAACCTTGATATCTAAGGATTCTACAGAACGGTTAGAAAACCCAGCAGCTTTGAATTCCTAATCATTTTGGAAAGGTCCTGTGCGTCTCAGAAACGTAAGTGAAACTTTTCAGAAGGCATTCATGAAAAACTTGGGGGAGCCAAATTGACCCCTTTTCATAGGGTGGGTTAAGCGCAGGGTAAGCATTGCAATTTTATTACTAATACAGACATTCTTAAGGGTAAAAGAGATATATTTGCTCCAATAACAGTGCGCTGTAGAAAGCTGAGGCTGTCTTTTTCATTTCAGAAGCGGGTCAAGGGTGTCGGTAAAAGAAAACAAAAGCCTCTGATCACCATTCATTTGACCAGGAACCAGATACAGCTGGGGCAGCAGTAAGAGTGTTCCTCATCCGCAAATGTTAGTTGCGACTTTAATCCGTTTAATTTCGTATTTATTCGCCGTCAGTAGATGGTAAACATTTCCTCGAACGGAGATGGTGATCAACATTCCAGCAGACAGAAAGCAAACAGAGTAAATCTTCGGGGACGGGAATGGGAGAGATGATCGCTGTCAGGGAGCCCAGATAACGGTGTTAATGGGATACGTCGTCTTTCTTTTTCGGGTCGATGCCTGAACCTATTTGATTTTCGTGTATGTTTTCATTTGTTGATTGCATGGTCCCAGTTATAATTATTCGCGACCATATAAAATACAAGAACTGATTTACTCGTAATATAAGAAATACAAGTCAATTTATTTTCATTCTAGGAGCGGATTATTTATCACCCATATGTCATATTATGTCGGCTATATATTTGTAACCTGCATGATATATGACAATGGTGGTGAATAATCCACCCCAAATATATATATATATATATATATATATATATATATATATATATATATATATATTTATATATAACGTACATATCTAGTTTAACCATCCATATATTCCTGTATCATATCGATAGGTTCATTACGAATAGCGTTCCTCAAGCGCTGCGGCACGGAGCCAGCAAACGACTCAGATAGACATTGCTGGCTGCGCAGCTGCTCCCACTAACGCATCAGCAGCTGTCACAGCTCGTATGACAGCTCAGAAATCAGCAGCAGCAGCTGTGGCACCTGCTGGCGCATTAGTGGGAGCAATCGCGAAGCCGCCAGTGGCTTTTTGAGCCACTTGTCGGTTCCGTGCCGCGGTGCTTGAGGACAGTCATGAATAGCCATGGAGGCATGACACGTTTCTAGAACAAAAATAAACGGTTCTCGGTGTTTCTTCTATTTTTCAGGCATTATGTGTTTATCAAGCTCCGAATTTCACGTACACGGAAAAGATAAGTGGAGACGTGATCACTGAATGAAATAAACAAAACGGAAAAAGGGTGATGATTTATAAAGCAAAGATCATGAATCCAATTCCACTTCTTCGTCTAAACCCCCTCAGAGTGACCCCCGTAGTTGCATTCTGTAAGCTTTATACCTGCTGAAACGTTGACAATAACCCCAGTTGAAGCCAGATATATCTTTAAGCGATACCGAATATAGATGGGGTTTAACCCTATTCCCGGAAGGGGGGCTGAATCCGACCCCCTCGGGTTTTCTGCTTGCCATTTCCAGGGCGTTTGAAACAGATTCATCAAACTTTGTCACTTTTCTAAGCTATTTCTTCTACGTACTCTGACAAAATTTCAAAATTCTATTTCTCTCAGGCGCGGAGCCAGGCAACGTTCTTGGAAGGCACCTCAGGCCCTTTTGGCCCGGTTCAGAGTGAAAGGAAAATGACTACCAAAGATAGCGTTTTTAAAATAGAACTTCATACTTTATATGGATGTATAGCTTTATAGTTAGGCACCGTGCAAATACAGTTTTGTTCCTTTGAGGTCACTTTAAAAGGTCAGCTCAAGGTCGAAAGTTAAAATTTGGTTTTATAGTAATAATTTCAGTTCTTTCTAAATACCAAACCCGGAATATATGTGACGTAGAAGGGTGCCCTCTACTTGTGTGTGAAGTTTCAACTTGATATCAGTTCGGGTCACGGAGCTATTACTTGAAATGTGAATGCGCGTACTCTATATCACAACAGCCGTAAAATGGAATTTTTGAGAATGAATTCAATATGATTCAATAGTGCATTCAAATGACTGCAAATATTTACAGGTAATATGAAGGGCACAAGAGATCATTTCCAGTGACTCCAAGGTTGCTGGAGGTCATTTAAGGTCAAATGTTACAAGTTGATCTGAGGAGCATATGACCATGACAGTTCTCCCTTTTCATGTCCCTGGCACCGCCTATGCTAACATTATACAAACATTGTAATACGATTTGTACTTCTTTAGCATGCCATGGCTAACAAAAGCCAAAAAAGTTCTTGTTGCCCTTTTTGTTCATCCATTTGTTAAAAAAACTAATCGTCCCATTTTAGAAACCCTGTGAACGCCTATGAATTTTCTTGAAATTCCCAATGTGTGTACCAGTTTCAAAAGGCTTATCTATAATCTTAATGGCGTTATAAGAAGTCCAAGAGTACCCCATTTTGATACTTTTGCGTTCCTATACCCACCCCTTTCAAAATTTTAACTTTTTTAAGTATAGTTCACGTCACGGCAAATCGATTGCCGTTCGTTGCGATGAAATCGGACGTGTAGTTCTCGAGATCTCAGAGGGAGGCCGAATCCGCCTTCCCCCAACCCCCTGCCTGAAATCGGCCATACCGTCTAGCCTTCCGGGAACAGGGTTAAGAGAATAAAGCTCAAATTTATATCAGGAGATCAGCGTGTTTTGACGTTGCTGTCCCAAGCGGTGTTTTGGTTCTTGGCCATATGACAAACGGTTAAAAACTTTTGCTTCGTGCTGGTGACGTCCTTGATCTGTATATGAAATGGAAAAGGCAGTTAAATGCTCCGCAATTTTGATTTAATTGAGCACTTTTAATAACAAACTTATTACGCTTTTACCCCCAAGGATGTCTGCATCAGCAATAAACATCGTATCACTACCTGTGCCATTGCATCACTGCCTATAAACCTATCACTGTTGTGAACTGTTGTGCTTGAGATCCCTTCGCTCCCTCCATACGAGATGCCCCTTTTCTGACGTACAACTAGGTGAATCATATTCGTAATGTTAACCCCGCACTGACTGGCGTATTTTGCCACCTTCCATTGACGGGGGAGGGGGGCGTTTAACGTTCCCGTCTATCTCAGAAACCAATGGCCCAATTTCGATGATTTAAATGAGAATCGATAGCACCACACCGTGCGATCTTGTGTCACATATTTTATTTTTTACATATTTTTTTTCACATATTTTTATTTTATACATTTTTTTTAACTTTAGGACCACTGGTAAAGTCACAGGTCAGCTCAAACACCGCAAAGTGATTCTTTTGTCCAGAGGCGCCTGATCACAATGGAAAACACACCGAGACTGACGTTTCGATGTTAATTTATCTCAAGAGGCTTGGCGTATTATGCTGAGTGCTATCTGAATCAAGGTCATCAACGGTCAGGGTCACAGGCTAGGTCAAATGTGACGTCTGTGCAAACGGGTCATGTCATGCATGTTTCCGGCCTAATTTGGCACGGGGATTCTAGAACAGGCACCTTCAAAGAGCTTTAGACAAAGGCAAACGGTTTAAAAGGATCCGACTGCTGCGCACTTGCAATATTGTAAAATTCTGCACTTTGAAATCCGGAATAACGCGAACACACTAGTAGCCTCGATCTGGAGCCTCCGGACGACCCAACAAGCGAATTTGTTTCTTGTTGCACACTCTCACGTCGCGGAATGTTGCACATATTTAGATATGTGTATATATATATATATATATATATACACACATAGATCGCTCTTTATGGCACCATTTTTGATGTGTTGAAGCCTGCAAATGCGCATATAGCGCTGAATAAGCGTTTCCAATTCTAGTATGTCATTATCGTACGCAAAAATCACTCCTGACATACGTTGACCAGATGAAAGGTCAAAGGCCTTTGAATTACACAGCTTACCACCACCGAACTGGAAAAAAACTTATTTTGTATCAAACATCATTAAAATGCCTTCCTTCTTCCCCTTCTTCCCATGTACATATAACCTAAAAATAAAAATTTCTACATAAATCTTTGACCTAGTGTTAGCATGTTACCGTCGCCACGCTGAATAATTTTACCTGTAACTATGAAACGAAGTAAAACTGTGCGTCAAACACAAAACATGGTTGTCTCTGTGACGTCATATTGGCATGACCCAAGACGACCTTGACCACCAAATTTTATCGGTATGTGCCACATTGATGAAAAGAAATACTATTGAAATTGTTTGACAATATATATATATATATCATATATAATATGTTATATATATATCATATATAATATATGATATATATATATACACATATATCATATAATATAGCATGATAAAATACTGAAATGTTCTATGTACTGCGGCCACTCATTTTGGAGATATTCAGAAAATGCGGGGGGTCGTTAAACGCCTCCCCCCAGTCAATGGTGATTAAACGATACTTCCTTTTTTCTAACCTTCAGACAGTTTACGCCCGCGGAAACCTCTGATCCGCCTGAAACCTCTGAAACCTTGCATCCGCCTTACATCAGCCAGTTTTAAAATTCCGTGCGTTCTCACGCCCTTTCCTGAGTAAAAGTGTAGTCCCCCCAGAACATTCAGATTGCAAAATGCCTCCTAATTGCTTGCACATGATATCATAATTGCACCATATACTGTCATCATTTCCGTTCGTGGGCAGTATATAATCAGGGTCGGTTCTCATTCGGTATCGATCTGTCGATCGATCCAGACAATGCTCTCGATTTGGCTCAACATGCGGTGGACCCCGTGACGCTCGTGATGTAGTGAAGTGCTAGTGCTGTAAAAGGCCACTGGTTGATGCCAAGAACGTAGGTGGTGAAAATGAAAGTTCTGTCTCTCTAGCGAATGAATCAAGAACTCAATGGCAAGACGAACTTTGAAAAATGAAAGTATCAAGGAGAAATATTGGCACAAACGAGGTGGCATAGTAAAACTACCACGCCAAGCAGAAAACGGCTACACCTTTCTGTGCGCACGTTAAATATCTTGGGCAATGCGTGGGCGTGGAGGTACGTCATTTGCGGAATGGATACCCTCATACTGCCAGTGTAGTTTAATTTGTTTTGTTTTCAGCACGAGCGGTACCTGGCATGTGACTCTTCCGTGACCACCGATTTCCAAGACAGCGAACAGCTTACCACTATGGACCGCACCCACGTGATCCAGCTGAAGCACGCCTTCTCGCTGTACTCTGTCTCCGTGGTGGCAGTCACTGTGGCCGAGGGCCCTGCGACGAAGACGAGCTTTGCGACGGACCCCAGTGGTAAGGATCGAGACTCCGTGAATAAAGGCTTCAGGTTAACTCGAATGTGTGGGTGATTATTCCAATCAGGTAACACTCAGGTATAGACGTCAATGTTGAACGTTTGTACGCATATTGCGGGCTTATATGCTAACCGTATTAACAAACAAATATTGTAGGACTGACATGTGACGTCATCTGCTATTGGCTGGTCGCCGAGACATGCATTCGGGCAGTTGACAGGTACCGAGAATTTAGCGCTTTCATCGTGTACGTTTGGACGCAGTCAGCAGAAGAAAGGGACGGTTAACTCCCTTCGTCCAAGGGGTCGCGGGTTAACTGCAGAAAAGCGATTACGATTGCCTAGAAGTTTGAGTGAGATACTCAGTGAGCTACATGTGTGTGAATCAGTTCGAATTATTTTTTATTCTGGGAAAAGACCATTAAAATTGGTGCAAAAACTCTACTACACCGAAGTCGGTTACGACATCTTCGCTGTTACGGTAACGCCCGGCCAACCAGCGTGTGAACGCCATAGATGTTATTGGGCGAAAGCAGACGCAGGCTCGACCTTGACAGCGTATTGACATGACACAAATATGCGAGACTTCCTAACTTTCGTTCACTTGCTGATAATTTCATTGGTACGCTAGCCACTGAACTTCTATTGACATATCGTTCTTTGCGCAATGGACGAAGCATGAAACGTAAAACAACCGAAGTGGAGAATCCAAAAATAACCACTGCACGTATAACACAAAGAAGAAAAGTCACCCTTTGATCCGAATCTTGCAGCATACGCCATTATGAGCGGGTTTCGAGGCAGTATGAACAGAGTAGTCAGATAAAACTAAGAAACGTAGCATTGATTAAGGCCAATTTTGCTTCCTCGACTACAATACGGCACCACGGGAGGAGGAGTCATTTCTACGAGTTACGGCATTCATGGCGTGAAGCACAGGTTGTGAGGGGTATTCGTTATGTCTACTACGATACCTGCAGGTAAAGCATGGTTAAACTAGAATTGCTGGAAGACTGCAAGAATGCAGTGACCGTACACAGTAAATGTTGGACATGTCGCGGGTATGGACTTCGCTCAGTGGTGGAGATGTTTGTTGAATCTTTGCGATCGTAACGGGAAAAGACCAGACTTAGGTCTGAGTAAAAAGGAGTTCAATTCTTAGTCTGGCTCCGATTGTCTGATTTGGTCCTGAGACCGAGACTGAGTCATGCTGAAACGTTTATTCCAAGTCCAAGTCCGGGGTGAAAAAAAAACGAGTAAAAGTCGGTTCAGAGTTCGAGACTGCGGCGAAAATCCATGAGTTTACGCCTAAGTCCGAGTCATTCCGAAAAAGTCAAGCATAAGGAAAGTTCCTATCCATTGATGTTCTTCCGTTGCTGTAGCGTCATGTCAGGTGAGGTTTCGTGGTGTGCAACTGCGGGAATTAGCGACTCTGCTAGACGTCCTCTGCAGCAATTGGTTGCCCTTGCTCTAGACATTTTATTTCATTTTGTATTGGTTTTCACCGTTGGTAGTTTTGTATTAAACATACGGATTGTGTAGCCATACCACGTTATTCATCAGACTTTCAGGACCTCATTAGGAGGCGTTTCCCCATTGTGAACCGAAGAACTTGTTCCCACGGTCTACTAACGTTACTCCTGCAAGTGCTCTTTAACATTGTCCGAGTGGCTCCTATGGCCGTCCGCTGAAAGGAATCTACCCCCTTTGAGACTGACCAGCACGTGTATGAGATTTATGACATCCAGGCATTGTTGCAGACAGCTTAACGTATTCTCGAGACAAATTCTGAAACATTGCACTTAACCTTATTTTCTTGCGGATCCCTTCACTCCCTCCCCCAAGATCTGCCATTTGCTGCATTGATGTCGACGAAATAGGGCTTAAACGAAAGTTTGCGATCTGAAGTAACTTTTGATGTATGCATGAAAGTCGCACAAAGTCAGTGACGCCTACTGGAAAGCAAAGAAGGGTGTAAATGGCGAGTTTTTATCCTCCGGCATGCGGCGCCGCCAGCACATATTTTTAGTCACGTTTCGAATATTTGGCCTTATTTTAAGATGCTGGTCTTCCTCAGTATAAAGCCATAATGTTTTGCCAAAGACTTTTATTCCTCTAAAGACGGCTAGGGTTGTAAACTGGTTATCACGTCGAGACAAAGATGCTTATGACTAGTACAAGAACACGCATTTGCAAAAAAAATGCATGCGTTATGATCATTGCCAGTCATCGCTTCTGGAATATGACTTGCGGATTCATGGGAGTTGTGGTTTTCTTTGGTTTTTCGTTTCGTTTTTGGTTTGATTTTTCCTTGGTCTCGTATGCCATGGTCTACTTGCGTCGGGTAGACACCTTGAAACCTTGTATGCATGAACGATTCGTTACTTATTTTTCAGCTCCATCGGCCAACATACCGCGCGTCACTCCTTCTGCACTGGAAACAGCGATCCAGCTGGATTGGCAGTGGCCTGGGTGTTCATCGTGGGCGGACAAACGCTCCAATCTGAGGTATGCCCTAGTTTTGATTTATGCTATCATTCTTTGTCCAATCGTGTTACACCTAGGTCTAATTGTGTACACCAACGTGCGATGCTGGGGTGCATGTGAAGCGGAAAGGAATGTTTATGCATTTTGATTAATTTGCAGACTGCTGGTGGAAACAAAAGGAAAAAGCACTTGGAACCAGAAGTTCCAGAGGAAACAGAATATTTCCACAACGCTGCAGATAGCTGATCTGGTGCCGTTTTCAAACTACTCTCTCCGGATCTACATGTGTAACAGCATTGGCTGCTACCCGGAGGCAGTCATCGCCGATGTGCTTACCAAAGAGTCAGGTGATGCTCGACTGCTGTGAAGCTTGGGTTCATCTGATAACAACATGGGGCAATGCACTTTGTTGCAAGTTGAGGAGCCCCGCTTCTACGTACATTTTTGCTTTTCATGCACTCTTTTTCAAAGTTGGGTGTTCGCCAACGGTTCGTGAGCAGTTCACGAACCACTGTTCTTCTGCGTTCGCTTGTGTTCGTTTGCGACTTCGCCGCCGGCCGGCCAGCTGTTCGCAAACACCCTCTGTTCGCGAACAGTCCGCGAACTGTTCGCAAGCGTGAAAAGCGATTGTACTGGTTCGCAGTTACACCATCACATGGGTTGATGTGGTGCTGAATGAAATGGTTCAATTTTGGGGATACAGAATGAAGTGAGTCATGGTTATTCGGTTGAAAATAGCGGCAAAATGTTTTTTTCTTAATTGCATAAAGCAGACGTTCCCAACTGGCAGGAATCCTCCCGTGGGAGAATGCAAAGGTCTCAGAGGAGGAATGGCGAGATGGCCAAATTTTAATGATGTCTCATTGAGGAAAGATAACCGTTCAGGCAGCGCAAGCTGGTGCAGGCTGGAGGGTGATGTTGCCACAAGCAATATACAGGGGCGTTTGCTACGCGTTTTCTGGTCATACAGTTTTCAGGTTTTCTAGTTGTCGTTTTTGTGTTCAGCTGAACAAGTTCGCTGGCCGCTTAGGCGTCCCAAGCATTGATAAGTGCGCACACGATACACACAGCGAGACCAACACCTTTATATCGGCAAAGGCGAGTGAAGTGAAAGTTTCAGACGGCACTAACATGGCAGCAATCACGCAGAACCGCGACAGACCCGGATGCCAAAAAACATCTATCACTAATTTACTGCAAGGGTTTCCTGTGCAGTAACTGTTCGTGAATAATTCGTGTTCGTTTGTGTTCGTACGCAACTTCGGCCGCCGGCCAGCAAGCTGTTTACGAACACGCCCTGTTTGCGAACAGTTCGTTCGTGTTCGTTTATTAATGGACGTTGACGAACATTCAACCTTGTTCTTTTTCGACATTTCAGTAGACCACAATGCTTAGTTTCTGATCCCCAAAAACCTACTTTCGGGACATGCTTCGTTCTCTTAATTTTAGTCAGACGTCTTCACAATTTAGTCGGAAATCCGACGGCCAAATGCAGAGGCAAATTAGTAGGCTAGGAAAGAGAAAAATACACCATTGTATCCAGGACCTCGTCATGCGGGCATGCTTGGCTCGTTGCCATTTTTTCTTTTGAACGCGTCTCACCGCATTGTTTCAAAAAGTCCGACTCACGTCGCTAGACAGTTTTGAATGTACTGGCTGGCCTATGTGGTCCAGTACACAAATGCAGTCAGCCCTCAGTCCAACGACAAATCACCTGATCGCTAACAAAATTTGCAACGTCTGTAGATAGCAACTGATGCTGCAAGCTGCTTTCCACTTGTTGCTTAAATCTCCCTAATTTCACCGGTGGAATCCAACGGCATAAGAGAGGGCCTGGTTCCTGTAGTTCCTGGTAGCTTCAAGCATCGATAACCAAGCGCCCTTGGTTCTCAGCTCCGGGCGTCCCGGAGAACGTCACCATCGTCAACGTTTCACCCACGAGCGTGACGCTCGGCTGGGAGCCGCCTCAGCCTCCTCGGAGCCGCATCACCGGTTACCTCGTCGGCTATCAGCATGGTTCCAGCCAGAGAACAGCTAAAGAGTTTGAGAAGTCGGAGGCGTGCCCAGCTGACAGAACAAAGCGTCCTCGCTGCCGTGCGAAGCTGTCTGATCTTGCCAAAGACACCAACTACACCTTGTCGGTGAGTTGTTTGCACTGCCTTCAGAATTTGCCTTTGATCCTCGCTGGACAAGATATTTTGCAGTTTCGGGCTGCAATGGCATTAGCAAATGGCCACATGAACTAGAAATTGTAATGTCAAATACAAAGTTGGTAACACGGAATGTCATCTGTCGTATAGAAACGTTTTGAATGAATTTTCCCTCCTTCACATTTTTTGTTTCACGTCAAGATGACTCAAACATGGTGTGTGCCGTGGCCAGAGAGCTTTCCTTTTACCAATTACGTAAGGATTCTAAAACAATGCGACCTATTCATGCCTCGTTAATATTCAAACCAATGCGAATGAGTTTTGGCACCTTTATTCATTTCTTGAATGATTCGGAGGGTTTTTGCAATTCATGTGCCTTATGTCTGGGCAGAGGCTTATGAAGTACGGAAAATAATGTGTGCAAGGGGAGAGGAGCAGAAAAGGAGGGCAATAGCAGATGTGGATGTAATTCCTCTCATACAGTACCAAAGGGTTAGTGGTAAGAGTTAGCGAGAAAGGGGCGAGTCAGGGCCCTATACTCTTTTAGTCCTTCCCGTTTCGACGTCTGTGCTTCTGTCATCATTGGCAGCATTCACATTCTTAACAGTCTTTGGCTCATAGAGCAAGCGGGATGGTGATCCTCCCTTCGTGCTTTTTTTCTTACCAGAACACGTCGTTTAGTTTACACATATCCAATGACATCAGTACAACAGCTACAGTGAAGCACAGATACCACGTTTGGTTATGAACACACTCGCTACCGTTCATTCCAACAACTATGCAAGGAAGTCACACATGGGTGATCCATGATTTGTCCACCATGTACGTGGCTTCGACACCGATTCAGATACCGGTGATCACCCGCCCTCAGTCAAAGCACCAGAAAGAGCTTATGCATAATGGGAACCCGAAGTTCTTCAGAGTTCATTTACTGGCCTTTTGAGTATATTCTTTAGCGCCGAGATAAGCATTGCCATAATTGGTCAACGGGACAAGGAGAGAACACGTTGCATGGTGATCTAAGTGATGTTTTGCAACAGCTAATATCATGCTTTGACGAGCGTTAATAATTTGGACTGGTATGGATCGGGCTCAGTCCCGAAAACCACCTCTACGATTTTGAAAGGGCGAACATAATACCTCACTCCGTTTGCTCTCCCCGCTAACACTGCCTTACTAGAGGACAGTGTCAGAACTTGTGCGCAGTGGTGTCTTGGTATATTTGACGTTTACGAGTACCTTTTACGACGCAGATTAATGGAAGCTCGTTTTTGGGAATAATCCTATGCAAAATTCAGAACCGCGACCTCACAGGGATTTTTTTGTTTGCTACGTGATGAGGTAATGGGTAAGTGTGTTCTTCCTAGCCGTATTCTGCTCAAGTTCTAATTTCGTTCTGCCACTTCTGTCCATACTTTTTTCTGGCATTTGATGGTTTGAAAGCGAATCTTTGTATAACTTCAATTGGCTAGTACTGCAATGACGGACAATATCTCGAAGAGTTCATTCGGTTGGGTTCTGGAAGGATGCTCATTCCTAATTCGTTCTCCCCATGTTCTGGGATGTACGGTTGAATGGCTCCGACGACGGATGCTGCAGTTACAGGCTGAGTGTCGTCTTTATTTTCCACCTAGTGAACGTGCATTGCCCTTTTCCGTTCAACCTATAAAAATCAGCCACGGCTAAAATCCGTTCTCTTATAAGTAACTGAATGTTTGTTCATTTTGTTTCGAGTTCAGAAGCTTGTCTGACCAGATTATCTGAACCAAGCAACGCTTGTGCATTGTTTTCCGTGACAGAATCTATTTTAAATCATGCTCCAAAATCCAATAGTTTGGTGAAATGTATTATGGATTCCTTAAGAGAGTCGATTCTTCAAGAATTCGAGTAGAAAAACATAAGTTGTAAACCGACTGGTATTCGTTTAGTATCATTTGCCGTTCAGAGCGGTTACAGATAACGAAGTAACGTTTCATCCATGTTATCTTTGGGCACTGAGCTTGCGTCAGAATATCGCGACTTGTGAGCCACTTTCTTCCTGTGTTTAATTTTGTCAGTTTGCTCAGCCTTACCACTATATACTAATTTGAACAGTAGCCGCTCGACTTTTTTGCAATACTTAACTAATCCTGGCGCAGGAGACACTGACTTTCATTGGTGCGCTAGCCGCCACATTGCGATGTTCTTTAACCCTATTCCCTTAGGTATGACCGTTATGGCCGATTCCCGGCACGGGGGTGTCATTCGGCCCCCCTGAAATCTCGAGAGCTACACATTCGATTTCATTGCAACAAACGACAATCGATTTGTCATGACGTGAACTACATTTTCATCAAAAAGTCGTCAAAATTTTGAAAAGAGTGGATGTAGAGTGACTAAAAGGTCAAAATAGGAATATTTTCGGACTTCTTATAACGCCGCTGTTTAGGACAGATTCTGATGCAACTGGCATGAATCGAGAGATTATGGACGCGACTCTTACTATTGGTCCATACATTTGAAATTTTGACAAAATTCATATGTGTTCACAGGATTAAAAAAATAGGAGGATTAGTTTTTCAGTAAATAAATGAACAAAAAAGCAAAAGCACTTGTTGGCTTCTGCTAGTCATGTTATGCTAAAGAAGTACAAATCGTATTACGATGTTTGTATAATGTTAGCATAGGCGGTGCCAGGGACTTGAAAAAGGTGGAACTGTCATCGTCACATGCTCTTCATGTTACCTTGTGATCTTTGACCTTAAATGACCTGAAGTGACCTTGGGGTTACTTGGAATGATCTCGTGTGCATTTAATGACGTCTGCAAAAGTTTTAAATCATTTCAATTCAATCTATTTCAAAAATTCCATTTTACAGCTATTGTGATGTCGGATACGCGCACCGACATTTTAGGTCATAGCTCCTTGACCCAACCTGATATCAACCTGATATTCCATACACGACAAGAGCACCATTCTATGTCGTGTATATTCCGGGTCTGGTATTTAAAAAAATGGCGCCGAATTTATTGCTACAAAATGAAATTTTGAATTTTGACTTTGACGTGACCTTGTACCGTGACCTCGGATTAACAAAATCGTATTTGCACGTTGCCCATATATTTAGCTATACATATGTATAACGTTTTACATTCTATCTTAAGAACGCTATTTTTGGCAGTCATTTTCCTTTTACCCTCAACAGGACAAAAAATGGCCTGGGGTGTCTCCCAAAAACGTTGCCTGGCTCCGCCCCTAGCAGAATGGAATTCTGAAATTTTGTTGCAGTACGTAGAAAGAGTAGCTAGGAAAAGTGACCAAGGTATGTGGAGCTGCGTCAAAAACTCTGGGATTGGCATCCAAAGAACCCGAAGGAAGGTGGATTAAGTGCCCCTGTCGGTAATAAGGTTAATAAATGGACTCATCTGTTAACCGTATTCCCGGCAGGGGGCTGAATCCGCCCCCCCCTAGGGTTTTTTGATTGCCAATTCCAGGCTTTTTAACGCAGCTTCACGAAACTTGGTCACTTTTCCTAGCTATTCTTTCTACGCGCCGTGACAAAATTTCACAATTCTACTTTGCTCAGGAGCGGAGCCAGGCAACATTTTTGAGAGGCACCTCAGGCCATTTTTGGCCATGTTGAGGGTACAAGAAAAATGTCTGCCAAAAACAGAGTTTTTAAGATAGAACTTAAAACTTTATATGGATGTATAACTAAATAGTTGGGCAATATGCAGATGTAATTTCGTTCATCTAAGGTCACTTTACAAGGTCAGGTCGAGGTCAAAATTCAAAATTTGTTTTTTTTTCAACAATTTCGGCGCCGTTTTTTCAAATGCCAAACCCTGAATGTATACGACGAAGAAGGGCGCCCTCTACCTGTGTATCAAGTTTCAGCTTGTTATCAGGTCGGGTCACGGAGCTATGACCTAAAATGTCAGTGCGCGTACCCTATATCACAATAGCTATAAAATGAAATTTTTGGAATAGATTAAATCAAATGATTGTAAATCAAAAAAAAATTTGGAATAGAGTAAATCAAATGAGAGCAAATCAAAATTTGTTTTTTATAAAAATGTAGTTCACGTCACGGTAAATCCGTTTGTTCCGACGAAATCGGACGAGTAGTTCTCGAGATCTCAGGGGGGGCTGAATCCGCCCCCCCCTGCCGGGAATCGACCATACCGTCTAGCCCTCCGGGAATAGGGTTAAGGTTCATATCTTGCGCCATCCAAGGACACTGCCGCTTTTCTTGTTTTCTTGAATTTTCTCGAAAGCTGAGCTCAGTTATATCTATACTAGGGCTGATGGAAATACGTTTTTCCAAAACCGTTGGCGGTTCCACAGACCGACTGGCATCTAAGTGCTGGCTTGCAGACTTTTGCTTCGTTCCCTTGTAATCAGAATCAACCACGGAATCGACTCGGTTTCGGTGAGACTCAGAATCGGAGTTGATATCACTGATAAGCACCGGAATCAAAGTCGGGGTTGAATCACACGGTTGTCTACATGTGTGTCAAGACAGCCCACGGTCAGCCCACGCTCAGCCCACGGTCAGCCCATAAAAGCGACCACTTCAAAAACGCCCAAAATGCACCATATGATGCATCTCGACGAGCTGAACACGATGGTGCAATTTAATGTTGGGTGCATCCAATACTTTAGCCTGCAGAGCCAATTATCAATCAAAGGGTGAGAGTTTCTCACTAATATTCACAGCCGACTGCATATAGTCAAGTAGCATCTCAAACGACTCCCCGTGTCAAGCCCAGCTCAAAACTACCTCTTGTTTATCAATATCTTTTCGAACTTTTTGAGAAACATGCATCCAGAACCGGTTTTTCACCTAATGCTTTATTTCTCATAGGCTTTAACATTGAGGGCAACGGTCGTGAATTGGCCGGCCCCTACGATTTTTCTAATTTTTCGTGAATGGGTACCCTGACCAGGAACACACTGCCTGGCAGTGAAATTTGCCGGGTGCATTGGTATTCTCACCGATTACAAGGGGTGAGAATTTCTCACTAAAATTCACAACCGACTGCATATAGTCGAGTAACATCTGAAACGACTCCCCGTGTCAAGCCGAGCTCAAAACTACCTCTTGTTTACCAATATCTTTCCAACGTTTCGAGAAACATGCATCCAGAATCGGTTTTTCACCTAATGCTTGATATCCCATAGGCTGTAACATTGTGGGCAACGGTCGTAAGTTGGCCGGCCCCTACGATTTTTCTAATTTCTGGTGGATGGGTACCCTCATGCAAGACACACTGCCCCTCAGCGAAATTTGCCGGGTGCATTGACATTCTCATTAATTACAAGGGGTGGGAGTTTCTTCCCGAAAACTCTGATCCCTGTAAATGCTGTCAAGCTCTCCGTGTTATGTTGAGCTCAAAACTATCTTTAATTAATTTCTATTTCCTCGAGTTTTGTGTAACATGCATATCTATTTGTTTGTTTTTTTTTTTTTGTTTTTCCACGTAATGGTGTATTTCCTGTAGGGTTTGTTAGGCATGTGTCTCCTTGTTGTGGGGGCATCGCGTGTGATTTGTCTGACTCCTAGGATGTGCCTCTTTTTGTTATATAGGCGACTACTTGTCCGATTTATCAAAGTAAGACGTGTGTTTCGGTTAATTCTCATCACCTGAAATACTGGCTCGAAAACGTACGTATATTTATCTGGAAAACAGTTGCATCTTTATACACGTGAAGCGAGGAATTACAATCTCACAGGGGTCAAATGCTCGCAATAATATCATCCCTTTGGAACGACTGTTGGGACAGGGTTCTGTAGCGCAAAATCGTTGGTCAAAATCCTGTAGGGTATCGGTACCATTACTGGCGATATTTAGATTTTTATCAGCCGTTCTCAACGTTCAGTGTGAAACAAAGTGATGAATACAGCACAACACGCATGATGTAGAGCCAGTTGTTTCGCTGCTTGTTGTTGTTTATTGGTGTTTTCGGGCGCGCCGACTTCTGAGGTTAGTTTGCGCTTATAACAAGGTTGCTTTGCCTCACAAGTGAGGTGTGTGAAAAAAAACATCGAAGTCAGCGTCTTTAAGAAATAGAAAGAGCTGTTTCGATTCAAGAAAGCGTGAGTTGTCTCCAAGTACATCGCAGAGCGTCAGAGACGAAGCGTGCTGTCCAAAGTGAAGTCAACGTTCTTCAGCCAAGTGTGGACACGAAAGGACCACGTGGTTGACAGTGAGGAAGGCACCACATCGATGGCAGAGAGGCCTACCAGCCCTAAGCAACAGATAGCCATGGGTCGTATAAGTGACCGATACGCAGTCTGCACAGTATTATTTCCTCTCGTCTCGCCTTGCGAGAGCAGGAGAACCATGAACCAGGCTTGGGTTTTACCATTGTGAGTTTATTGCCATCTGTCTCATCCCAAGAGCGCTGCCACTTGTTGTACAGGAAGTTCCTAATTGCCGGATAAAAGTCTCTGGCAAGATTGGCAGAGAACGTGTACATAGTGTCAGCGCTGCTCGCCTGGCAGCGACATCGGTCAACTCGTTGTCCGTAATTCCGACGTGACTGGGTATCCAGCACAGGATGATTTTATTCCCAGTCCGATCCAGTTGCGTCAGACGTAGTAAAATGTCCTGTAGAAGGGAACAAGCTGAATACAAAGATCTGAGAGCAATAAGGCTGCTATAGGGAATCCGTTAAAATCAGGTATAGTGATTCGTCACCAACTTCGATGAAACATAACGCCTTGGTGATCGCTATCAATTCCGATGTAAAAACAGAAGCGTGCGCAGGCAACGAGAACGATCGGGTGACAGAACCGCACACAAACGCCCAACCAACACCACCGGCGGTCTCAGATCCGTCCATGTACGTCAGTGTGTATTCGTCATATGACGCCACGCGCTCCAGCGCCCTGGATCCCATTATATTTGGCATGGCTTCATTCTTTCTAATTTCTGCAAGCAAGGTGTCTATTGAAGGTGACGTCAAATGCCAGGGGGGAGAAGGCAGATGGCTTATTCGCTTCACCCCTCGAAGAGGAATTTCGCTCTCCTGCAACAGAGCTCGCATTCGGAAGCCGAAAGGCGGAGTGCGCTGCTGCGATCCACCGCGAAGGAAGCTCACAGTGGACCGTGAAAAACCTGCGTCATACGTCGGGTGTAACGGGAATTGTCGCAACTTCAGGGGATAGCGCATGCCGAGCATTTTCCTCCTCGTCGACAGTGGCGACTCGTGTGACTCTGCCATAAGGCTAACAGTGGGTGATGTACGGAAGGCCCCTGTGATGATGCGGAGAGCGGTGTGATGGATGGTGTCTAGAATGCACTTGCTGGATCACATGCGCTGTCATTCACAAAACATGCATAATCCAGCTTGGAGCGAACGAGAGAACGATATAAGAGCATTGTGCGTGACACACATTTTAATATGTTCAGAGACTTAAAACAGCGATCGCTTAAAGTTTCCAGATGTGCGTTATACGTAAGGCGGCGGTCAAAATATACCCCAAGATATCTGGCCACAGACTCTGTTGGAATGCACTGTCCATACAAACGGAGAGTCATTTCACCGCATCTCCAGCGACGAAGAAGATGCATGGCTACGGTCTTATTTTTTAAAAAACTGAACCCATTCATGGTGCTCCACCTCTCCACGCGGTCCACAGCCAGCTGGAGATGCCGTTCGATTGATGGTGCTCGTACTGCACTCGTCCAAATGGCAAAATCATCAACAAAAAGAGTACGGCCAACAGACTGGGGGAGCACATCACCGATGTCGTTTATCATAACTGCGAACAATGCTGCACTTAACATACCGCCTTGGGGTACAACGTTTATTTGTGGGAACTTTTCGGAGAGCGTGTTTCCAACACGGACACGGAAAAAACGGTCAGCTAAAAAGCGTCGAAGAAAAGTACCCATACGACCACGTTTACTATATCTAAACAGCTTTACAAGAATACCATGAAACCAAGTGGCCTCATAGGCGCCCTCAGTGTCAAAGAAGACTGTGCCTATATGCCTGATCGCTTTAAAACCGGCACGAATCATAGTGTCTAGAGCTATAAGATGGTCCGCTGTGTCCGGTTCTTTCTAAAACCGCACTGCGCGTTAGTAAAAACGTGATACTGTTCAAAAAAAGGTCAATCGTGCGTTCACCATCTTTTCCATCAGTTTACAAAGTGATGACGTAAGAGAAATGGGTCTGCAGTGAAGAGGATCTAATCCACTTTTGCCTGGTTTCAGAAGTGGAACTATAACAGCTTCTCGCCAAACAGCTGGGAATTCATCTCTTAACCACAATGAGTTAAAAACCACCAAAAGCACGCGAAGTATGCAGGGCGGCAGATGTCTGAGTATGTCGTTGCGTATGGTATCAGGGCCTTCTGACACACTGCGAAGCTTGACAATTGCCGATTCCAACTCCATCAAAGTGAATGGCTCATTGTATGCCTGCGATTCACTCGTGGAAATATCTATCACTGTTTGCTCACATCGTGCTCTGTGCCGTAAGAACTGTGGGTTCGTGTTACCACCTTTGCTACGGTGTGACAAGGTTTGTGCAATCTCGTTAGCCACATCCAATGGCTGCGTCACAGTCTGGCCGTCCACACGTAGCGCAGGAAGAGGCACGGATGAAAACTGCCCAGAAATACGCTTGTTCCGCGCCCAGATCTGCGAAGTTGGCGTAAATCTCTTGAGCGTGTTACGTACGCACGCGAGGAAATACGTTTCGCTTCCCTTATCGTGCGCCGAGCTAAAGCTCTCGCCTTCTTGAAGGCTATCAGGTTCTCCATGCTACTCCTGACGTCAAAAGCACGGAATGCGCGTCGGTTGTGAATTTTAGTGAGAAATTCTCACCCCTTGTGATCGGTGAAAATATCAATGCACCCGGCAAATTTCGCTGCCAGGCAGTGTGTTCCTGGTCAGGGTACCCATACACGAAAAATTAGAAAAATCGTAGGGGCCGGCCAATTCACCACCGTTGCCCTCAATGTTAAAGCCTATGGGAAATAAAGCATTAGGTTAAAAACCGAATCGACATGTGTGCTACTGAAAAAGTTGAAAAGATATTGGTCAACAAAAGGTAGTTTTGAGCTCGGCTTGACACGGGGAGTCGTTTGAGATGCTACTCGACTATATGCAGTCGGTTGTGAATTTTAGTGAGAAATTCTCACCCCTTGCAATTGGTGAGAATATCAATGCACCCGGCAAATTTCACTGCCAGGCAGTGTGTTCCTGGTCAGGGCACCCATACACGAAAAATTAGAACAATCGTAGGGGCTGGCCAATTCACGACCGTTGCCCTCAATGTTAAAGCCTATGGGAAATAAAGCATTAGGTGAAAAACCGGTTCTGGATGCATGTTTCTCAAAAAGTCGAAAAGATATTGATAAACAAAAGGTAGTTTTGAGCTGGGCTTGACACGGGGAGTCGTTTGAGATGCTTCTTAACTATATGCAGTCGGCTGTGAATATTAGTGAGAAACTCTTACCCTTTGATTGATAATTGGCTCTGCAGGCTAAAGTATTGGATGCACCCAACATGAAATTGCACCATCGTGTTCAGCTCGTCGAGATGCATCATATGGTGGATTTTGGGCGCTTTTGAAGGGGTCGCTTTTATGGGCTGATCGTGGGCTGAGCGTGGGCTGACCGTGGGCTGTCTTGACACACATGGTTGTCTACATCATTGGAAATGGAATCGATTGCGGTGGCTTAACCCTATTCCCGGCAGGAGGCGCAAAATTCGATCCCCCGAATTTTTTGCTTGCCAGTTCCAGGCTTTTTGACGTAGCTTTATGAAACTTGCTTTCTTTTTCTAGCTTTTTTTCTGTGTCTTATGACAAAATTTCCAAATCCAATTTTGCTTAGGGGCGGACCCAAACAACGTTTTTGGGATGATCTAAATCGAAATATGCCGAATGGCGTTTTTGGCCCTGTTCAGGGTAAAAGGAAAATGTCTGCCAAAAACAGCGTTTTTTAGGATAGAAGTTAAAACTTCGTGTAGATGTAGAGCTAAATAGCTGAGCAACGTGCAAATACAATTTTGTTAGTTTGAGATCACTTTGCAAGGTCAGGTGAAGGTCAAAAGTTAAAATTTTGTTTTGTGATAATAATTTCGGGGTTGTTTTTTGAAATGTTAACACCGCAGTATATACGACGTAGAAGGGTACTCTCTACTCCTGTATCAAGTTTCAGCTTGATATCAGGTCCGGTCACGTAGGTATGACCTAAAATGTCAGTGCACATACCCTACATCAAAACAGCCGTAACATGAATTTTTGAAACATTTGATTCAAATCATTGAGAACGTTCTCAGATAATATTAAATGAACACGACATCATTTTAAGTGATCCAAAGGTCACTGGAGGTCACTGAAGGTCAAATCTAAAGTCGATCTAAAGAACATATGACCATGACAGTTCCCCTTTCTTCATTTCCATGGCACCGCGTATGCGGACATTACACGGACATTGCAATATGATTTGTACTTATTTAGCAGAACATGATAAGCAGAAGCTAAAAGAGCGCTTTTTAACTTTTTTATGCAATTTTTGAAAAAAAAACTAGTCCTTCTATTTTTGAAACCCTATGAACGCCTACGAATTTCCTAAAAATGTCAAATGTGTGTACCAACGGTAAATGTCCCATCCATAATCTCTCGATTCATGCCAATTTTATCGAAATCGATCCATAAACAATGGAGTTATAGAAGTCCAAAAGTAACCCCATTTTGATATTTTTGCCCCTGTATACCATCCCTTTCAAAATTTTGAGGACTTCTTTTTGAAAGTGTAGTTTACGTCATGGCAAATCGACTGCCGTTTGTTGCGATGAATTCGGATGTGTAGTTCTCGAGATCTCATGGGGGCCTAAATCCGCCCCCCCCCTCGTGCCGGGAATCGGCCATACCGTGTACCTCTTCGGGACTAGGATTAATCCGATCCAAATTATCTTAGTAGGATTGATCCCGGAATCGACTCATTCCATTTGGAGTTGAAAACTGAATCGATTCCGTTTTGGAAAACCGCCTTCACTCTGAATCAGAATCGATTCAGCAAACCATGAGTCGAATTTGAAATCGATTCCATCGCTCCCCGAAATTGAAGCAGGCGCATGTGTACTACCACAGACCCAAGAAGCCTACATTTTTTCGGCTTTAACCTTTAACCTTTAACTCAGGTTTAAGGTCACGTTACTTCTTTTCACAGGGCCCCGAACAGCTTTGAATGACTAAACATTAGCTCTATGGCAATGCACTGAAGGAAATGTCCTAAAAATGGCCATAGCCCAACTCTGACAACGCTTTCCCAATGATGCTAACAGATAATACATGGTTTCAGGTGAATGCCTTCAACGGCTTCACAGGAGTCCAAGGTCCCGCGGCATACGTCACATTTGTCACTGGTGAAGGGGGTGAGTATATCCTCTGACAGCCCAGTTTCGGGTAACCTGGATGCATATTGGTTTTCGTAAAATATGTTTTCGTTTCAACGCAAATATTTGGGCTTTCCAGCCTCCTGCATTGCATCCAGCCATTACGTGACCAATATAGTTTATGGCAGGTGTGGCAGGTATCCTTATCGGCGTTAAGAAATGTGTCTATGGAAAGCTATCATGCATGTTATGGCGCAAGCGACAAGGTTAACCTTCGCTTTTTTCGCCTAACGAGAAAGGGTGGGAGAGAGTGGGGGGCGATGGTTCTGGATGACCGGACCCCGTCGAATTTTGAGAACATATCGCAACAACGAGGAAGGTAGGAACCCGAAATACTCATTAGCTGTTGGTACTTGCATCACTTTTGCATTTCATCACAAAATTTCAAAATCAAGCTATGTTTGGTCACTGAACTATTTGAACTTGAAGCTAGGTATGTCAAAGAAGTGTGAGCGTGCATCAGCAATTCCGGAGAGTGATGTCGAGAAACGGAAAAAGCTAGCCGAACTTCTGAGCTCATTTGATGCATAACGAACACCCAATATTTTCGGAATCTCCGCTGACATAACCACAGGTCAAACGTACTAAGGTGCTACAGTACTGGACATATTTTATGGATTTTGTAAAAGAAGCAACGCTTGGAAACATGGGAGGACGATCGGTATTTCGATGCATCGGTATATCGATGTATAAACAATTTCGAATGCATTTTCATATTCAGTATTTCTAATGAGTACTTATATTGATAAAAGCCCGCTTAAGCACTCATCCACTCAATTTGACTGAACGTCATTTTTGCCCATTTTTAAAAACACAACTCAGCGCTGGAACCTTCCAGCTGAGTCACTCTTGAATTACGGTATCTAGTTTCACTTTCGATTCATTCTGGATACAAAAAAGTTAAATTATAGCAAAATAATCACATTTCCATCGATTTATTGACGAATTAGTGAGGATGGGTAAAAGGGCGACCTCAGTCCCGTAAGAAAGGTCAAATAAAGACTTTACTGGAAAATTCTACTCTAAACAGGTAGAAATCGCCAAGGAATGAAGGTACGACCCAAACTGTTAGTTTAGTTAAGAAAAATTACAGAAAGACATTCCATTGGAGAACAGGAGAGTTGGAAAATGTGGCCCGAAAGGAAGACAAGTGCAAGAACAGACCGCAAGATTAAAAATATGTCATTGAAGATGAGAAGGGCTTCCTGTCAAAAGATTTCAAGCATTCTTGCTAAAGAAGGGTTCCATGTTCATCGGAAAACCGTTAGTCGAAGACTCCTGGAGTGTGGACTGAAGGCCTACAGGCCTAGGAAAAAGCCGCGTCTTACCCAGAAAATGATTGAAGCAAGAATGTCATGGGCAAATGAGCACAAAGAATGGACTGTAGCAGATTGGTCTAAGGTAAATCATTATTACAGAATTCTATATTGATCATACTAATTTTTAGAAATAGTTCTATCACTAAGTAATCTGTTTTTAAATTTGTTTGCCTAGAAAATTATACAGGCAATTTTTCGATGAAAATCATGAATCTGTAGAGTAGGATTCTTGATGTCTTAAAAAAGTTCTCGATAAGCCAGCATCATTAATTCATTTCAGGTGGTGTTCTCTGATGAAAGCACCATATGTGTGCTGGATGACAGGGTTCAGACTGTACGACGACGTCCAGGAGAAGAGTTCAAACCTGAATGCCTGAGAAAAACTGCGAAATTTCCTCAAAAAATCATGGTATGGGGAGCAATTTCTACAAGCGGTACAAGTCGCTTACACATAGTGGAGGGAACTATGAATGCCAGCAAGTATATATCTGTACCAAAGAATCGTCTCCTACCTCAAATCAGGGACTGGGAGCTTGCTGATGACTGGATTTTCATGCAAGATGGGGCCCCCTGTCATACTGCCAAGTCAGTGAAGGCATGGTGTGGAGAAAATCAGGTGAAATTGCTCTCTTGGCCAGGCAACTCACCTGATATGAATCCCATAGAGAACCTATGGGAGGTTCTCAAAAATGAAATACATCAAGTGCCAATTACAAGCAAAACAACGCTGATAGCACGTCGTATAGAAGTGTGGTTTCATTCTGACAGATTGAAGGAAATGTGCTCAAAGTTGATTGAAGGGATGCCAAAACGTATTGAAGCTCTTTTGAAAGCAAAGGGAGGACAGACAAAATACTAAAAGGACAATAATAATTTCTCATACTAATAAAATGATATTTGATGTGTATTTGTCGTATATTTTGATGAAATGAAGCAAATTTTATGATTTTCTCAAAAATCCATAATAATATGTCCAGTACTGCATTTTTAGGTTTTCTGCTAGAAGTTGCCCTTTACAGGAGGCATTGCTTGATAAACATCTTTTACACGTTTTGAACGATGCGCAATGTGAAGGTCAAAGGAGGTACTGCGAGGTCATTGAACTTTGTTGAAGTTTTTTACCCAGAGCAAGTTTTATGTTAATTTTTTACTCTAAAGTCATTTTGTTTTAACGAACTCAGTTACATGATTTAAATGTTGTCAAGGGCATGTATATATATATATATATATATATATATATATATATATATATATATATATATGCGCGCAAACGTCTTTTGTTATGTTCTTTGAACACGTATTTCACACAAAAGAACATGTTGCGAAGCAAATCTGGATCAGGTCACAAGCTGGTTGGACTTCACCTTCGTAGACCTTGACCTTCACTGACCTTGGCTTTGATCTTTGTGCATCCATCTGCTATACCCAAAAGACGTCGGCTCATAATGTTCAAACGGTAATCTTTCGCAGAACACTAGTCCTTTCGCAAAGTTCCCATTTGTCTCTGATAGCCGTTATTTTCGTTCTGTTTGTTTGATTTCAAATGATCTGAACCAAAATTTCCGGCCGATTTTCAATTCCTGTGCGTAAATCGACGAGTTACTTAATTGCGATAAATGTCACCAAGCGGCAGTGACTAGCTCTGATGTGTTCTCGAAATTAAAAAAAGGCCAGGACATAAAAATGCCCCCGCTTCCACTTTCCGTGTTCACACGCGCAGTTGAAGGGGGTTTCGCGCTAACTCGCAATGGAAGGAGGGGGTACTTTCTTACCCCCTCCAATCTCAGATACGAAAAGAGCTAAAACACGGAATTTAGGGCCACAGTAAGTTACATTCTTATTTGAAGTTTTGTAACTCTAGGTCAATATCTTAATGATCAAATGACGTGGAAACTTTGCGACACTTCCGGCCCGTACAGGCCCTTCCGTACGGCTTTTCGGCCAAAGTCGGAAAAGACCATTTGTTAGAACGTTAAGATATGGAATATCAAGTTTCCGTTTGTTGGGCATCTTGAATAAAGGTTTCGGGCCGAGGTTATGTTGGGCCATTGACCTATGACGTCGTTTTCTCATTTTTGCAGATCTGATTTTGAGTAACACGGGATACTGGCGTAGTTTTAGTGTAAATAAGGGCGCTAAAGGCATCATTTAGAGTATTTTCAGTAAAGGTAGTCAACATCAGTACATTTGGTCGTTTCCAGCATTTATTGGCTTTTGCAAGGTCAAGGAAAGTTAAATGAGGTCATCGACTTTGGATGAAGTTTTTGATGCAAAGTAAGTTGTATGTAAACTGCCAGCACAAATTTATTTCCTTATAATGAACCCAATCGCATGACCTCATTTTTGTGATAAGTAGAAATCATATAATATATATATATATATAAATGTATATAAGTGTATTTAAATATATATATACATATATCCATCAGTGTACGCAAACGTCTTGTCATGAAATCCTTGGAATGCACATTTCAAACAAATCGATATGTTGCAAAGCAAATCTGAGTCGGGTCACAAGCTGGTTGACCTTGACTTTAGATGACCTCGACCTTCACTGACCGTAGCTTTGGTCTTAGTATATCTGTCATTTATCTCCGAATGATGTCTTCTGATAATGTTCATATGTTAATCTAAATCAGGACGTCAGTCCTCTCACAAAAGTTCCCAGTCGCCAGCGACAACCGTTGTTTTCGTTATGTTTGTTGGACTTCATGTGCGTGAAACATCAAAAAATTCTTAGCCAATTATCAATTTCTTTGCCTCGATCGACGAGTTTTTAAATCGCCATGAACGTCTCAAAGCAGCAGTGACCATCTCCGATCCGTTCTCGGGTTTTTTTTTTAAGAAAAACAGGTAGGGGGGCACAAAAGTGCCCCTTTTTCAGTGCGTGTATTAACCCGAGCACGACCGTCGGTTTCGAACAACAGCGCGACTGGGGGGGGGGGGCAGTTGGCTGCCTCCTCCTCTAACTCACCAACAGTTGGTCGCACGATAAAAAAATAAGCATTCCGTTGGAAAGCTTGTAACGAGTAGAGTTTGAACTGGTCTCATTTTTAGTTTCAGATAATATGTAAGCAATTAACGCCCTATATATCTTTTCCCATAGCCAACTGCATGAGACCGAGCAATGGCCTGAATCTCAAGGGCTGTGACTAATAATGCATAGGTAAAGGCACCAGCGCACAAGTAAAAGTCTGCGGATGCCAATACACATCTAATTTCCCAGATTTGTTCAATATATATGCCGAAACGTTGAGTTAAAGACACGGCAATTCTCGCGCTAGCTGTAGGCGTGCGCCGCTGCCGTATGCGGTACCAAATTAACGGGAACTAATTTCAGCGTTCCTTTATTTTTTGGCGAAAAAAGACGATCTATGTAAGTTTTATTAATATTTGTCATGTCATGTTGTCATGGTTTTTCATGCTTAAATTCTGGAAAAATTCATTTGTTACCAGACTACACAATTGGCGGAGCTTTATTCGCGAGAGCCTGTTTATTTCCAAAGTATGCTATTTTTCAAACTTTTTGAGGTTCCTGGTATTACTTACGTCTGTGCAAGCTAGTTCCGCCATTTTCTACCCATTCTGAGTAATTCGTCGTCGATTTTGACGATGGTACATTTTGGCTCTCTACAGTTATTCGTGGCCTGACCTCAGGTCAATGGCTGGAAGTCATTGATACTTTGCCTAATGACTGTAACTAGATGTCTGCTTCACTCCACACTAAAAATGTTTTGAAATATTCCGTCAATTTCCGAAAAAAACACATGTCTTAAAAATGGGCCTGACCCTAGGTCAATGACCCGGAAAATTCCGGAAACTCTGAGATAGCAGATTTGTTGCCTGTATCACGATCACTAATCCCTGAAAGTATTATTATGATATCTTGTTTTGCAAAAAAGTTAGACGGCGCTAAACTTTTTTGGACATAGGTCCGTTTGACCTGACCTAGGTCAGGCGCCTGACCCAACCTGGGATCAAAGTTTTGATACAAGATGTACAGTTGATGAAGCAAAAGGTACACAAAGCTTCGTGACTCTGTGTTTGTTTGTTCTCTCGCAATCCCAGAAAAACCTCATCGGGGGCAGTCAACTGCCCCCCGCAGTCGGGGACGGATTAACACGCACACTGGAAAAGGGTCAGAAGAACGATTTGAAGCTGATTGCTGCTACTTTGTGGCATTTATGTCAATTATATAACTCGCCGATAGACGGGGAAAAATTGAAAATCGACCGGAAATTTTTGAAGTCTCAAGCATTTGAAGTCAAACACAACCAAAACCACTGTCCCTGACAAATGGGAACTTTGTGAAAGGACTAGCATTCCACCTAAAATTACCGTTTGAACACAGTCATGCGACGTCATTCGGGCATAAATGATGGATGCACCAAGACCAAAGTCAGGGTCAAAAAGGGTCAAGTTCATCAAAGGTCAAAGTCAAACGGCTTGTGACTTGATCCAGATTTACTTGGCAACATGTCGGTTTGCATGAAATATGCATTTAAAGACCCTCATAAAAACACGTGCGAGCACACTGATACACTTACATATACCAAAGTCAGGGAAGGTCCAGGTTATCAAAGATCAAGGTCAAATATCTTATGAACTGGCCCAGACTTGCTTAGCGACATGTCATTTTATATGAAATATGTATTCAAAGACCCTATTAAAAATAAGTCTGCGCACATGGATACGCTGATGTATACCAGGGTCATTTCAGATCAAGGTCATCAAAGGCCAAGGGTAACTATTTTTTGACGGGGTCCAGATTTGTTTTGCAATATGTCGATTTGTATGAAATTTGCATTCAAAGACCGTAATAAACAAATATTTGGTACACTGATATTCACATGCATGTACATATACACATATACCTATACAAAAATACAAACATATAAACGTTGGAAGTGACCAAAGGTACCGGTATTGGCTACCTTCGCTGGAAATACACCAAAAGACGAATGCAGCGCCTTTATGTACAATTAAGCTATCCGGCATTGTTCGGAATCTGATCTGCAAAAGAAAAATGACGTCATAGGTCAATGATCTGACGTGAACTCGGCTGGTAATCCTCAGTGAAGACGTCAAATGAATGAAAATTATCGTATACCACGTTTTAATGCCCAAAGAAACACCTTTTCCCGTTTTGTTCGAAAAGTTGTACGGAATGGCCTGTGCGGGCGGAGAAAGTGTCCAAAGTTGACCTTTCCGGCCCCATTTGACCTTGAAGATATTGACATAGAGTCATGAACGTCGCACACAATTTAAATCGTTATGGCCCTTACCTTGTCCATAAAATAACACGTCTCTAATTCTTTCTGTTTTCGAGATCGGAGGGAGATTTTTGTGCCCCCTCTCAGTGCTCGTTAGCGCGAAACCTCCTTCCACTGCGCGGGTTAAGACATCGTATATAGTTGATTTGACATGGAAACATATAGTCGTTTCTACGACACATACAACTGTTCATCTGACCTAGTCTGACCTTGAATGGCTGCACTGACGGTGACATATCCATATTGCAGTGCATTCCAGCTGCTTTTATGAACTTAGACGTGTTTCAGTGCCCAGTTTTGCTCTGTAGAACAGTTACTTTTAAAACGACATTGAAATTGATACATTAATTTGCTATCCGGCCTTGACATGACCTGGCTTGATGTGTCCTTGACTTCTTGCGCCATCCAAGAAGACTTTAACATGATTATAACAATCAAATGGCGTTGGTCTGACATTCGCGCCTCAGTACAATTACGAGATACCAGTGTTGTAATACCTGACCTTACTTAACCTGACACCACTTGAGATGAGCCCTTATGTATCTTGTTCCACATGTCAGTCGTCATCTTTCGCAAAACGTCAGTAATTTTGATCCAAAAATTCTTGTCTGAAGTAACTTTACTTGCTTGCCAATGTCCGACATGTTCGGCATGAACCAGTGTTGTGTTGCGGTGGCTATTGAGCAGATGTGACATGACCGGAGGCGTAACAAATTCTTTTTTAACTACGGAAAATATGCATGGTCCTTATTTAGCACACAAACCACACTTATAGGACCATGCAATTTCTTGTTATTGTTCACATATTTTTGAAACCATGGCTTTCCTTGTTTAACCTCTTGGCCGCAAGAAACTAAACTAAGTTCAATGCATGTGCATTTATTCTTTCTAAAATATGACGAGGTTTCTGTTGGTAGCACGGAGCACTCTCATCTCCCTAGCCCTGTTAGTTGTAGATATCAAGGGACCTCGATAACTTCCCCCCATCTCTCACTCCGGTAAGAGAAAGGCGATTCGAACACACGGATGTGCGCGGTTCAACAGTTAATGATGACGCAATAGATTTCACCGTTTTCCACGTGGGGCCGATCTCCCTCCTGTTTATTTTCAGCGTAAAAGCTGATCATTCCTCGTTTCTAGGTGAGATTATGTAGTTGGCATGATATCGCCCCAAACATCATTTTGCTAAATTAATAACAGACACATAAATTACGCTAAAATCTGCGTCTCCTGCGTGGTCACGGTCTGGAGCAGTTCATCGAGAGCATGGCAGGCAGTTTGCGTTGTGTCTGTCTGATTTTCTATCAGTCGCGCAGTGCACTTTTTAGAAGCATTGTGATTTGACAGCATTACATCTGCGACAGTTTACCGTCATCTTACATTAAAACATCTGAAAATGTTAAAGGGGTGGGAAGGGTAATGCAATGCCATGTTGAAGTAGAATGACTGATGCTGAAAATCAGTGGCTGATGTAAAAACTGACGAAAAGGGGAAGGCAAATTTAAACGCGTACCAATTTTTCAGGAACGCCATTCCATACCGAAAGGACCCTTGTTAACATCAAAGTGGCTTTTCAGAACGGTGGGGACCAATTTTTAGGTCTGGTGGTGTATTTTCAAAAAGTTGAGTGCCTTTTGCTTTAGGGACGCATTTTTAGGCCCGGCTCCTCTTTCAGACGTAGGGTCATGAGGCTCCGAAGAAATATGGAATATGTTGATCCAAGTGTATTGATAACGGTTTGCCTGCAACTGGTGAAATGCGCTTGGAGGATGACATTGCCTGCAGCCAAAAAAAATGAAAATTGTTTTTTTTTATTTGTTCCGATGGTACTGATCTAACCTGAGGTAAGGAAGTTCTGGAAAGAAACGTATTTCGCATAAGGCGCGCTGAGTGATATAGGTTTGGTGGTGGTCGGTCTCAGAGGGTCGAAGACAGGGATCATCTGCAGCCAGCAATGGGAATTTTTGCCGTTTTGGGAGGTTATTGACCTAACCTGAGGTCACCATATTCTGGAAAGGGAAGTAAGTCACGCATTACGCGTCAATTGGTGAAGGTTTGGGACGATTGGCTTCATAGACTCGAGGCATGGGATCGCCTCCAAACGGAAACGACTCTTTCGCTACTTTTAGGGGTCACTGACCTGTCCTAAAGTCATCATATTCTGGAAAGAAAAGTAAATCGCATATAACGCGTCGATTGGTAAAATTTTGGTGACGATCGATCCCATGGAATCAGAGCACGGGATTGACTGCAACTCGGATCTAGCACCACCAGAGTTTTCAGTGGCTTTTTGTTGATCTGTGACTTGAACTGGAGTTGCGAGGTCCCCGAATTGCGGAAATTTATTGATCCGCTCCGATTGGTTAAGGGTGTTGGGGGGGGGGGTGGGGAGGTTGGATTTTTATTTGGGTTGTTTTTTTTTTTTTTTTTTTTTTTTTTTTTTTTTTGGGGGGGGTTGGGGGGGGGGGGGGGGGGGGGGGGGGGAGGGGGGGGGGGGGGGGGGGGGGGGGGGGGGGGGGGGGGGGGGGGGGGGGGGGGGGGGGGGGGTTTTTTTTTTTTTGGGGGGGGGGAGGGGGGGGGGGGGGGGGGGGGGGGGGGGGGGGGGGAAGGGGGGGGGGGGGGGGGGGGGCGCCCGGCTTGGGGGGGGGTGTTGGTTTTTTTTTTTTTTTTTTAGGCGGGCCGGGGGGGGGGGGGGGGACGGGCCCCCCGGAGCGGGGGGCGGTCCGCCCCCGGGGGTTTTTTCCCCCCCCACTTACAAAATTAAAATTTTAAAAATAGTGGGGGGGGGGTTAGGGTGGTTTGAAGGCAATCGGTGCAACTGGTTGGGAGCATGGTATTGTCTGCAGTTATGGCTGGTCGTTTAGTCCTTCCCCTTTTCTAGGCGGGGACAGCACCATAGAGATACCGGCAACACGGCACAAAAAGATGCATTGCACTACGCAAGCGCAAGGACGCATAACACATAAGCAAAATCGTCATACTCCCGAACACTACAACACTGTTTATGCAAGCATACTAAAGCACAAGAACGCATACCATACGCTTGATCGCAACACTACATATGTAAACTGACTTACGGTTCTGAAACTCCCAAAACATGTTGGCATTGCTTTGTTTCTATTCCCGCAATTTCGATGATTTGTACGCCACAAAAGGCCATTTGGTTATCTTTGTGTCATTAAGTCCGACAACATGACTGGGGTTTTGGGTGTCTACCACTTGTAATATAGGACAGGGAGGTGGTGGGATCGTTCATCCATAACAGAGTTAATTGCGTTACAAGGCAGGGATAGCCCGGTTTTGTCCAGGCAAAGGAACATTTTGTCAGGAAACATTAACTACTTCATCAGTACCCTGTCCACTTGACTCACATTGGCGCCCATTCTTCACAAACTGTCCTGTTCACAAAAGAGCAGCGGTAAGTTTTGATCAGGAATACGACTGCATCAGAGAGGATACGGCTTCTAGGGCTCGGTGTTGTCTGGGCTTGCCGGCAATGGTATCGTTGATAATCAGATACAGGGCGCAACTTCTTACATTTGTTTCGAGGGGAGGGAGGAAGAGGAGAGCTGCCGATTCCGCTCGACAGTGTTTCATTTCGTTGCATCCCCGTAACAAACTCGTACTCAAATGCTTATGGACAAAAGGATGAAAGATAGAAAAGCTGGGCGCGCCTCCCTTCCCCTTCCCGTTTCGGGTACGGAAGGTGCTCAGGCGTTTCTTCCACTGGCTGACGCTCACAATGAGGTGGCCGAAATCCGGTAATTCTTCGTCTTTTTGGTTTCGGTGGTGTCGACGTCATCCACCCCTCTCCCGACTCTCAGTGAAAAACAAACAGCTCCGGGCCTGGGAACGCTGTTAAAGTCCACTAAGATCATCCCAACCCAGGGGGAATTTGCATTGCATTTGCCCAAACATTGCTGGTGTGTGAATTCATTCACCTGTTCCCTCACCTATCTAAACGCTAACACGGCAAAAAATATTTTGGGAATGGACGAAAAATGCCGCCGTTGGCATTCCTAAAAGGGTGGTAGGCTGGTGGGACTCATATCTGCGCGTGTGCAGTGCCTGGACCGCCGGCGGATCTGCGGCTGATCGACCGCACTCAGACATCGCTCAACGTCTCCTGGCTGGAGCCGGCCGAGAAGAACGGTCGCCTGCGGGCTTTCCAGCTGAACGTGACCGTGTCGGCCCGGTCCCCTGAGGGACGCCGTCGCAGAGAGGTGACCGTCTCTCGCAGCATCGACATACCCATGCGTCAAGGCAGGCAACTGTCGGAAGGTACGACTTGACGGCACGTGTAAGATCTCATGTTGAAATCTCGTCCAGAGCCTGGGTACTGAATCTGGGCCAACTCTGGATTTGTATTAACTTGAGAGAGTCAAGATTCCCGCTGAAATTTCCACCTGTTATGGCTATTCCTACTTCATGGCGAGGACTGCTGAAATAAGAAGTTCGGTCATGTCAACTGTGATTCTGTGCCCACAGTTGTAGCTTTGACCAATCCAGCAAAATCCATCACAGTCACGATCCAGGCTGGCCTTTACTTTGACAGCAGTTTGTCTGTTTCGCAGCTGACAAGCGCTACAGTCACGAGGTGAGCGGGCTGCGACCGGGTCGCACCTACTTGGTCCAGGTGGCGGCCAGAACCTCAGTCGGCTTCGGGCCGCCGCTCGGCACCCACATGGACACGCTGGTGGCCCCCCCTGTGATCGCAGCGGCGCCCACCCTCCGGCCCGGCAAAACGACGGCCACCACCGTGGAGCTGGTGCTGCCATCTGTCAAGGACACCGGAGGGCCAGTGTCCGGCTACTTCGTGATTGTGTCTTCGGATCCGGCGTTCAACGGCTCGCAGCTGACGCCGTACACACTGCTCGAAGCGGAGGACGAGCACAACGTCAGCAGCGACTTCTACGTGGCCGCCGCCCTGCCAATCGGTACGTCTAGCCGACGCGAAGACAGCACATGATGAACATGACCCGTTATCACGACAGCCCAACACTGTTCACAGTGATTAAACGGCAGCAGTGAAAACTGGCACGCAATGTTTGCATTGTCGGTGCAAACATTGCTTTAAGCGGGAGCCAGGTTGTCGTATTTCGGAATGGAACCCCTATCTGACGAGGCAGGCCAATTCTAGGCCTGCCTCGGATTCAGGAAGAATCCGAGGAAGAATGTGGCGCCACGCCAGTGCTCTCGGAGGTTTGGAAAGGGCACGGAACAACTGCATAAAACTTCTGGGTATCTGAAACCATTTCCGTTTTGCATATCATGAGAACCATCGCAGCGTCGGGTCATTTCAGGAAGCAGAAGAGGTAACCTTCCAAGGCCATTTCAGAAACAGAAGAGGTAGCCTTTCAAGGCTTTTTCTGTGAATAGTGATTATTTGCGCAAGCTTGTGTATCGTTTCTTTAGCAAGAGATCAGGGGTTGTGCCCAGCGTCACCAGAGGTATTTCTGGAGGTTTTGTGACATCTTGTGGACTTCCAAAGATCAACTAACGGTGAAGCCGTTGAACCCTTTGAAAATTTCTGTGGCCGGATGGACCTTTTGGAGGTTTATGGGCATTTCAAACATCGTCGTAGCAATAGGCACGTCAGAGAGCGCTTGTTTGGCCTTCTGGGCTTTGGTGACATAAGGCCAGTTCACGAGAATTCGAAAGCAACAGTTGTATTTTCTTGAGGATTCGTTACCCATCTGCCTGCAACTCATAGGCTGATGCGAGACCTGATCTAAGATACCCATCTAACCTGACTTAGGAACACCATGGGCTCCAAAGATCAAAGCATTGTGCGACATTCCCAGGTCAACGGGAATCAAATGCGGCTCATTCATCTGGGAAGAGCAGAATGGTTATTCTTGCGGTGCTGATTCGCCGCAGCCCGATGGACAGGGCCAGCGGTAAAAGCTGATTTCGGAAATTTCCACATTTATTGCAGAAGCAACAATAAACTACGACATGGCTTTACTCGAATGCTTTAACTTAGTTTGTCTTCAAACGCCAAAGGTGTGGGCCATGCTGGCAAAGATGCGCCATAGAGCAACGGTTCATATTTCCAATCGAAGAAAACCATTTTTTGCACTTTGAAGTCTACGGCTGTAGATATAAATTGTTCAGTGGATGGACGGTAGGTTCCTGATAAAGTCAAGGATGGTCTGTGCAGGCTCCCGGGCTTAGGGCATGATTATGAAAATGCACAGCCTTCTCTATACCGGGAAGGACTTGGGCTTACACCCCAAAAATGCATATATTAGCAAAGACTGCATCGAGGACACCTCTGATGCCCCCATGTGGGCACTGGTTGATACTTTACAGTCATGAGATGCCGCCGACGGTTTATCATGGCAGCGCCTATTTTACTGATGGCCAATAGGACGCTGAAGGGCTACTGTTGGCCGGCTTTCGTTACTCTCAATAGCGGCGCCTTCTGTGCCAGAGGCGAGGGTCATAACCTCGTTTGGATATCTCAGACCAGTTGGGATAGCTCCTGAATATGCCACTGAAATCAGACATGACTTCATGGTATTCAGCATGACGTTAAGCCTTTATTGACTCGAGGTGAGCTATTGAACACCCTGCTCCCTGATGCATTTTTTAAACATCTCCTTATGCAGTGACTTAACTCGGCACTGCCTGGCGTATTTTTGTACCTACGACCGCCTGGGGTGTCCAAAAAGGGCACCTCCTGCCATCCCATGATCTAACCGTCAGATCTCAACCGATCTCCCACCAACCGACAGCCCTGTGTGTTACGATTCAGAAAATACTATATTAGCCCAGGTTACGCGACTGATGACACCGCAGATCACGTAAAACGCACAACACAACGTCGGAAAGACGTCGAACATCGGTTTGTACATCATATCTTTGGCAATACATGTCTTAGAAACTTCAACTGGGTATAAAACGAAAGGTGGCGATATTCTGCCTCAGAGGCAAGCCAAAATGTTAAGAAGAAATGTTGGGTTAAGGTCAACCTAGGCGAGATGAAATACTGATCTTATTTTACATGCCAAAGATCGATATTCTCTCGCAGCCCTTTTGATTCACGTAACAAAAAGGACGGAAGTGAAACCTTGTGATAATTAGTTTTGCATTGCCTGCTTCCCATCCGGTCAAAATCAGTCTGGGTCAGGTCAGATAAGGTTGCATTACTCTTCCTGACATGTAACAATAATTTCTCTCTGGGGTTCTACACTGCGTCAAACATACAAGTGAAATGACAACTTGTGACAATTAAATCTTCGCTGTCTGCTCTTTATCGGGTCAGTGTCAAACCAGTCAGGGCACGTGGTCATTTTTTATTTTATGACGAGGAACAATCATTGCTCTTAGCTGCTACTGAACGATCTTCCACAGGCAACGTTGCCTTTAGTTCCATTTTGACATCTGCCTATGACATGACCTGGCATGACCTCCTGTTGTATTTGGCGAAAATTGCTAAGAAACACATATAGATATGTTTGTCTGGCCTGAACGATGGGGAAGGTCAACGGCAACCACTTCTACTATCCACAGCACCAATCAATCGGAATGCCATGATGCATGTGGCCTAGCATGAGCTCTGATGTTGACGTGTCACAGTTTTATATCCTTTGGAGACCGTACCCTAGGTCAGTTCAAATAATTCATGCATTATATTCTCGAATATTATAAAAACCCAAGCATGATCGCGCTGCCTTCCGAAGAGGCGAAGACATGCCTTCAAAAGATCACTTATGACGTGATATGTCCGTGACCTGGCCTTCCATGGAGATGCGTTTGATGTCAAAATATGGAAAATTGATAAATTACAGGTACTGGAAATTTTGTTGGACTGCCTCGAACGGTTAAGAATTTATGCAAGGAAAACTGACGGGCGTATTTAACGTGTTTAACACTGTGCGTATTTAACATTCCGCAGGCGGTGCCGGGTTAAATGATCGCAGCATATTGAAACGTTCAGTACATTTATTTGCGTTACTTGTGCACTTACAAACATTTGGAAGCGAGGCCATTTTAGGTCGTGTCTGAACGACGGAATAAAACCGTGTTTTGCCAGACTACTTTGAACTTTACTTTGAGGCTTTAATTTACTTCCCTCTCGGGGACGGGGGGCTCGGAAAGCCCCTCAGATTTTCCAAATATAACAAGAAAAATCAAAATAAGCTCGAAAGTTCGATTTTTTTAAAGTAGCTGTTCGTACATCATTACGTTATTTTTTCATCTTATGACAAAGTTCCAAAATCAGATGATGTCAGGCCACTGACGTTTTTGACGCTTAAAACAGGAAAAGTGAAAAAAAGTTCAAGTAAGTACTAACGATGGCCAGAAAAGTGAGACTGACAAACGGAGAACGCTATCCAAATCACAAAATCGTTCTCTACAGGAAACCTTTTAACCTGACTACCTCAACGGCACTGACATGCTGTGTTTAGCCTTCCTGCCAAAAATTACCCTGTGCAGGATTTTCCTCATTTTGAATGATGCAACATTACGTGCGTAAGGGGTCAGTGACCTGACGTTAGGGTAGTTGGCCACAAGGCGAATATACGACAGAATAGGCATAAAATACTATTGTCATTCACTTTTAGTGATGCATGATGGGTGTACTTCCCAGTTAACCCTATTCCCGGCAGGGGGGGGGCGGAATCCGCCCCCCTCGGGTTTTTTGCTTGCCAATTCCAGGCTTTTTAACGTAGCTTCACGAAACTTGGTCACCTTTCCTAGCTATTCTTTCTACGTGCTGTGACAAAATTTCAAAGTTTTATTTTGCTCAGGAGCGGAGCCAGGCAATGTTTTTGGGAGGCACCTCATGCCATTTTTGGCCATGTTGAGGGTAAAAGGAAAATGTCTGCCAAAGACAGAGTCTTAAAGCTAGAACTTAAAACTTTATATGGATGTATAGCTAAATAGTCGGGCAATGTGCAGATGTAATTTGGTTTATCTGAGGTCATTGTACAAGGTCAGGTCAGGGTCAAAAGTCAAAATTTGTTTTTTCGCTATAATTTCGTCGCCGTTCTTTTAAATGCAAAACTCGGAACACATATGACGTGGAAGGGTGCCTTCTATTTGTGTACCAAGTTTCAGCTCGATATCAGGTCGGGTCACGGAGCTATGACATAAAATGTTAGTGCGCCTACCCTATATCGCAATAGCCATAAAACAAAATTTTTGAAATAGAGTGAATTCAAATGATTGAAAACGTTTACAGATAATATTAAATGCACACGAGATCATTCCAAGTGACTCCAAGGTCACTGGAGGTCATTTAAGGTCAAAGGTCACAAGTTGATCTGACAAACGGGCGACCATGACAGTTCCCCCTTTTTCACGTCCCTGGCACCGCCTATGCTAACATTATACAAACATTGTAATGCGATTTGTACTTCTTTAGTATAATATGACTAGCAGAAGCCAAAAAAGGTGTTTGCGTCTTTTGTTCATTCAGTTGTTAGAAAACTAATCCTCCTATTTTTGGAACCCTGTGAACGCCCATGAATTTTCTCAAAATTTTAGATTTGCAGACCCATGGTAAAAACCCTATTCATATTCTATCGATTCATGCCAGTTTCATCGAAATCGGTCCATAAACAACGGAGTTATAAGAAGTCCAAAAGTACCCCCCATTTTGACATTTTTGCCCCCCTGTATCCACGAATTTCAAAATTTTGAAAATTTCTTTTGATAAAAGTGTAGTTTACGTCACGGTAAATCGATTGCCGTTTGTTGCGATGAAATCGGACAAGTAGTTCTTGAGGTCTCAGGGGGGGCCGAATCCGCCCCCCCCCCCCCCCCTGCCGGGAATCGACCATACCGTCTAGCCCTCCGGGAATAGGGTTAATGCTCGTGACAGATTCGAAATGGCATCAACTTTCGCGACAGAATCAAGGGGGCAGCCAGGATTTTCTCTTAATCAGTCAGAGCTCAGTGTGAACTGAAATCTGACGAAAACCGCCTGCTAGGAAGACGATATGCAGTGGTTTTCACCAAAATTGCGGCCCCGGGGGGAGGCGGGGCCTACGGGGAGACCGGCCCCCAAAAGAGGGGCCGGGCTCCCGGGCCTCCCCCTTTGGATCCGCCGATGGACGTAACACGATATGACATTGTTTCAGGATCACTTGGGATGCCGTAGAATTCCATGAAATCCTTTAAGATGGCGGATATAATTTGTTGTACATGTTTGCTTTTAGTCCTTTCTGGGACACGAACGATTTTTTACCCTTTGACCTAGGCTGACGATTTACTTGATCTGGGTTGGCCTTGCATGACTATCTTGACGATACTAATTCTTGTTGTAATGCACGTTTCAATACTTCGTTTTATTCCGTGACTCTGTGATTTTTTTGATGAGAATAATTCATTTCCCTCCTATCATCCTTGACCTGACCTCGTTTGGCCTGTGCTTTGCTCCCACGTCATTGAAGAACACGTAAACATAATTATGGGGACTCAATCACGTTTGTTTGACATTCGTATCTCAACCCAATAACGAGATACAAATGTTCGAAGATCTGCTTTAGGTTGACGTGATATGACCTTAGATGATCTTCAGTCACATTTTCTGAGGAAAGCTGCCGTATCTGACAAAACATTCGTAATCGCGATTCCAGAAGGCGACTTCAAGTGACTTTACTTGCATGCCGGTTTCGATGTCATTGTTGTATTCCAATGCGTGTTGACCTGACCTGACCTGACGTATCTGAGGGCAGAAAATTACTTTCCGAAGATGAAAAAAATCGTTTTTGACCCTTTTGGGTTGTTCAGTAACGAAGGCCGGGTTACAGGTCCCATTTACTTTTATTGCCCACATGTTCTGTGAGCCTTCACATGATAATGAATGACCTCCTTGGCCCTCAAGTACTAGCACAGGGTCAATCAGTATGCGTCCATTCTTCATAAAATCTCAAGAGTTTTCGATTGTTGTCAATCCCATCTCGGCAGTTCTCTCAGTTCTCGAGATTCGGGGTTCTCGAGGACCTCCGCACGCGGTAACCGAAGGACGATCCGAGCACCCGGCTGTGCGCGAGTAATCAGTGCTTTTTACACAGAACGGTGGCTACGACATGCATTGCATATCAGCATGGCCTGAGAGTTCAGCATGGAGTGCCTTTGACCTTATGCCAGGTCATCGTAGGCCAGGCATGCATTTTCTACTTTCCGAGCCCATGAAAATGCAATTGCAAACGAATCTGGTTAAACTGATGTTTGGATACAGCCAGATAAAAATCATTATTTTATTGTGACGCATTGCACGTACAAATGGCACAGAAGTTTCTTGCAATCATGCAGCATCTATTTGTAGTTTGGCTTTTGGCAGTTTATGGAGATTTCCGGTTAGCAAATAAACTAGTCGCGTCCATATGACACTCTGTATGACCGGTTGGGATATATCAGCCTTTGCAGCGCTGTGCAACATTTGGTGGAGATGTGCAACATGGGCCAAACTGACTGACATGGTCACCAGAGGTGGCAGATGGAGTCATTGACGCAATATTGCATGTGCGCGGTAATTGAGGCCATTTCAAGGCTGTGCTCATGTACAAAGCTCTTCAAAAGACACATTTTTTATTGTTGATGTTAACTGGGCCAAGAAACACACCTTGTATATCCCGTTATCACGAACGCTTAATCCGACCTGGCCTGTGACCCTGACGGTTGATGACCTTGCGTCAAGTGGCACTCAGAATATGAAGTCAAACTGCCAGAGAAGTACTGGCACGCAGTCTTCAGTTTCGGTGTGCTTTTCATTGAGAGTAGTCAACTCTAGACAAAAAAAAAATCACTTTAGAGTGTTTGACCTGACCTGTGACGTTATCAGTGACACAAAAGTAAACAAATGCATAGGGCACAAAACTGCACGGCTCGGCGCTATCTTGAGATAGACGACGGGAGATAAACGTTCACCCCTCCCCTCCCCATTCAGGGTAAGGTGGCGGAATACCGTAGCCAGTGCCGAACTAATTCCCTATGAGACTAGGTTTACGACAATTTAACATCGCTAACATATGAGCAGTAAAGCAAATCTGAAACCGAATCGCGTGCAAATGTATTTTTACTAACATTCAGTTTCAACGCCATTCATATCTTCCAGGAGCGTGTGCAGCGCGACAGCACGTTCGTTCTGGGAGACGACCTACACTACAACAGCTCGTCTCGACCGTATCACAACCGGCCACTGGCCCTGGGTGTCACCTACCGCGTGGGCGTGGCCGTGCTCTCCCGGCTGTCCGACGACAACCAGCAGCTGGCGTTCCGGCCCACCGACGACGTCGTGCTCACCAGCCAGCCCAGCGGTAAGAACCGCCCGGTCCTGCCGTCAGAAAACATCGGCGCAGCAGCTCCTGGACCAAGCAGAGCGGCACCTCCACCAAATGAGATGGCCCTATGCCCTACGATTTTGAATGAAGACTCCTCCCCCTCTCGGTGAGCTGTTTCAACCATAAAATGTAAGGTGTCAGGAACCATAAGAAGGGGCTTTTAAAACATTTATTGATCGCCCCTGACCAATTATTAGCGGTTGAAGGTTTTCAAAGAGGAATGAGAATGAGACCAGTGGTATCAAGGAAACATTTAAATTCAAAGTGTTTTCACATTATTATCATTGGCGCCTCCAGACAGCATACAAGACCGGGCAATGTATAATGCATCCTTTCTTATACTTTTACGAATTTTTGTCGTCTGAAGGAGCCTGAAATGAGCCATCGTAACCTTTTCTAAATTATGAAGTACGGAGAATACGAATTAGCTAACAATGGTGGTGTTAGCAAGCAGGAATGGAGGGTTCGTGTCTTGATTTCAGCTGAATGCAGAGGTACCTTTGTCATTGTGTATGTTGTTTGCATTCTCCTGAGGTCTAGGTGCCTGATGCATGTTGACATTGCAACGTAATGTTGATTATTAAAGTCGAGAAGATAAAATAAAACAGTTATTTGGATTAGTATAGTTTACAGCCGAAATTACTGCATTTTAATAATGTTTATCATAGTTTGTATTACTACATGGTAGAAGTCTGAAAGGGATAGTAAAATTGTTTTGGTGCACGTTTCTCACTGCTGTTTGCCATCTTGTTAACAGTAAGGTAGTGTCTACGCAATATATGTGTACCGAGTAGGGACGCCCTGGATCTGCCCCTGGCAATATGCACCGTAGGTTGTACGTCAAAAAGCATATCCCCTGCGCAGCCACGTAACAGTTCCTGATTGGAAAGGCATTTCGTGAAAGCCATGTTCGCGACATAATCCAATTTTGGTCCAATGGACCCACCCTTGCTGGGAAAATATCACCTATGCACGGCAAAACAAACCAAAAAAGCAACCAAGTAGAACAGCTGTATCTGTCCCTTATATCATAAAGGAGATGATGTGTATTTTTTATAAGAAATGCCCTGAATTGTCCCTTTTTGTACCCTGGATCCGTCACTCTTGTCATAAAATGTGTCATGAGTTACAAGGCATGAAATAAACAGGTGCGTTGCACACAGATTGTAGCCTGGTTGTCGTAACACTGAATGGGCATAAAGAAGTATTGAACAGGCATTTAACATCAAAGGAACAATGAATAAAATTCAGCAAACACGACTCCTTTCTTGAACGATGCCATCGCAGTGAAAATGCGTAATGCCACCTTACACGATCCGGTTGGTTTATTTATATATTGTTGGTTTACCCAACGAACTTAGCATGCACCATGCATTCGTCTGAGTTATTGGAACTACTGGAAATAACGGTGTTTTGCGGATGTTTTGTTTTTATAGGCGATTCATAAGAGAAAGAGATGAAAATGAAAATGTTACCCACCAGAGAGCACCATGTCACAAATATATACGTTAAGCGTATCACGATGCATTGGTCATCTAACTTTGCATGACAAATAATTCTGCCGAAGCTTTCGAGGTGGAGGTCCGCAATTACCGCTGACCTTGAGAGGGGCCAAGTCATTTATAGGGGAGGGGCAAATTGTAAATTGGCAGTGAGTAATGTAAATTTGATCAAATGCCCGAATATTGTCGGTCACTGACTCGTGCACGTATTGCATGCATGTATAGTAAAGCATGCACTTGTGGTACAAAAAGGCATTAATATTTGTCTGTGTCTTCTGACAGTGGAAAAACAGAGTTTTCCCCAGCTTTGGTCATGCTTTGTGGGCCCCAGACCCTTTTAACCCGTGTTTCATTCCCCCTGTCAAGATATCTGCGCTCTTTGATCATTTCCCTTCAAGACACACAAATGACCATTTGTTGTAAAAGTTCTAACGCAAAATTTCCCAAAACGCTCACGTCTCGATGCTCTAGATACCATGTCTTATTGGCATTTGTTGGACTGCGGAAGTGCAGGTTGCTCTAGCACCAACTTGTGATTGTGATTACCCATTTGCGATTGGTTATCAAGTCGTGCCTACATCCAAAAGCATTTCAAAATGCGATTATCTTAGATACTTTCATAACCATGTTATTAACAGCATGGCAATACAGAAAAGCAGCAATGCTATCAACAACATGATGACAGCACAGAAAGCCATCTGGGACTGGCTATCTGACCCCAGATTACATTTTTCCATCGTGATGACTGGCCGACATCGGCAGATGCCTCCCAGCGTCCGCAAATGAACGTCGTTAACGGCGCCCTGTAGACCGAGCCGGTCCAGAATGCTGTCACGACTTACGAAGGTCGTGAGGTTGGTGTGCGTCGAAAGTCTGTTACTCTCAGACATACCTATTTGGAGTGATGCCGAATTTTTCGTTCTGATAAGTATAGCCAACCGCTCGGCATTAATGGGTGAAGCCAGCCCCTCTCCCCCGGAATTTGAACTCCGGTGAATCTTACATAAAGCTAATCAGATACCTTACTGGTAGTGTTTCACTTAAAAAATCTCTATACCTGCACAATGCAAATGTTGTAACAATACATCATTGGCCTGAGCAGCTTGGTTCTAGAAACCTTCTATAGATAGCTAGTTTCCTAGCAGGCCCGTGCTAGGTACTCGAGCTGTTACTGACTTCACCGATGATACCCCGCTTAGATTATTTATAGACAGTAGCGCTGCCAAGGGAGGGTCTAACTGGATCCAGCCACCCAGCCCCCATTCTGCAGCGGGTTTGTGGCAGATATCCGACCTTGATCAGGCAGACATGCGTACTATGCGTACCATGCGTACCAGTCGTCTGGGACTTTACAGTAACAACTGTGCCAATATCCTTTGTTAAACCGTGAAAATGGCCAAGCCAGACCAGAGAATGACCGGTGGAAGGCAAAAAACTAATAGTAATAAGAGCTTTTTGTCTTTTGGCCCGATTTTGCCCAGCCGCTCGCTTCTTTATTCATCTACACGTATGGTAGCAGGGAATGACGAGCCCGAGCAGTTTTTTTTCCAAAAAACGCGGGGAATTTAACCGGGATTTTCGTGAGGGGTCAAGACTAAAACAAAAATGTTTCGTACTAATCTTATCGTTGTATTGCAAACAGGTGAGGCATGGGGAAATTGGCCCTATCAAACAACGCATCTGAAACATTAAAAAAAATAAAACCGCCTTACCTTGGTTTTGCCTTTTTAAACAATGCATTTGTGGCGATAACCAATATTTGGGAAACTATGACCATAAGGCTGGGGTCATCTGACCCCTCTGACCACCCTCTGGCTAAGCTCCTGGAAACCACCCATAGGTAACCGGGTCCCTCTGTTTGGTTCACAGATGCTGGATTGGTCGCTGGCATCATCATATTTGTGTTCCTGCTGCTGCTTCTCGCCATCCTCGCTGTCATTTACGTCAAGTGAGTGTTGAAATGCACAGACACGCAGTATGATATTAAGCCTGCGATTCTTGGGCGTTTAACAACAACATTCCACGAAGTCTGTTAACCTGCGCCTCACTGGCAGTCGACGCCATGGACGCCCGACGGGGAGGGGCGGTTGATCGCCCTCCGCCGTCTAACTCACGAACAGTTGATCGCACGACAAAACTGAGCACATCATTGGAAAACTCGTGACAAGTAAAGCTGGAAACTGACCTTATTTTTGGTTTTAGATAATATGGTGGCCATTAACGTCCTATGTATGTTTTCTCATAGCCGACTGCATGGTACCGAGAAACGGCCTGGATGTCACGAGCTGTAACTAATAACGTGTAGTTGAAGGCATCAGCGGTCAGGTAAAAGTCCGCAGATGCTGATACACGTCTAATTTTCCTGATCTGCCTAATATCTACGCCGAAACGTTAAGATAAAGACACGGCGATATTTGCACCGCTGCACGACGGACGTCGTAGCCGAACGCGGTATGGAATTAACGGAAACTGATTTTAACGTTCGTTTATGTTCTCGAAATAAGTTTTTTCAAGTGTTGTTTCTTCATCCAAATGGTTGTTGTGATGGTTTATCGTGCTTAAATATTGAAAAAATCAGTAGTTATCAATCTACATAACTGGTCGAGCTTTATTCGCGAAACCCTGTTTATTTCTAAAATAAGCAATTTTTAAACGTTTTGAACTTCTTGGTGTTATTCACAACTCTGCAAGCAGGTTCTACCGTTTGCTACCCGATCTGAGTCGTTTATCGCCGTTTTTGATGGCAGTACATTCTTGCTCCTAAAATTTTTTCGTGGCCTGACCTTAGGTCAGTGGTCAGAGGTCACTTAAACTCTGTCTATTGACGGAAAGTTGATGTCTGCATCTTTCCGCACTCAAATTCTTGAAAAAATCCGTCATTTTCTAAAAAAAATGGACAAATTGTGTTGAAAACGGGCTTGACCTTAGATGAATGATCAGAAAATTTCCGAGAAATGCAAGATAAAAGAATTTTTGCATTCAACAAGGACTCTGGCCCCTGAAAGTCTTATTTTGACATCATGCTTACCAAAAAATTTACGGGGTTCAAATATTTCTTGGACATAGATCAGTTTGACCTGACCTAGATCAGACATCTGACTTGAGCTGAGACAAAAAAACTTGACGCAAGATGTAAAAATAATAAAGGAAAACTTGCACAAAGTTTCGTAGCGCTGCATTTGTTTTCTCTCTCACAGTGTTGGGAAATCCTCAGGCGGTTAAGCCCCCGTCGGGGGCGAGTTAATGGTCAGCAGTCGTAGTACATTACCTTTCAGTACCGTACCTGTTACAAGTTATGGAGTATCTTCTGCTTCATTTTAAGTCCATAATTGATGTCCGCAGGCTTTTCAGCGTTTCACATCACTCGGGTCTTAAAGGCTTTCGATGTGGATTTTGGCTATTCTGCGTAATTGATCTGCACCAAATCGCACGTGGTCTTGTTTCCAGGAGGCCGGAGAAGATACGTGCACTACTCGGCAGAAAGACGAGAGGTCCCGGTAAGGCAATAAAACGTTTCTTTCACCTGTGTAGTAAAATCAGGACGCAAATAACAGTGAGGTATGTGTCTGACAAAGCCTTTTTTATAAAAAAAAATGCAAAACGTGCGAAAGATTGGCTTACTGATTAACATATATAATAGCAAATGTGTTTTTTTCGTTTCTCCCAACCTTAAGCTTATTTCAGCGTCTTTCCGCATGCCTTACGGAAGATTCTTATTTTATTTTATTCACACTTTGCTTTAAGCTGACAACATGCTGGTCTAATTCCGTTCAAACCCCGATGTATTTTTTCCCCTCCAGGGGGCATGTCGCTCGAACCAATGCCTCCCATCCCTGCTGAAACTGATGAAGAGATAGATGAAGAAGAAGGCGATGGTGAAGAAGCCATCTACCAAAACCTGCAGGTGACCGTTTTTTTGGTGGGGAGAATTTCCCGGAAACAATAAGCAATACACATCGCACTGCCGATTACAAAGAGAACCAACCATGTGGCAAACTATTTTATCTCCATCCATGCCTCCATGGCAAATGTTACTTCCTGCCGGTGAGGAAGTTCATCCCCAGACAGTTTTTACTAGTTTGTCTAAACCCCATGGCTATATCGCTTTTTGCATAGTTCACCTTATTCCGTGCACGATTCCATGGAGTGCCTGAATATGCAGAGAAGGGGACGGGTTCTGACCCCCCCGCCAGATCTCAAAAACTACTCTTAGGAGTGACACGCAAAAATCGGAGTTCGTTTTGCCTTAACGTAATACATTTTCCAAGAAATGGAAACGAAAAACTGTGTCAGGGGTTTTTATACAAATAGATACAGATATACGTTTACTACACCTCTACGTTTCCACTTCTATTCTGTACTACATTGCCATAAACATATACTTCAGGCTATGCAGAAATAGGGTGTTCCAGCGACCAAAAAGGTGTCAATTTAAAGAGTCACTGCTGCCGTATTTTTGAACTGAGTTAAGCGCAACTGCCGAAGATCAATAGCCAATGACTGCATATTATACATGTTTTGGTGAGGTATAAAAATTCGGAATGCGTAGGCAAAAACGGTGGGGGAGAAGGAGTGGTTTCAGTTTTTAAAGATATGCATTTATATATATGCATACATATATATATATATATATATATATATATATATGCACAACGCAGCCAATGGACAGGTTACATGGACAAAACTTCATCCGAGTACGCATTTATCCAGCAGCTTTGCATAGGCGAAGCCAGGGACGCAAACGAGGGTGACTACGTGCGTCGAAGGCTTGATGCACGGCGACACGTTTTTTTCGCGCAGGAACCTGAGAATTGATTGTTGAGCCCGCTCTATACCTTATAAATTCCTGTTCGGGAAATTTTCAACTGTATGCCCGTGCACGTTTCATGTACACATGCTCTTTCCCTATGTCATCAGTCATCCTACAAGAGGCTAATGTTTACAGTTTACAGTTGGAAAAAATAACCAAGGTAAGACAAAACTAGGCTGAAAACAGCCTGACGAGTTATGGTTGTCACCTCCCCCCCCCCCCTCCGTGAGGTTTCTTGTGACTGCCGGCGAACGGCCGCCATCAAGAAGTGTCATGTGCTAAAACTGACTTATGACATCTGACAACTGACATCTATGCATGCATCCATCTATCCATGCATCCATCCATGCATGACTTTACATCCATGGTCTCGTGAGGCCACCGAGTTCTGACGCCATTCTCGAGACCTCTACACCTTAGGTTCGTTTTGTCGTTTTTCCATAAAGCTTGAGAAGATATCGGACCAGTTTGCGACTCATAGCTGTTTCAGGCTATGCTTGACGACATACCGGGGTTTGAAAGGGCTGTAATATTTCCAAGGTCAGGTGAGGTTGCTGACCTTATGTAATCTCGAAATGTATTTGAACCGGTCTTGTGGTAATCTGTGGCGCTCATTTCAGATACGGCAACAATTTTCATCCCAGTTGGTGATCATAACACAATTATGTGATAGCATACCGTGTTTTTTTACACTAGCCGTGCCATAAAAGGTGACAGTTACTTTTTACCACTCGTTGCTTTCACCTTCACCCGGAAAAATAAGAGTTGTTATTGAATACAGGGTTTGGTCATTTTGAACACCAAGTCGCCACAGAAGCGAGGCTCGCAGACCCTTCTATTATAGCACTACTACGACGGCGGCACAGGTGGCAAACAGTCCCGTTTGCCGTGACCTGGTAGTAGTAGTGGTAGTACTTTATTAAAAGCCATCCACCGCACATTTGCGTATTACTGGCCCGTGGTCAATAAAACGCTGACACCATGAGTATTCAGGATAAAGTAGGCTCACACGCGATATAGACGTGAACACATCACAGCAGAGGCGAGCAGGTTCATTAGGCGTCACTGGCAGTGCGCAGACGTTGGCTCATTTCACGGCCTAAACAGTGTGCCTACACTACGCTATGCTACCCGCCTACGCTACACACTCGTTTCCGTTTCATCGCTCGATCTCAGTGAGTAGCGAGGTGCGCGTGGGGGGACAACCACCCCCCGTTTTTCGGGCGCATACGCTAAAATCCTTACTTCCAGCGAGGGTTGAAGAAAACGAGCTTGCCAGAAGTTTGACTATGCCTGTCTGATCGTAACTGTGATGCCGCGATAAATCACTCACCCATCAAAGTCCAGACATAATAATTATGGATCTCCGACTTATGAGAAATAGAAATGTGGCTGCGTATGTCGCGCGTACTAACAGAAATCCGACGTCTCCATCGTTTCAGCCCAACCAGATCAACTACAGTCGAATCGAGGCGGCAGGTTTGGCAGAAGCTACCAGACAAGGCATTGAGACGGGCCTTTTCAGGTCTCAGATGCTGAGTTTGCCACATGGCTCCACCAGGCCCTGCAACCGCGGCCTAGAAGGCGTGAACAGGCGCAAAAATCGATACGTGAACCTCATTGCGTGTAAGTAGAGTGCATCGAGCTGCATCATGGTCGACGGAGCTGATGATATTAGTCAGCGTTATGTGATCTACGCAGCTCTCATGTGGTGGCATTGTCATTGCTAGCTATGATGGCGGTTTTATAACCCTCTTTCTGGCTTAGTGTTGGTGCTCCTTGAGTCACAATAAAATAAAAGTGAGTCGCAATAAAATGCGAGGCAGTACAGATCATTGCAGTGATAAATGTGCATCACAAAAACTCATTTTCCACAAAATAACGTCAAGTTCTCTTTAGATGTGTGCTAACCATGTTGAAACCATATCTATATGCTATTTGAGTAACGTGGGTCTGTCGACTGTCGACAAATCTTTGTTCCGGTCCAGGGCCCAAACGGATTGGCGGATCGGCTCGTCTATATACTATTTGAGTAACGGCTATCTGTCTGTCTGTCCGTCTGTCTGTCGACAAATCGTTGCTTCGACCCAGCGCCCAAATGGATTGGCAGATCGGCGAGTGCCGTGCACCGTCCGAAAGGTCTCACGAGCCGCCAGAAAATCCGCTAATTTTTGTCCCACTGCGACACGTCGTTGGTGCATGTCGCGCACTTCAGGGTTGATTTTTTCAGCATGCATACCATGTATAACGGTAAACAAACAGCGCTAAACAATGCTTCGATTTAGGCCCTTTTTGTCGGTTATTTCTGAGACTGACAAAAGGGCCCCTGAAACTTCCAAAGGGCTCCTGGGACCGCAACACGGCTCCAACACGGCAAATTGCCCCGTAGACCGCCAGAAGGGTCACAGGGCCCCTGAGACGGCCCAGGTGAGGAGCGAATCCCTGGGGTGGCGTAGTGGCCCCAGGAATGTCATAGGGACCCCAAAGGGTTTCACGGACCTGTGTAAAAAGCAGCAAGTTCCTGACGCAGTCAGAGGTCCTCCAGGGGGTTAATGAGACCCTGAGACGACAAGATGGCCCCTTAGATGGATAGAAGGACCCCTGAAACTCTCTAAGGGTCACCGGGACTGCAGAGGGGCACCAACATGACAAAGGGTCCATGGGAGTGGTTAAAGTGCCAGAAAGGCCCCTGAGACGACAAGAAGTTAAAGGGTGCCTACCACGGCATAAGGAGACCCTGGCCGGCCAGAGGGCCCCTGAACAGGGATTCATCAGTGATCTTCCCAACCTCGAGAGAGGCACAATGGGCTACACTGGTCTTTTTGAAATCCTGAGGGGTTCCTGATGTAGTTAGAGGGTCCCGGAAAGACCATGTAAGTCCTGAGACGGCAAGAGTGGGCCCTTACACGGCAGATGGCCGCCCCTGAGACCGCTAAAAAGGTCGGAGGGCTCTTGCGAGGCAAATGCGATAAGAGGGCTTCTGAGACGGCCAGGGGTCCCTCGAGTGTGTTAGATTGGCTCCTACCACAGAAAAGGTTCGCCTGAGACTGCCAGTGAGGCCACTGAAGCGCCGGCAAGGCCCCTGATACGGCTGGAGGGGCCCTATGACTGCTCGATATACTGCATGAAACAGAGGAAGACTCCTGTTACAGCCATGCAGACTACCGGAAACGTTCAGAGGGTCCGTGACACTGCACACAGGCCCTTAAAGCACCAAAAAAGCCTTTCGTGACTGCTAGAGGGTCCTTGAGACGGCAAAAATGCTCCCCATAGACGATAAGAGGGTACCTACGACAACAGGGAGTCAACTGAGACTGCCAGAGAGGGGTCTTTGAGACTGCTAACTAGCAGTCTCCGGCAAAGGCCACTCCGGAGAGGCCCCTGAAACTGCTGCGTGGCACGTGCCGCGCGCAAACCCTCAAGCGACGGTAATGTGAAAAAGCTGTTTCTGGGCGTTTTTCAAGATAAAATGCGGTGTTGGCAACCCAGAGATCGCAGTAACTCGAAAAAAGCATCATGGTGTAGTGTGTACCGTCTTTCGTTCGTATCGTGCACCCCACGGTTCGGGTGCCACGCCGCCTGGAAGCAGATGATGCACTCATTATCGAACCTCTTATCCATTCCACTCCAGTATCGCATAGAGGCCGTCCACTTTTTGCAATGGAAAGGACATCCGCGTGTAACCTCTTCTTTTGCGTTCCACATCAACCCAAAAACATGGTGTTTCACTGCAGTATGTTTGCAGAAGGCTGCTTGGTAAAGTCCTGTACGTCTTAACAAGGATTTATGACCAAAAAGATTACCTTGTCGGCTGCATATGCAGATTCAGTTCGTAGCCAAATAACTTAAACAGCTCACGCGGGACACAACATCTAGGATCTGCGTCGTCACGAACTCGAAGTCAAGTACTTCGTCATTCAAAATGGTTTAGTTTCAAAAGCCTATCTTGTCCACACAGTGACAGTGATTCTAACTGGACATCCTGTCAATAGAAATCGAACAATGCATCGCATAACATTCTTTGTACGTTTTAGAATGCTCATGGGCAAAGAGCAAAATGGCTGTTTCCCATGTTTTCCACCCTTTTGTCTCAGATGTCGAGGCAATTACTTAGATCAGATCATTGCAATGAAATACAAAATAAAATCAAGTATATCTAGAAATAGGGCCTGCCGTCTACAAGAGCGCCCAGCAATGAACACGTTACCATCATATGTGAAAATCCGCGTCCCAAAGCCCAAAGATCTGAAAGGTCAGACTGTTTCGAAACTGATCGCATTTATAACTGGACAGTTCATTGTTAAAGAACCTTACTGAACGAAGCAAGAGGCAAGACCCAATCTTAACCTCATTTTAAAAGAGCTGTGCTGTGAAACGGGATAAGTTGGAATGATTTCCCATGTCTTGACGGTCACGTTTCTGACCTCGGACAAAAAATCCCTTTGGTTTCAGAAATACAGCAAAAAATGTGGAGAACATCCTATCCCACTTGTGTTGAGCAAACTGGTTTTACTTGTCATTTGCGCCGTGATGGCGTTCAGAGAAGAGCTATTACTAAAAAATGCTCGGCTCGCGAAAAAAAATATGGGGAGTTGCCAGTCTAGCATATCTCATCCATGTGATGTTCAATGAACCAAGCCCTGAGAGAGATGGAGAGAGCAGCAAGGATAGTGATGGACATACGACACCTATTACTTAGTCCTATTACTTAGTATCTTGGCAAAAATGGTACTTTGCTCAGCTCACCAATGTCAACACATACCGCAACACTCCACCATCACAATGATAAGAACAGGGTGTCGCGACGCGCTGAGCGCTGACGGTCATCTAATCGCAGTACTGTAGTCGGTCATGGTATCGACTTAGTTTTTACAGTGTGTTAATCCTGTAATGATGGGGTTTTGCAATGGCGTAGTCAGAGAGAAAACGCTTGGTTGTCTATATATCTAAGATGTATACGTAAATATTTTTTTCAGTCGTGGTATGTTCTTCTTTTGAAAAGAAAGAGAAATAAGAGGTCTTAAATATTTCTAAGGCTTTAATTATTCCTAAGCAGTAGGTTTCCCATGAAACAGGAATATTATGTGTTGCACTCAGAAAGACCGTATTTTCTTTTTACAGACAAAACTGCAAGTTTTGCACGCATGTGTCGTCATTATTTAGGGCAACACGCAACTCAACCATGGAATAGGAACATTCCTATACGACATCGCTCTAATCGTGATTGGCATGGCTCGTAAGCGTCGGATTTCGTGATTTGTTTACGGTGCTCTTGGCCATTTTCAGACGATGACACTCGTGTCGTTCTGGAGAAGCTGGCTCAAGACGATTCATCAGACTACATAAACGCCAATTACGTTGATGTGAGTAATCTCCGTGGTAGCGTTCTCAATGGTAACGTTTGTAGTCCTGTAATTAGTTTGTAGCTGAAGGATCAAGGATGGTTTGACATTTTTTCTACGTTTTATGGAACATTTTGTCCCCCATTAACCATATTTTACTGCTGTGGATTTCGCTTAAAATCCATGCGGGGTCCGATTCGGACCGGAGGTCCAAATCAGAGGTCATTATAATTTCAAGGTCATTGTAGTTAGGAAGTCAGTGTAGTTGAATGAAAGCGTCAGAAGTCTGTTGATCAACGGTTCCATCCTCCTTATTTTTCTGTTCCTCCCTTGCATTTTCTCTAATCCGCCCCTTTTGGCACATGCTTAAGTACATTTGGTGTATGCAGTTCGCATAAATGTCATAACGAGGTGAAAATCAGTGGTGCAAACTATTGGTACAAGTGGATGGAAGGCTGAGCCTTCCCAATATATGTGCCTTGCTTTGCCCTTAAGTCCTGTTTATGCTTCTTCTGCAGCATGTGTCCCTCGCATGTTTGTTATGGCATGTAAAAATGCTTATGTATTGGGCCATAGCGTGTTTTCAGCTCGCAGAACTCTCTTACGCATGGCGTTGCATTACCCCTTTGGTCATAAGTGCTGTTTAAATTTAATGAATGTCTGAAAGTTCGTAAAAACATGCGTGTTCTTGTTCATATAAAACATAGGTTCATCATTTGGAGCATTTGTAACACAATGGGACCGTTTTTAAAAAAAATAAAAACAGGAAATATTTAGGCATGGCGCAGAGTTGGAAAATATCAGTCTTTGTTATTCATCGCTATTTTCCAATATTTTCCGACTAGTGCTTTGCTCCTTCTCGTCCCAGCGATATGAAACAAACACAGGCGGACAGGAGTCGCCAAGTTCCTTCCATTGATACCAAAAACATATTTCTGGTTCAAAATTTCACCCCAGTACCCTGTACCCTGTGAAAGGCAACATAGCCCGAAATATTTAACACTCTTATTTTAATCGTCTTTGATGTTTACAAAGAGTCTGTTGTGTACCTAAAACTTCCATCAAAGTGGTTTTCGGACTTTTGCAAGCACTTGATCCTTTGATACCGTGTATTTTCATGCACGGATCAACACTAAGGCCAGGCTAAATGCTGACCTCAGGTTTCGAGCCTCTAACGCTATTCTTTGCTGGGGGGCAGGTTTTGTCCCCCTACGATCTCGGAAAGTATTGTTCCGATTTCCTCCCGAAAACATGTTCGATAGCCTGTAACAGAATCTACGTTTCTAAAAAAAAAATGTTGAAAGTTTCCAGAAGGGGGACACAGGAGTCAAAATGGGCTGTAAATAAGAGGTTTATTTATGCCAGTTTCCTGACCACGCTTGACGACCAAATTTGTTCCAGTCCATGTCACTCTATCGACAGTTGATAGGTCTATCAAATAAGTTAGGAAGAGGCCGATTTTCAAAATTCATACAGGTATAAAAAACCATAGACGTATCAAAAGAAGCACACTTTTTGAAAAATGCCAGTTCATTCTACAACATATTTTGGGTCTTGCGAGCTGATTTGTGGTCGGAAATTATTCCTATTTTTTTCACATGCCACATTATATACACATGAAAATGTTCATAGGCGAATCCAGTCACCACAAAAAGTGGGAGGGCTTTGTACATGGTAAAATGAGCCCTAGTTTTCTATGAATAAGAAGAAATGAAATGGACCTTTTTGCATTGCCCTGGTGTCCGCCTCTGCTCTTTCTTGCACTGAAAATATGGCATTTCATCGTAAAATGTGTGGAATTAACAAAAATAATTACAAAGACCCAGATGTCTGTTGGGCCCACTGAACATCTTATTGGGCAAACTATGCCTGGAGACGCCCGTGGCATTAGACATAGGTGAATTATATATGCAGATTTGGATAAATACGACCATATCACACGCTAGCTTTGTTTTATTCATACAAAAAGTCGTACAATTCTAGGAATCAGAAAATATGCATGTCCCCTTTTAAAAGTCACTGGATCTGTCACTAACCAATGTTTTTCTGAAAAAAAAATACTTGAAAGGGCGTAGAATGCAAACGTTTCGATTACTTCAGCTTGAGCCGTGACACCATGAAAGACATTGAAATAGTGCATAACCAAGTCAAAGTTTGCGACTCCAAAAAGCGCGATATTCCTGAGACCTGCCTCCCTTAGAACGTGTCCTGGAGCCGCCTATGGAAGAGGCAAATTTTTGAAATTTTGTCACTACATGCGAAAAAGATATTTAGCCAAAGACACTTAGGTTCATGAAGCAGCTTCCCTCAAACTTTGGGAACTGGGAGCGAAAAACCGGAGGGCGGACAGAACTACCCCCATCATGGAGTATGGTCAGCCGGGCACCACCTGGTTGTGTCAAAAAGGGTATCCTCGTATTTTTTCATGAATAACTTCTGAACCGTTAGTCAGCATCACCAAACGTTCAATACCTGTTCATCAAGGCATTTTAGATATTTGGACGTCAAAATTATTTCCATGCTTGGTCAGGTCATGGAGGATATGTCATAAATGAGCCCCTCCATTCATGTTTTTACCTCTTCGGGCGGTGGCGCAAACATCCTTCGTTTTTTTGGTAATATTCGCAAGTAGAACGCTTGTATTGTTTGGATTTACATAGGAAAGGGTCCCAAAAAGATATATAACCGTGACACGTTAACATTAAAGGTCATGCTGGGTCACATGCTTGATAACAATTGGACTGATTTGCATTGTGGCTGATGAAGTGGTTGCCCCGACCTTCCTCATTGTCTTAGCTAGATAAGAAATTTGTATGCGCCTCTTAGCACGGTTCACCAAATGCCACAGTGATGCCATGTCAGGTCACGTCGTTAGCTGACCACAAAACAAATGAAATACAACATTGTCTGTGGAAGATCGTTCAGTAGCGGCAGCGAGCAATTTTTGTTCCTAATCAGAAAAAGAAAAACGGTTATCTGTCCTGACCTGGCTTGACCTTGATGCGGTTAGGGGCAGACAGAGAAGATTTAATTATCACGAGATGTCATTCATGTCAGTTCTGTTCTTGACGCAGTTCGGAATCCCAGCAAACAAATATTGCTCTTTGTAAGGAAAAGTATATCAGAATTTCAGAGCCTTCGTGAATCACTTTCAAAATGACGAATGATACGGCGGAAAGACACATCAAGGCGATTCAGGAGATCGCTGGCATGGTGGCAAAGCATGAGACTCAGCTCCAGTGGCCCCTTCAGTTGGCAGAGGCCCTTAGGCGGCAGTTGAAAAATTTCAGAAAATCGTCCGTGAAGACGCTGTTGACAGTCGAGTGAGCATGTGTAACATAGGGTGATGCCACTGATGAATCTTTGACCAATGCCAAAAATATTTGCAAATTGCAAAATTTTTCCGAAATGTACAAACTGTTACAGGTAGTGAGGAAGGTGTCCTTAAATTTTGTTTTGGTTTGTGCTAGTTTCATCAAAGTCCATAATGGTGCAATACAGCATAATGGCCGATGAAACCGCTTCAGATGTCCGTATCTTTTTTCATGATTTAGGGGTGCCATTTGGACATTAAGCTGCTTCCAGCCTCGAGAGGTTCCAGAAAAGGTTCAGGTTGATGGCGTTTTGTTTACTTCTTTATTTTTATTATTATTTTTCCTCTTCCCTTTAATAGGTAGGCGGGAACAAGGCAGGAGTGCCCTTCCATGCTCATGTGATCCAGTTACCTTAGATACCAAACCCGAACATAGATTTTAAACTCAGTCACGTTGGATCGTATCACTCCACGCAGTTTTTTTTTGTAGGGGTGGGGGCAAACCACCACCAGTGTTAGTATATTGTTAAGCCCAAGATCTCGGCAAGGAACAGATTGCAAAGCTAGTGACGTCTGTCGAGATCTTTGGTGATAGTGATGTAAATGATAGCCAGGTCAACGTGCCGTGACCTCGGGCAATTATCGAGAATGTTTGGGTGTTCCGGAAGTATTTTTGGTGCTGAATTCAAATTTGGCGCGTTTTTTGATCCCACACCACCCAAAATTTTCACTTTAATTCCCCTTTTAAGGGGCTCAAAATCTGAGGTCATCATTTAACCCGCCCTTAGTACTGAACTGAGGAAGAAAAAATTGTATGAAGTACCATGACAGCACTATCAAGACCACTATTACTGTGCCATATAAGCGCCATTATGAAGTACCATTAAAAATGTATGAAGTACCAAATTACTTGCTAGGAGTCTGAAGAACACTGGTGTACGGTTTAACCGCACAACGAGCATGATATAGGCATCAGAGAAGATTAAAAATGTTGAAGATTTCTTAAAATTTTGCCTTTGTCCTGATCGTTAGGAGTGAAAATTTTAGATGACAAAATGTATTTTTTGGCACCAATGAAGGGAACTTGGGGAATTCTCGCCCGCCTTTGTTTCTTAGCTCGAGGACGTTTAGGAACGAAGCTCTGGTCGGAAAATAGCGGAAAATATCCCACAATCACAAAAAAGAGATTTTCGGATTCTTTGCGACACCCCTAAATGCTTTTCAACATTTCTAAATCGTCCCAGTGTGCTACAAATCTTTCAGACTATGAAAAAAAAACAGTGCGTTCAGAAAATTTCAGATTTTCGTTAAATTCGAAGAACTCTAATGGTCACTTGTCATGACTGTCATGCACTGACTCCATAATTTAGCGAAAGTTTGTTTGAAACGACCTTAAAATATTCTCATATGCCTCCTCCCCAAAGGTTTCCTAGAACAGCGTCTTTCTAATGGTTGTAAGACAAGAAAATTTGAAATAATGTGTCAAGCGTAGGGAAAATGGGCCAGATTTTACAGTGATGGTGCAGACGGTGCGTCTTTGTAGCCAGAAATGCACACTGCCGGGTGCCGAAAGCCAGCCTTAGACACAGAAATGGCATTCAGTTGAACGTTCTACTTCTGTCGTGCTGGAGAACTTATTCGCGGTTTCAGTCAATCGGTATCCTTGCGCATCATTGCTCCGAATCTGATCGAAATGTTGAGGTCAGGGCTAATGATGATGTGACAAATCAGACCGAATGGGCGGTGTGCGCTTCTGCTGCGAGTGAAGGCTAATATGTTTTTCATCATATTGTAATTGTTCTCGCCATATTTTCTCTCGCATACTTAGACCGAGCGATTTGAAGTCGATGACGTTGAGACCAGTTCATTTTAAGTCAAGCTTGCTGCGGAACCCCGACCCGCCACCCAAGGGCTTCAAAATATCGGGTAATATTGCCCCTGGCGCCGAATCAGATAGTGGTAACGGATCTTCGTTTATCGTGCTGTTCAGGTCCACGACCTCGACTTTAGCGTGGAGCCGCAGGTCCACGACTGCCCCGTGACCAGATTAGCCTTTCTGCTTTGGACCAAATGCATGTTGTCCGGGTCTCGAACCAAGGTCTGAAACGCATTGGACTCTGTTGTTTTGTGACTCTGTTGCCTCACCCTCATCCACCAGACCACCCAGGTCTCGGTGGCGGCGGCTTTATTCACATGATGTCTATTAATCAGCAGTAGGAAGTTCTGAGACCTTTACTAAAGCCAAATAAATATAACTGCTTTGATAAGGAGGCATACATTCCAACAAAACAGAATACTTCATTGATTCACATTATCATGTTTTAATTTCCCGACGAATGACGTTTTGATTTTTATTAGGGGCGTGTGGAATAGTGTTATCATGCGACTGAGAGGCAGAGCGCACGTGTTCACCTTCTGCTGCCCATGAACAAATCTCGTCATGGTAAACAAAAGTGATCATGGGCAGTTAGCTGACGCCAAAGATCATTGACCTTCCAGGGAAGTCATGGCTGTTTGATTGAACAACTTGTTTCTTTTACCGTCAAAATGACTACATGTAACGCAATGCATGAATTTAAAAGAATCGTTGACGAATATGTTCTCGCCTTTTTTAAGTCAGGAAATCAGAGATTAATTTTATTCCGTCACCTATCTGTGAGCCAGACACGGACCTGCAGCGGTTGTGCATTGACATTTATAAATATTCAGCATATGAATTCCGACAATAACCAAACCACTTCGACAAATCTCCAAAAATGATGGGCTTTTGCGGTTTGGATATGTGTTGTCAGTCGTGCTTTTGGTTTTGCTTTTGTTATCGTTAATCTTGGTTTTGTTCGCTTTGATTGGTTTTCATTAATGTAAGAAACGATAGTTAGTTTTCTCGTTTCTAAACTGTCTGTTTCTAAAAGGCCATCACGTATTTCAATTTCAGGCTCAGAGTTGTCTGAATAATTCAAACCTAGGTCAAAGAAAATCAGTTTTCTTTCCATCTTACTACGACATGTAACGACTCAACAATATATCTGTACTTTACTGACTGAATATCTGCTCTATGGCTGTGGACTAATCACCAGAAAATAAATTCAGCTGTTGAATTGCATGTTAAATCAATTTATGGGCTTGCCACAATGAATGTTAGCCATGGAGACGATTCGTATCTCGACCTCGACGATCTTTAATCATTGGACTTGCCCATACATATATATTCTTCCTGGTGTGGCCGAGATTTTCAGCTCTTCATTTTCTTACCTTGTTATCAGATGGGACGGCCATTGGCTGTAATCAATCCACGGTGTAAATGCAAGTCACATACGTGTTTATTTTTAGCCGCCATATTTGTTTCACTACCCTCGAGGCTTTGCTTTTGGGAATAGGTTTATTTTTTGACAAAGGTATCCGTTGTGCAGCAATGGAATGTACAATCGCTGGTTCTTCGACAGTTTACTTTGCGATGTGGCAAGATATCAGTTTTCTTTTTCATGACCCTGGAGACTGAGCAGTTTGTATGGGGTTCACAGCGGAACACTGTGGGCTAATCAAATTTAATATATTTTATACTAAGAACTGGTGGTTTGTTTTTCCACACATATGCACATTTTGAAGATAGCGAGGCCGTGCGTCCGTTGCAATAGGCAAATTAACATGTACATGAAACTGTGTAATCGTAACTGAGTGACATGTGCCTGTAAATGATACGTTAAGGTGCAGATTACCGGTACAAATCAGGATGGCAATCGACAATTATTCGCGAAGGTTCAGTTACATTATGGCCTTGCAGGCACTTAGCCAAGATTTTCTCGGGAGGGGGCGGGGGCAAATGTCAAATGTCATAGGCTACGGGCATATGAAAAAAGATATGTGAAAAACCAACAATCTGATGTAATTGGTCTCATATTTAACGCGCAGGAAAAACATATGTTTGATTTTGCAGTATATGGCTCAAGAAGGTGGCATGGCCCTCTGTACCACATTGGCCATGTCACTGGTCTTGCCAGGCGCCCTGCCGATTTTCCGCTTTCCTCGACACAAAATTCTGAACATTTTTTTCTGAAACAGTGCTGATCTTGCGTTTCAGGGTTACAACCGTCATCGTGAGTACATTGCAACCCAAGGGCCGAAGGACGAGACAGTGTTCGACTTCTGGAGGATGGTGTGGCAGGAAAAGGTGGAGAGAATCGTCATGTTGACGAACCTGGTGGAAGGTGGAAAACGCAAGTGCAATCTCTACTGGCCTGAAAATGAAGAGCCCCTTCATCTACCTGGCATGGACGTCCAACTGAACGGTCAAACCACGTACAATGACTACATCATTCGCTCATTTACGGTTGTCAAAGGCAACCAAAGCAGAACGGTTAGTTTAGTTTTCCTAATGTTCATGAGTTATTTCGTTTTGAGGGTCAACAAGCCGTATACTTTGGGTCCAAATGCAAGCGGGACAACCTCATCATCGCTCAGTCTCTTTGATCCCGAATGCCAATAATCTCTCTTTTTGTGGTCCGAAGACATGTCAGTGATTAGCGCGATTTATCGTCGATTTTCTCATCTGCGCTGCATTTAATTCCCGTGAACGTGACTGCGGTCGGAACCTAGCGACACCCAGCAGTCCTGAGTTTCACACGTTCGTAGGGCTACGTCTGCTACGTTCTCTCCATCAACACTGACATAACCCCGGCTCAGGTCACGCAGCTGCACTACACAGCCTGGCCTGACCACAGTGTGCCCATGTATCCGGCCTCACTGGCCCGCTTCATCAGGGCACTGCAAGCCGTGCCTAGTGGTGACGCACCCACCGTGGTCCACTGCAGGTAGGTCATGCGTCTTTGATGTCTTCCGATGCGTTTTGCGCGTCGCAACGTCATACGCTGATGGCGTATGCACCGCGTTCATTGTGGGGCATTCTGTGCATCCTGCAGTCACAATCTTGGTGACCAACGTGTGACACCCCATGTAGCCCGTGGTTTCGCCTGACCACTTCCGGGACGGTGTCACTCTGATGTGGTTTTCAAACGTCCTGTCCCGTTTCCGCCCCCCCCCCCCCGTCCTTCCTGCTGGCATGTGGATCAGGTTGCTTCTGACTTGCAGTGATGGCCCCTGCCGGCTTGTAGAGAGCCCTTGCAGGCCTGTAAAGGGCCCGTCCACTCCATTGACGTGTTAAGGGGCTTCTGATGGCCTGTAAAGGGTCCTGCGTCGTCCTGCAGGTGGTCCCAATGGTTCCGTAAATTAATCCTGCAAAGGGCCTCACGTGGGCTTGTTCAGGACGTCCTGGTGGACCAAAGACTGGTCCCTCGTGACCTGTTTAGAGCCCGCGTACGGAGCTGTTGATGGACTCCCTGCTGGGATGTAAAGGATCCCTGCTAGCCTGTAAAGAATGGCCTGTTGGCATATAAAGGAGCCGTGATAGCCCGTTAACGGTCAGCCTACAGGCTTTTAGATGACCCCTTGCTGGCTTCTACAGGAGCCCCTTGCTGCCGGGTCAGGCCAACAGAACTCCCCGTTAACATATACAGGGCAACCTATCGGCGTGGAAATAGGCTGCCCTGTACGGGTTGGCCTGTACAGGGCAACTGAGGAGGCCTGTAGGGTACTGGTGACCCCTTAGAGATAGCCCTGTAAAGATTCCCCCAAACTGGCCCCCACCTGGGACGTCTGTACAGGAGCCCTTACAACTTCGAACTCCACTTTTGAATCTCATTTCGTAGATCGCAGTTAAGAAACAAACACAGTACAGACTGCCGTGCAGGAAGACCCAGTGAAATCTGAGCCTCTCCCTCTCTCCCCAACCGAAAGCTTCCCTCTTCCCCTCCCACTTAAAAAAAAATCACAGGCTCGCCGCTCGTTGAAAAACAAACGCAATGCATGGTGCCGAACGTGGAAACCCCCTCCCCTGTCAAAGGTACAGCCCCAACCTTACGAAAACCTTGGGTGCGCCGCTGCTTACATCTACGTTGTTCCTTCTGTTTGTTTGTGCTCTAGTTGTGTTCTCTTTAATCACGTCATACAGGGCCCAAAATTTGACAGTCATGCCTGGTTACCGCATTTTGTTGTGCTTTCGAAGGCGTCATTTACAGGGCAGGTAGGTAGGTAGGTAGGTACTCGTAATTCCCCCAGGTGTCATGAGACTGAAGAAACGGGAGCTCCTTGCCGCAAAGGCAATATTCATCCGTATACGTGAAGTGCCTGGGCCGTGTATGACTCATGATGCTAATTACGGCAGAATATTTTTTAGCACACTTTGCTGAAATACATGTACAGAATTTCAATCCTGAGCCCTGTTAGGCAGTTGGCGAGTAGCGCTACTAACAGGAGATAACAAGTGAGCGTCAGTCTAATGGTCATCTTATGACGTCACCCTGGGCTGTCCTGGGCGCTAACAGCGCGGTTGCTACAATTGTGAACTCGCGTGTACCGTACGGAAATACACATAAATGGCACAGCGGGACAAAATCGAACCTCGGTATGTTGTGCCAGTAACCTTGACAGACTACCGACTGACGCGTCACGAAACGCAGGACTGGACACCGGAGCCCAGGGGGCTGCGTGTCCCAACTCATAACTACCCACAAAAATAGCAGTCTTGGTGCTACCGGATTATGCGTATGCGTGTGGTGGAGGATCTCAAGGCTGAGCGGTACAACATCCAGCCGCTTCCGCCTTTTCGTTTCGGGTTGTTATCGATGCCTGCCGAGTGCACCCGATAACAGAGTGTGAGCTGTCCAAAGATTTCAAACGAATGCCATCGTCTAAATGATGTGGTGATGACGACATCACAGTCGATATTCTGCGCTCGACATTCCCAGTGGTATGGCCGCGCTTACTGCATGCGTTTAACACCTCCGTCCGGCCTGCTTCCACCGGGGTGGAAAGTGACAGCTGCTGTCCCCGTATGTAAACTGGGATGTGATGAACAGCCAAACAACTCGACACCAGTTGTCGTCACCCGGACGGTTACGAACCTTGCGGAGAGTCGTTTGCTCACAGCCGACGATCTGTTCCACATTTCATGGCATTCTTTGTGAGCAACAGTATGGGACTGGGCCAGGACGATCCACGGAGTTTATGCTGGATGCTATGAATCATCTTGTCAGAAGTATGGACCAGGGTCTGGTCAGCTACATGATGACAACCGACACGTCCATGACATCTGACAGCGTCCAGCAGACTCCTAGAAAAACTTCGGTGGTGCGGGACTGACGCCCACTGGTTCAAAGATAAACTTCAAGATGGCCGCCAGAGAGGAGGCACACCAACGTTGCTGATCAATATGGTTGTTCATGGAACTGTCCTTGTACCTATTCTCTTCCCTGTCTCCTCCAGTTGCCATTGTTGCTGACCAACACCGGCATAGTCTTGTATTCCGAAGACGCGTAGTTTCTTCAATGTGGCGACCCTCGGGTCTACCCGGGCTAGAGCACCGATTTGGCTCCACATTGCACGACCGTCGGCGTTGGTTTACACCTTATGGATTACGCGCCTGGCCGAGGAGTTCAAAAAAACCCGCCACTCCGATTTTTCAAGGATGGCCAGAAAACTAAGGGGTGCAGAGACATGAAACTTTCGGCACATTTTTACGTACAGTTTTTACACAAACTTTCAGTTTTTCAACTCGCGGTCACCTCGGGTTATTCCCCTGGGACAGGTCAAGTAAGAACATATTCCAAAAAGGTTAAGTATCATAACGTCTGTGAAATGTATCCATTAACTTGAAGCTTACGACAGCAACAGTCAAGAAGGAACAGTGGATATATATATATATATATATATATATACATATATGTATATATGTATATATACATATATGTATATATGTATATATCCGTATATATATCCATATATATATATATATATATATATATATATATATATGTATGTATGTATGTATATATGTATATGTATATGTATATAAGCACTGAACGTATATGACTCTTGACCTGAAAAAACATGTATTGCGAATGGTGTCCCAAATAAATGAATCAACGCTTGAATGAATTACTTCATGACTGGCAAGATGTTTCACAGGGGCCACCAATAATAACACTGCTTTGCAGAACTACGACGAAATTAACACATGTTTTGGACTCTGCTTCATGCTAAATGAATTGTGTAAAGTTCCGTTTTACGCAGCCTTTTTTAAAGCCGCATACAATTCTTAAAAGTAATTTTACAGGTCTTTATGACTTGGAAATGTCTTTTTTCTTCTGAATTCTTCTTTTAATATCATATCAAACGATCCAATTCCCTATCATTTGCTATTTTATCCAACGCGATTTCGACGATGGTGGCAACATCTACGATGAAGAATCAAAACGATAGACTGTTCACCCGTCTATTTCGGGATATATTCTGACATGAGGGCTTATCTTTCTGCTGGAATATGAAATAAACGAAAAACTCGACATAACAGATATTAGCTTCAACATCGATGTCAACAAACCATCACGGCTTAAACGCTGCAGACTTGAGCTGCTGCTGGCTTTTCTGTAACCATGACAGCAGCAATTTTTCTTCGGAGACTAAACGTAAACACCGAGGCTACTCACTTGTTTACGGGAATGAAGCATAGCATTCGGCGGTTAGGCAGAAGTCTGGAAACTGTAGAACGTGGAAATGTATGCGAAGTCCAGTATCTGAAATGAGATGTTTCTTAAAGTTTTCAGAATCTTTCCTTGGGTATTGATTTTAGAAAAAATGCGATTTTATCTTCGGTTTGACGTGTATAGTAGCACTCAGCACAGAGACTCGAACATTTTTTGGACTGCATTACGCCACTAGTTTCCATACGCGTTTAATCTTTTGTCTTTATTAACCATGGTGTTTCACACTGTAGCCCGACTGTGACGTAGTGAATCGCTTAGTGCAGTTTGTTTATTCTGACTGTTGACCGTCATCACGGCGACAAAGCACGCGCCTGCAAAAATTAAACTAGTTCCAAAATGTTTTGGGTAATTTGCATTTTATGATTTAGCATGATTAGCGAGCTAAGGCATGCGCTGCGTTTTGAATTACTGTCTGCTGTTAACATTGAGGAGGAATGTCAACAGCAACTCAGAACCATCAGTAAAATACTGAACCGTACGTCAGGAATCAAAGAACAAAGCGCGGCACGATGTGGGGGGGGGGGGCTGCAGTGTCTCTTACTCATGCCAGGTTTTCACTGGATGTTCCATTCATCTAAATGCGTACCATACGCCTACATAAACAGGTGGTGCTGTTCGCTGGTAGCTATAAATCATAATCAAGATAAGAATCTTTTACTACAATGGATTATGCACGCCATCCAGGTCAATAGGCCATAATATTGACCGGTCTCGCGTTATTATAGCCTTCTGGAGCAGACTTCGGCAGGTACTGCCACCCTCACCTTCGCCTCGGGCGACAGTACCTACCTCGAGATATGGTGAAGTAACTCGATCAATATCTATATCTATCAATCGCCCTATCGCCCAGTATGCTGTGTTTTATTCAAGTGCTGTAAAAGAAGGCGCAATGGTTAAGGACGAATATCTGTGAAGGTCACTGCTCTGAACATGGCGCTGACTCAGCCTCCGGTGGGTTTCAGCGCCGGCGCTGGGCGCACCGGATCAGTGATCCTCATCGACGCCATGTACCAGATGGGGTGCCAGGAGCGGTCCGTCGATGTGTACTCGCATCTGTCCGTGGCCCGCCAGCAGCGCCCCAACTTCTGTGCAAACCACCAGCAGTATCAGCTGGTGCACGAGGTGCTGGTGGAGCTGCTGGTGTCGCCGCACACTGCCGTGCCGGCAGCCGAGCTGGCCGCCAAGTTGCCCCAGCTCAAGGACCGTTCTGGCGGTCCCTCGCTGCTGGAGAAACAGCTCCAACATCTCAACAGCATCGCACCGTCGGCCAGCTACGCTAGCGTACAGGACAGCGAGAGAACAAAAGACAAGAACAGATCGCTGCGTGTTCTGCCAGGTCAGAGACGACAGCGGTCGTCAGTGAGTAGCCGAAATTTTTCCAGTGACAGCTTCGCACAGAAGAAGTGTCCACAAATTTCCCCACGAATTGTTCAGACGGCAGTACGTCACTGTAATCTCCTCACGACTTGGGACTCGGGCACTAAGTCATCGCCGTATAACCTTGTCGCGGGACCTCAGATGTGCCGGGGCTCGGTCTGGGCAGCCGCTCATCCGCGCTTTTCCTCTCTCCTGTTTTCAATAATTAAATTCACACAGGCATCTGCTCTATCGTTGTGTACAGCCGATATTCTGGCGATGCTTCCCACTTTAGCGACGATGCAACATGTTCCGCATGCATCTCCACCTTGCGATTCGAAGTATGCAAATATTGGAATGGATGCTTCTCAATGCCGCAGAGGATTCCACGGCAAGTCTTAAAACCAATGCAGGGCCCAGAAGTCACTTGGGTCGCATGTTGCCACTCTGTGAACTGAATGAGAACATGTCCGACATCATGAATAATAGGATGTATCGCTAGTCATGGGTCCCGTGGAAGCGTAAGACATTTTCACGCGGATGCACCAGAAGCTAGCATATTTGAAGTCATTTTAGAAAAAGAAGAGACTTGGAACCTGCGCTAGGCGGTTGAATGTGTGCTTCATCGGCGGGCGATGCGCACCTGACGGACATTTCAGGAACAATTGGCATGAAGTCTGTTGTTAAAGTACATAACGTTTTTATTTGAGCAAAATCGCAAACAAATGACATTTTTCAACCAGACTGAGTAGAGGATCCCAGTGGATGAATTTTTTGAGGCAATCCGATGTCAAATGAATCACAGATTAGCATTTATGGTGATATCCTGTCGTTACGACACCAGTTCAGCCTGTCGTGGTTTTATCCAATAAGACATCCTCACCGCGGTACATTTTATTTACTCCACGAGGAGTTAACACTCCACTCAACGACAAAGTCGCGCTTGAACGTCAGCTGGGGCACCAAGTGCCGATGCCTCAACCTGGCACAGATGAAGCCACGCCTGGCACTTTCTACAGAAACAGAGTTGGCTGCCTCTGTGACCACTTTCACGGCTCGTTCCACAGGCTCGGTGTGGACTGCTACAGGCCCACTTTTAGAGGTGACTACAGTATATTTAACCCGCCCCGATTGGGGCGGACGGAGGAGGGGCGGTTGACCATCCTCTGAGTTTTTTCCAAGATTGCGAGAGAAAAACGAATGCAGTGCCACGAAATTTTGTGTACCTTTTGCTTAATCTTTTTTACGCCTTTTTCCAAAGTGTCTACCTCAGGTCAAGCTAGATGTCTCACCTAGATCAGGTCAAGTGAACACATGTCCAAAAAAGTTTAGCGCCTTGTAACTTTTTCGGAAAATGTGGTATCACAATAAACTTCCAAGAATTGGAGATCTTGATAGATGCAACAATCCGCTGTCTCTTATTTTCTGAAAATTTCTGGGCCATTGTCCAAAGGTTAATCCCACTTTCAACGCATTTTCTCGTTTTGTTCAGGAACTGACGTATTTTTTCATAACATTTTTAGTGTGGGGTGATGCAGACATCCAGCCACCGTTAATGGGTGAAGTATCGATGACTTCCAGCAAGTAACTTGAGGTCAAGTCACGAATGACTGTTATGAGCCAAATTGCACCGCCGTCAAAATTGGCAATAATTATCCTGAACGGATGGAAAATGGCAGAACTGGCTCGCACAGTTGCGAATAATACCAAGAAGTTTAAAGGTTTTAAGAATGACGTATTTTGGAAATAAACAGTCTCTCCTGAATAAAGCGCCGCCAGTTGTGTAGTCTAATAATTACTATTTTGCACCATTCATGCCCGAGAAATCATAACAAGTAACCGAAGGATCAAGTAACATTATTTGGAAAGACTTATGTCGCGAAAATAAGGACACGCTAAAATCAGTATCAGTTAATATCGTTTGGCGTTGGTAAACGGCGCCCACCGTTCAATGGCGCGGAAATCGCCGTGTCGTTCACTCAGCCTTTCGGCGTATTTTTAAACAAATCTGAGGAATTAGTCGTGTATGGGCATCTGCGGACTTTTAGTTGTTCATTGTTGCCTTTACTTAGACTATTAATGGCAGCCCTTAAGATCCAGGTCGTTTCCGGGTTTCATGCGGACATCCGTGAGAAAACATATATGGAACGTAAATGGCTAACATTTTGTCCAAAACTAAAAAAGAGACCAGTTCCGAGCTCCTCCTGTCACGAACGTCCCACCGGTATGCTTATTTTTTTACCGTGCGACCCACCGTTCGTGAGTTAGGGGGGCGGTCAGCCCCTCCTAGTCGAGCGTAATCGGCGCCGACTGCCAGTCAGGTGCGGGTTAAATCAGGGAAGAATTTTATCCATGTTACTGACAGGCGACGAAGACGTAAGAGTTTCATCGTGCCGCACGCATGAAAGCCCAGGTCCTGCATCGTCTGATAGCTCAAAGACCTGGCTTACCGTTGGCGATGGCTGGTGTGACACCTGTGAGTGCTATGGGACACCAGTGGTGACCCACAACCATCTCCGTTTGAGCTCGTCTCCTCGCTTCCAGCGGTTCTCGTCGTACCGTTTCACTCCTGTCAGCTCCTCCCAGAACCGTCCGTCGAGCGCCACGCTGGTCCCGGAGACATGGAATCTCTTTCAAATGCATTTTTTCTTGGGCGCAGTTGCAGCTTGTCTCGTCCTTCCACCTGCAGCAGCCTTATGCAAGAAACGCACGAAAAGTGTTTTGTGGGTACAGAAAGATAGTCCATGTCCCTTCTTTTGCTGTCAGACTGGTATTCATCATTGCATTCCCGTGCTTTTTTCGATTCGCTGCAGAGTTATCGTGCGGATCCCTCGGTCGCCCACATCTTGGCGACGTGATCTGCCAACGGTTTAATAACGACCTGCCACAGGTGCTTACCCTTCCATCTCACAGAGATCCGCGGTTTGTTTGCAGCTTACAAAAAGTGTACATAGCATTAAATAAATAAACAAAAAGGGGAAAAAAGCGCGCATAGCTCGTGACGTCTTTGTAGGCAACTGAGTTTTTGGCAAGGGATTAACTGTCCCAAGAAAGCATGCGCTGTTTTCTTCCTGGTGGTCATTTCACTCAAGAGCACTCTGTCAGACACAATCGCTCTGTCAAGATCGCACCACCGCATTGGACCTCGGTAAACCGACAGTAGTCATTGGGCCTCAAGTCTCCCCCCTCCCTTTGACGCGCGAGCCGGCTATCGGTCACGGACACCGAGCTGCTCTGTTTATAGCCGATGTTGTCTGTTTGATGAGGTTCGAATGACTTGTTCGTGAGACCATGCAGAACACAAGCGAGCTGCAGCGACTGGCCAATGCCGGGAAAGAAAGCAAAGCCAAGGCGAGTAGTGGTTGTCTGATTATTCTCGAACTGCCAACTTGCAGCAGCTGTTGGATGTGGCATGGCAACATTCATGCCAAACTTCGCCGCGCAAGTAGTGGCGGCCAGCTTTAAAAGAACATTTCTGATGTTCATGTGGCAAAACTGAGACGACAAAACACTCTAAATTTTCGTCCCAAAGCGATGGTTATGCCACATCAACATAGGCAATGAAGCGAGAAGCAGTAAGACAATCGCATTCTGACAAAAACAGGTTTGGCTACGTCATATTCCCTGATATGCATTTAAAACTGGCATATTTCGATTCCTCTGCGTATTCTGATTAGACGCATCCCTTTTCTTTGCAAGATAATGCCAGAACTCAACATCTGCAGCCGACTTGCCGAACGTCAGCACGTAGTTCACCAATTCGCCGCCAGGCGTGCTGTACCAGCGGTTGAAGAACTTCATTCGCCCGCCGCCGGCTCCGAGTTTCCTCGTCGGGAACGGTGGAACCTCCTTGGAGATGGGGTGGGGGGAGGGCAAGTGCGATTTTTTACCTCGTTTCTTCTCATGCAACGTCATAGGGTTAATGATAAATGTTTCCCAAAGTTGGGGCAGCTGCCCCCTGCCCCTCCCCCCTCCCACCGGTTCCGACGCCCCTGTTCTTCGTTTATCAAAAATTTGTATAATATCAAAAACAAAAGACAAAACAAATTTTGACTTATGACCTTGACCTGACCTTGTAAAGCGACATCAGGTAAACAAAATTACATCTGCACATTGCCCAACTATTTAACTATACATCAATTTAAAGTTTTAAGTTCTATCGTAAAAACTCTGTTTTTGGCAGGCATTTTCCTTTTACCCTCAACATGACCAAAAATGGCGTGAGGTGCCTCTCAAAAACGTTGCCTGGTTCCGCCCCTGAGCAAAATAGAATTTTGAAATTCTGTCACGGCACGTAGAAAGAAACATCTAGGAAAGTGACCAGGTTTCGTGAAGCTGTGTTAAAAAGCATGGAAATGGCAAGCAAAAAACCCGAGGGGGATTCAGCCCCCCTGCCAGGAATAAGGTTAAAGCTTGCAGCAACAAGGTGTTGCAGCGCGACGAAAATTAGCGGATTTTCTGGTGGTGGTGCTCGAGACCTTACGATGCACGGCAGGTGCCGATCCGCCAATCCACTGAGGCACAGGATCGAAGCAAAGATTTGTTCACAGACAGACAGAGCCACGTTAGTCAAATAGTGCACAGACTATGGCTCTTATTTCGTTATTTTGTATTTCGTTAAGGCCGCTTATTTCGTTAAGTTATGTTGTTGCGCCCTTCTGCATTCCATGGTTAGCACTGATATTTCGGTTTCGGGTCACTCAGATTTCCGGATATAATCTCTACATCTGATACATCAACTGATACTACATCAAGTTTTGAGAAACAGCAGTAGGAGTTATTCCGTTGTGCAGTCCTGCATGAGGCGAGTACCAGGTTGAAAGCACAGTCCATACTGCAAGGCAATGCCGTTGCAAAAGACGGTACTTTGACCTATGCCGTGATGTTTTTTTCGACTCGCTGCGACCTCTGGATCGCCAGCACCATATGCAATCCTGGGAAACGCCCAGTCTTTTCACACTGCCGTCGCTTACGCTTGTCACCCGCTGCGCTCATTAAAACGTGCTGTGCGCCACGCGATTTTTCCATCAGTTCTCGTTTCAAGTTGATCCGTCTCCAAAAGATCCGACTGATAGGGAGAAAATTCACCAGAACCGACAGGATGTTTCAAGCTGTTTGCGCTTCCTCTTCAGCGTGTTCCTTAGGGATATCCCTGTGGTGTAAAAATTTCCTTAAAGCTCGCGGCACTAGCCAACGATGGATCACAGTAAGAAGAAAATTAGCAAATTTTCTGGTAGCGCGCGAAACCTTTCGAACGGTGCACAATACGTACCGATTTGTCAATCCGTTTGGGACCTTGACCGGAGCAAAAATATGTCGACAGGAAGGCAGAAAGACAACAGAACGATGTCCCTCAGATAGCATGTGGATCGATGTAAATGGTAATGAAATGAATGAATGATTTTTCTTTTTTTAGAAGAAACTGTGAACACTTAGATCTAGCCACGGCTGAATGTCACGCGCGGAACGTCTCGACCCTTCCCCACTTTTTAGATAATTTCTTAAGATGAGGCATGACAGTGGCCGAAAATCTCTGTAAACCCCGCCCCTCTCCCAAACAGTTTTTTTTTAGATTTCCAGCCATGGATTTCTGGCTGCTGGTGGTGCTCGATGGTCTATATGGAAATTAGTCATTTGGTCATTAGTCGCAGTTTATGGCCTTTGAGCTCGTTCGTCTGTAGTTTATGACGCACAGGGATCCAGAATCCTCCCGGGAAGAACATGGGCAGGAGAGGACTCTTTTCGGAATTGGTGTCCCTTGTTTTTTGTTTCCTTTGTTACTGTGTTTACGTATTTTGTGTTTTCGTGCGATATTTCTGCACACTTTAGAGATCAGAGCGCCTATGACCCCCCTTGGCCTCCTCCCCTTTTGATTCGAGTTTAGCGACCCGCAGTTTTAACTGGCTGCTGCTCTGCTTAAAACCGTTGCCGTAACGCCCGTCACGAAGCCGTTACGCCTCCCCTACGACTACTGCGTAATAAGTAGGTGACTGCCTCGCCTGCGTGGAGCTCCTGTCACTTTTTGCTTTTTGTTCGCTTCAGAGGACTCCAGTCGTGTGTACCTGAGCCGAGTGATGCCCGATAGCTACATCAACGCAGTCTTCGTGGACGGTTTCAAGATGAAGAACGCATTCATTGCCACTGAATTGCCGCTGCCGAAAAGGATCTCCATTTTCTGGGAAATGGTCGCACAGAAGTCTTCGAGTACTATTGCGATCATGAATGACATTGATGATGCGGACGTAAGTTTTAGGCGCCGTTGATATCTAGATGCTTGGGGATTTAACAATGATATGGAGGACATCGTCAACTAACAGAGTTTTAACCAAGGAAATCGCATTGTAAATTGTATACTTTTATAGGCCGTTTTAAATGGGATTAAATGGGAAATATGTATTCCCAGTGATATCTCAGGACAACAAAGATGATGGCAAACGTCTCAGGATGTCTGGAGCTCTTCCAGCTCCGCTGGTGACAGTCTGATTGGTGTATCGCACTCTAAAGACAAACACAGGTTCATAGCCTGAGCGTAGTGCAAACGCTTCATTCATTATTCATTCAGTATTCATCCCCTTAACATCAGAAACATCAGCACTGTCCAATGCTCTGCGTGTATGTTGCAGTAAAAAATGAGACTTGGAAAGTCGTTCAATGGTACATTCTCCTAAAGAAGTAAACTACTGTAAGAAGCTGTTGTAAGCTGTTAATGTGCTACATTGCTATCCACCTTTTTATTAAGCAAAATGCAAAAAGATGCCACGGAATGCGTTTTCACTTTTTTGGGGGGTTTGCCTCCTTCTTACTTCTAAAACCACGTGGTAATGAACTCTCTCTCTCTCTCTCTCTCTCTCTCTCTCTCTCTCTCTCTCTCTCTATATATATATATATATATATATATATATATATATATATATATATATATATATATATATGTGTGTGTCAGGCAGACACTATGTAATGTAACGACACTATGACACCATGTAATGTATGTCAGGCAGACACTATGTGATGTAACGACACTATGACACCATGTAATGTATGTCAGGCAGACACTATGTAATGCGATGACACTATGACGCCATGTAATGTGATGTCCGTGGCATTTGTGTACAGGCATTCTGGCCAAACTCAGGGGAGACACTGCGGAATGGCAAGCTAGCCGTGAGTGCGAAAGCAGAGACCGAAACGGAGAACATCATCACCATGGATCTCCTTCTGGAGGAGTTTGACGGACCTGAGGTACGGCTAAGGCGGTGCCTTTTGGCGCTGGCATCTTTGCATGTCAATGTGTGGTTAAGACTTTCACGAGGCTTACGGGAACGAATTGTTGTGGGTTTAAGCGACACCACTCTTCTGACAGGTCTTCGGTGGTGGTGCTACCCCGTGTTCAATATCAAAAGTGCGCGCGTCAATGAACATCGTATCGTCGCTCTATTGGACACGCCTAAATCTCTTGCAATGCTTTGATCAACGTGCGTTCATCTTAGGATCTCAGTGTGCCGGTGGTAAAAGTTCTCATCCGTAAGAGAAACTTTGGGTTTTTTTGGGGGCCCTGGCCCCCGGTAGTTTTGAATTTTTAACATTAGATATATAGCAGTGCACGGGAAAAATGACCTGAGAAACAGCAGAATTGGTCCAAATTAGCACTTGGGCCTCCCCAATCATTTTTGCAAGGTTCCGCCCTTATTTTCGTCACATACATGGTCGGCACCATCTCGTCTAACCGGTGTGCGGCGGTCCAGACGGTCGGCGGGTCTCCCCCTCAGTCAGTGAGCACGCGGTCTGTTTGTCTGCTGCGACTGAACGCCGGCGGCGAGCCGACCATGCTGCCATCTGCCGATGCCCTGCTCCGCCTGCACAACGCCTTCCAGCGCCGGCTGGCCGGCCACGGGGACGGCCCGGCCGTGGTCGTCTGCAGGTGGGCATCGCACGCGACACGGCACGCCGCACGTGTGGCCGCCATCACTGCTTTTCACTCTGTGAACGGCCGCTGGCAGTGGCAGAGAAAGGGACAACATATATCACCATGAAACAGTTGATATAAGGTAACAGCGCTGAGGATTGCAACCAACATTAACATGTGCACTGGAAGGGGGTCTTTTCGCCCCCCCCTGTTTTTCCTCAAAATCTCGAGGGCGGATCGGAGCTGGTTGCTGTTACTTTGTGACATTTATGGCAATTGAATACCTCGTCGATTGACATAGACAGATCGAAAATCGGCCGGAAATTTTTGAAGCTGGAAGCATTTGAAGTCAAACAGAAATAACGAAAATAACGGTTGTCGCTGACAAGTGGGAACTTTGTGAAAGGACTAGCGTTCTACCTAAGATTACCGTTTGAACACATTCAGACGACATCATTCGGGCATAAGTGGTGGATGTGCCAAGACCAAAATCAGGGGCAGTAAGGGAAAGGTCATCAACTGTCAAAGTCAACCAGCTTGTGACCTGATCCAGATTTCCTTTGCAACATGTCGGTTTGTATGAAACATGCATTCAAAGCTCCTAATCAAAACATCTGTGCGCACATTATACGCTTATATATACCAGCGTCAGTGAAGGTCAAGGTCATCAAAAGTCAAGGATAAATATTTTGTGACTTTGTCCAGATTTGCTTTGCAATATGTCGATTTGTATAAAATATGCATTTAAAAACACAAAAACCATGAAAAGCTCTCCAGCGTTTTTGCCTCTATTAACCGCACAGTAATCGGAACCGCTAATTTACATGGTAACAGCAGCTTGAATTCCGATTGACCTTCAGAAGTCTTTCTGCGCCCTCCAAAAGCACCCTGCATGTGACATCTTATTAAATTCAAAGAAAACCAAAAGCTACCGAGATGAACTGTTTTGGTCTCGCCTGAAAGAGGCACTGCAATGGTCAAAGGAGTTATTATTATGTAGTAGAAGCACCAAGATACACGTTCATTTCCTTCCATACCTCTATGACATCATCTTCGGAAATGACCGGGGGAGGGGCGTGGCGTCCCCTGTACTTTCAAAGGGGGCTGAAGGCAAATTCTACGAGAACTTAACCCCAAACTGGGTGGCAAAGAGTAAGCGAACAAATAAGCATTGTTATAATGAAGTAAGCTATATGGCATATCACGTAGAATTGGGCGTCACGAAAAGGGACGCTCTTGGAAAAAGTGCATTGCGGTTTACCGGAGGCCTGAGCTCAAATTTGACCTTCGATATTCTGCTGGCCTAAATTTCGTGCGGAGCTCAAAGACGCATTTGTGTCTTTGTATTTTCCCATATTTTGTGTACATCAGAAACGCAGCAAAATCATCGCGGAGAGATATAAACAGTTCATCGTTGCTGACGGCACTTGGGAGTATATATATATGTAAATATATATACACTACTTGGGAGTATATACATATATACATATACATATATCATATATATGTATAAACACTACTTGGGGGTATATACGTATATATATATATATATATATATATGTTTACAATACAACGGTTTTTGTAGCTTTTTGCGACCGAAGATTGATACATGACTTATGGTTATTGTTTGGCATATTTTGAGACACATCCATAAGCGTAGATAGTTATATGCCGTCCTGTTTCCTATCCACGGGAGGTGCTTGTTTCCTAAATGGAAGACGGTCAGAACTGCGGTGTCCTGGTTTTCTCCATAGTGACGGACGGACGATGATTTTGGTTGTGAAACATGGATTGCGGGCTGATTACAGTGATGTGATTACTGGCATTGAGTGATGTAATTAAGAACCAATTAAGAGTTCCGATTTGTCGGTTTGAGGCATGGCGATAAATTTCTGTCTTCCGAAGGCAGACGGTTCTACTCGAGTCACCCTGTTCTGGCCATGCCATGTTTATTGACATTTGTAAGTCAGTGAGAGAATCGTTGTGTATATTTGTGCATTTCCTTTGCTGCAGGGAATGCCACCACCTAGGATTTTCTCTTCTTTACCTCTTATTTTAGGAGTGGGAGTTTTGAGAGAGGTTTTTTCGTTTTGAATTGGATCAGTGCTGGCCAATGGTGAATCAATGCTGGCCACCTGATTTGACGTGATGGGTAAAACAATGATACTGTTTTCGAGAGTGACACAAGAGATGATGTTTGATGGTCAAGAGATGGTCACGTGCGTTCTTTAATGCCTCGCTTCTGGCCTTTGGTTTAAACAAATTAATAGCGTGAACCCAAGCCTTTCTGTGACCCTGATTTTTCCCTCGCCAACGAACTCGAGGACACGCTATAAGGCGGAGGCGAGAGTCGATGATGGGCTGTGCGCGGCGTGATAGGTGCGGGCACGCCTGAGGAGAAAAACAGCCTGCTGTGAAAATGGCGAACAGGAACCCGGCCCGCTAGTTTCCATGATCTCTTACATCGCCCACCCTTTCTGAAACCCTGGGTGCGTGACTGCCATGCGGAGCACCCATGGCGTTGACCCTGTCTTGCCGTTTTATAGTCTGAAGCTCATCTTCCTCCCTGTTCGTACATTTCCGACTGTGATTACGGCTGTGGGCCATGGGAGATAGCATCTATCCTCTCTCGCATCCTTTTTGCTTTCTGAGAACAACTTGGTTGTGTGTCAAAGTTTGGTGCCGGAATGCGTTGACACCAACGGTGAGGATCGAAGGTGTTTAGCACCGTGCATCCTGACGCACTGCATGCTGCCTGCCCTTTTTCTCTAGCAGTGTCTTTGACTGATCAATCGCTTTCCACCATTATTGTCCCGGGCGAGCATCTTGTTCAGAATCACCGACCTGGAGTTCCGATTTTCGTTGGCTTTCAAGGCCAGCGGCGTTGAGCATTTAGCCAGAACGCACAGCTCTCTCGCAAGCAGCTGCCACAACTGCCGCCGTGCTGTCGTTCCAGGACGGGCGTGACCGGCTGCGGCCTCTTCCTGGCCGTCTGCTTTGAGCTGGCCCAGCTCGCGGAGGAGCAGCAGCTGGACGTGGCGATGGCCGTGACGGCCGTGAGGAAGAGCCGTCCACAGTTCGTATCGACCCTGGTCAGTACGTCGCTCGAGACCGACAATCGCCAATTGCGCTTGTTGTCTCCTGTTGAACGCCTGGACTTCATCGACCCTGTTCCTTACCCACAGCGCTAGTATGCATTTCGGTATGGCAAGGGGATTATTTCTCGATGTAGGTCCGTATCCGTACGATGATGATCCGTATCTCGAGAACCTCCCGTCCGATTTGATCACGGCAAACGACACTCAGTTCGCCAAGACGTAAAGTGCACTTTTTTACAATAAGACGTTTTCAAATTCTTGCGCGTGGTGGCTACAGGAAGAGAAGGCCAGAAAGGGGATGTTTTTGATTTGTTATAAGTCCGGTTTTTATCGACCGATTTTGATGAAAATGCTTGATTCAAGAGCTAATCGATGGGGTTTTTCCCTCTTCGGCCCATACGTTTAGAATTTTTAGAAAATGCGTAGCTTGTAAAACTGGAGAAGTGTTTTTTCCTGAAAACTGGGTATAAGAGATAAAAATATCTTTAGGCTTTTGCTCGGGATTTGATACTTCAGAAAAGCAAATAGTACTGCATTGTTAGTGTAATGTTGGGGTAGGCGGCGCCAAAGACATGAAAAGGGGAGTTGTCATGGTCACATGTTTATCAGGTCAAATCACGGCTATTGACCCGAAATGACCGCAGATGGTCTCAGTCATATGTAATAATGGCCTTGCGTTCATTTCATAGCATTTGGAAACGTTTCCAATGATCTGAATCGAGTATATTTCTGGAACTCATGTTAAAGACAAATTGGATTCAAATGAATTCTTTGTTTGTAAAACACTTGTTGGGGGTGGCGTGGAGAAGTGGTTGTCATGCTCCCCGTGTAGCTGAAACGATTCGAGTCCGGGTAATAGCGACATTTCGTCGTTGCCCGCGACAACCAGCGTTACAGACTGGGACGCGAAATGACCCTAGCAGTCGAAAACGACGTTAAATAACCCACTAATCAACGTAAAACTCATGTTATTAGGTTCAAAAATATTTAACATAAAACCAAATTTTGACTTGGCCTTGACATGGTCCTGTGAAGTGAACTCGGTCAACAGAATTATTTCATTTATTTTTGCTCAGCTATTTACCTATACACTCATAGAACGTTTTCAGCTCTATCTTCAAAACTTTATTTTTGGCAGGCAGTATCTTCAACAGTGCCAGGAAAGGCCTGAAGTGACACCCAGAAACATTGTCTGACTCCACTTCTGAGCAAAATAAAATTCAGGAAACTTCTAATATGTAGGAAAAATGGATGGGAAAAGCGAACAGATTTCGTTAAGTTGTTTTAATCCTATCCCGGCAGGGGGCTGAATTCGCCCCCCTCGGGTTTTTGCTTGCCAATTCCAGGCTTTTTGACGCAGCTTCACGAAACGTGGTCACTTTTCCTAGCTATTTTTTTCTGCGTGTTGTGGCGTAATTTCAGAATTCTATTTTGCTCAGAGGCAGATCCAGGCAACGTTTTTGGGAGGCACCTCAGACCATTTTGGCCATGTTTAGGGGAAAAGGAAAATGTCTGCCAAAAACAGCGTTTTTAAGATAGAATTTTAAACTTTAAATGGATGAATAGCTAAATAGTTGGGCAATGTGCAGATGTAATTTTGTTTGTCTGAGGTCACTTTACAAGGTCAGGTCAAGGTCAAAAGTCAAATTTTTTTTTGCAATAATTTTTGCGCCGTTTTTTTTTCAAATGCTAAACCCGGAATATATATGGCGTAAAAAGGTGCCCGGGTCACGGAGCTATGACATAAAATGTCAGTGCGCGTGCACTATATCGCAATAGCCATAAAATTAATTTTTTGAAATAGAGTGAATTCAAATGATTAAAAACGTTTACAGATAGTATTAAATGCACACGAGATCATTCCAAGTGACTCCAAGGGAACTGGAGGTCATTTAAGGTCAAAGGTTACAAGTTGGTCTGAAGAGCATGTCCCTGGCACCGCCTATGCTAACGTTATATAAACATTGTAATGCGATTTGTACTTATTTAGTATAACATGACTAGCAGAAGCCAAAAAGTGCTTTTGCCTTTTTTGTTCATTCAGTTGTTGAAAAACTAATCCTCTATTTTCGAAACACTGTGAACGCCCATGAATTTTCCCAAAATTTCAGATGTGTGTACCAATGGTAAAAGTCCTATCCATAATCTCTCGATTCATGCCAGTTTCGTCGAAATCAGTCGTTAAACAACGGAGTTGTAAGAAGTCCAAAAATACCCCCTATTTTGACATTTTTACTCCCATGTATCCACATTTTTCAAAATTTTGAAAATTTGTTTTCAGTAAAATGTAGTTTACGTCATGGCCAATCGAATGCCGTTTGTTGCGGTCAAATCGGATGTGTAGTTCTCGAGATCTCAGGGTGGGCAAATCCGCCCCTCTGCCGGGAATCGACCATACCGTCTAGTTCTCCGGGAATAGGGTTCAAAACCATGGAAATGGCGAGCAAAAATGCCGGAGGGGGTTTCTGAAGCTGAAGAAGAAGAAGGGTTAATGTGGCCTAAGTGTTGTCCTAGCTTGGAAACGAGAAATCTGATTTTGTATTCCTGTTCATGTTAATACACCACTTCAAGGGACATAGTTTTTTTACTTGTATCACACCGATGTTTACAGACTGATTTTGATGCAACTGACACGAGTCGAAAGTTAATCGATAAGACATTTCTCATCAAATAAACGTTTGGAACGAAAGGAAAAATCATAGGCGTTCACTTGGCTTCGAAAATGGGAGAAATACTTGTTAAAACTGAACCAACGTTAACGTTTTGAAATTTTTTTGCTTCTACTAGTCATGTTATGCTCCAGAAGCATAAATCGTATCACAATGTCTGCACACTATTGACGTTGTTGTTCACTTGTTTAGTTGTTAACATAAACACTCTTAAACGTTTTGAGCCATGTCTCAAACGCTGTATTTCTGGCAGTCATTTTTCTTCCGCCATCAAAAGTGCTAAAAATGGCCTATGATTCCATCCAAAAATGAGAGCTGGCGCCACCCGTGTACAAAATGAACTGACAAAAAAATCGCCCTAAAATTTAGTGGGACTAGTTAAAAAATTCACTGTGTTTGATACAGCTGCTTCAGAAACTCCGCAAATGATGGGCAAAAGCCGGATATGACGCTTTTCACGCCCCCCCCCCCCAAAACACACGGGATAAAGGTTAACATAAACAGGAGGTGGAAGGGAAATGTTCCTAATATCTTCATATCTTAAACGTGGCGAAATTCCCCAGTCATTACCAGGCCAAGAAGATGCATTATTTAGCTGTTGTGTTTTAGCTATTGCATTGATATAGATGCATTATTGACATAGATGCATTGTTTAGCTAATGTGTTTTGTACATTTCACCCATTGGCTACCAGACGCGAAACTTACGTCATCCTCCTGGCTTTCGCAGGAACAAATCGAGTTATGCTACGACGTAGCCATCAAGTGGCTAGAGGCTTTCGCCACATACTCCAACTTTGTCTGAAGCATATCTCGCGGCTGCGATAAGGCCCGGTAACATAACATCCCGGTATACCGGCATGTTATGAGCTTTGCAAATGCGTTTGTGTCGTTCTGTGATGATGCGTCCAAAAAAGTCAGTTGTTCATTGCCAGGGATGTTATGAGCTTTCCGCACGTGTTCGCGTCGTTATGTGATACCCGTGTGATTTGTGATCACTGGTGCATTGCGGTCTTCGTGTAGTACTATGCTTGCAATATTGTGGAAAAGCAAGAGACTGACGGCTCCGAGTTATCCAGCATGATTGCCGTGTCATACAATGCTTTGTCGACCATCGCATTTGCTTCGTAAATACTACTACATCTGCCTGATATAATCCACGACGGAGCTTCAATAAAACACGAAAAGCGGCTCAGTTTTATCTGTATGTGCGTTACTGGGAAGCATGAGACTTTCCACCCTGGACAAGCTGGGCAGTGTATTCTGCTTATGCTGGTAAAGGCATCCATGGTACCTTTAACTGCATCCCATCTTGCCAAAATAGACCTTGGCAAGATGTTATGCATGATTTGCCGGTATCTTAAAGTAAGATACGTTTAAGTCCAGGCAACCAGGGTCAAGTCAGCAGAGTTTATCCAAGGACAACCGAGGTCGACAAACTGTTTCATTATAGAACTGTATTGGAATATTTTGGTGTCATCTGGAGAAAACAGAATAAGGCATCTTCACCGAGTGACCTTTGATGACCTCGCTTCACCCGATCCAGCAGAATTGAATTGGATATGTGCGATCATTGCGATGATGAACCCCAAATATCCTACTACCGTATTTTCAAATCCTGCGTTATTGTAGTCTATTGTATGTTGTATTGTAGTCTATATGCATTACATATTAAGTATTTTGTACATGAAATATACCTATATCTCGGCTAACCTCATTTTAAATGTGCAGAGCTCTCATTTTCCCTTTGAGCGTTGTTGTTACTGGTGAACTGAATCGGCTTTAATTCCGTTTTGTTGGACAAAGGTCTCGGATTCACTCGAACGTATCATTGTAGAACTGTGTAATGGACACTGGTGCACCCATGCGTCGGCGTAGCTCAGTAGTGTTCTGAGCACTCATGCCTGATTCCACTTCGGAGGAACCGGTTCCAAAGCAGATTGATGACTTGCTGAATCGATTTTGATTCTGGCCCAATGCAGGCTTTCCAAAACTGAATCGGTTCCCACTCTGGCGCAGAGTAAAAGGAATTAATGTTGGAATGGATTTCACTGAACCGTTTCAGGAATCGATTCCATTAAGATCATTCCGAAAAATGTTGCAAGCTTTCATAAAAATAAAGCAAACAGTAATAAAGGACTTTTTTCTCGGTACGTCAAGTATTAATGTTTATGTGCATACCAGCATATTCCAGAAAACGTGGATATAAATGTTGCATCTACTGAAAATCTATGGCTGTATTTTACTTTCAGGCCTCACATACCCGTAAAGTGCTGGGGCTTACTATTACGCTTAGTGTTGGGTGGGACAAGTTATGGGCGTCGAATGACCTTGAAGTCTGTGCGCTCCTAAGCCCCAATGACCAACTAGTGTTGGGTGGAAGTCAATTTGACCCTTCTCCCCCTGCCAACTCGCGAACAAAATCACGTGGAGAGACGCTGTTTCCATCAGAATGTAGTCCCAACCTTCTACTTCAAAGACGTTGGGACGTATATGTCTTTTTCGTGCTGCTGGCCTTCCAAGTGGCCCAAAAGAAGTCAAAGTGAGGGTCTCGCGCGTTTTTTGCGTAAAGGTCTTGGTTTTGGTCAGCTGGAGGCGAACTGATAACAGCAAAACAACTAAAAGTGCAACTAAACGAAAGAGGACATACAAAGGAACAAAACTGTGTGGCGTAATTTTGGGGTCAAGGTCAAGGTCTTGTCGTAATTAACCACGAATTCGGTTGTCTCCCTGTTGGTTGGTGTCTTACGCCGAAACATCGCTTTGGATGGTTTTGATGCATGATTTAGCATGAAAACCAAAACTTTTGTCCTGCCGTGCTTTGCTTGACCTTATTTGACCTTGAAATCATTGTCCATACCTTACTGTGGCACACGGTACAAGACAGAATGTCAATGTTTCAAAGCAGGAGAATACTCGTTAGTTGTGGACTTCATCTCATACACGAAGCCCAATTTCCTTCTGCTTGTAGGGTGAGTGATAGCGGCGACCTGATCTGAGGTAAAACCCTGACTCTTGTCTTTGGAACACATCAAGGCCATTTTCGGCGGCTTTCGGTTACTGCCATGGTGACAAGGGTTAGATTCATTCCTCAACTTTGGTATCACACGAAATGGGTGCCGAAACTGATTCTACTCTCCTGACCTGACCTAACCTGATGCTGACTTCCAACTTCGCAGACGTTTAGAAGACATTATGATCAGTCAAATATTTTACGGTCTTTGTTTTTGGATAAATATTTTGAACTCAAGAGCCGATTGCTTCAGATCTGACTTTGGCCTAGCCTTATGCCCTGACCTCATGTCGCCTAAACTATTTGTATATCTTGCCGAGATATATACCTATATACTCACGTCATGTGCTGTGTTTATCTTAAAAACTATATCCTTGGCAGTCATTTAATCCTATTCCCGGAGGGCCGGACGGTATGGTCGATTCGCGGCAGGGGGGCGGATTCGGCCCCCCCCCCTGACATCTCGAGAACTACTCGTCCGATTTCATCGCAACAAACGGCAATCGATTTGCCGTGACGTGAACTACACTTTTATCAAAAGAAATTTTCAAAATTTTGAAATTTGTGGATACAGGAGGAATATCAAAATGGGGGGTACTTTTGGACTTCTTATAACTCCGTTGTTTATAGACCGATTTCAATGCAACTGGATAAATCAAGAGATTATGAATAGGGCTTTTACCATGGGTCAGCAAATCTGAAATTTTGAGAAAATTCATGGGCGTTCACAGGGTTTCAAAAATAGGAGGATTAGTTTTCTAACAACTGAATGAACAAAAGAGGCAAACACCCTTTTTTGGCTTCTGCTAGTCATGTCATACTAAAGAAGTACAAATGGCATTACAATGTTTGTATAATGTTAGCATAGGCGGTGCCAGGGACATGAAAAAGGGGGAACTGTCATGGTCACACGTTTCTCAGATCAACTTGGGACCTTTGACCTTAAATGACCTCCAATGACCTTGGGGTCACTTGAAATGATGTCGTGTGCATTTAATATTGTCTGTAAACGTTTTCAATCATTTGAATTCACTCTATTTCAAAAATTTCATTTTATGGCTATCGCGATATAAGGTACGCGCACTGACATTTTAGGTCATAGCTCCGTGACACGACCTGATATCAAGCTGAAACTTGGTACACAAGTAGAAGGTACCCTTTTGCGTTATAGATATTCTGGGTTTGACATTTGAAAAAAACGGCGCCGAAACTCTAGCAAAAAAATAAATTTTGACTTTTGACCCTGACTTGACCTTGTAAAATGCACTCAGATAAACGAAATTACATGTAAACATTGTCCAACTATTTAGCTATACATCCATGTAAAGCTTTAAGTTCTATCTTCAAAACTCTGTTTTTGGCAGACATTTTCCTTTTACTCTCAACATGGCCAAAAACGGCATGAGATGCCTCCCAAAAATGTTACCTGGCTCCGGCCCTGAGCAAAATGGAATTTTGAAATTTTGTCACGGCACGTCGAAAAAATAGCTAGGAGAAGTCACCAAGTTTTGTGACGCTGTGTTAAAAAGCCTGGAACTGGCAAGCAAAAAACCCGAGGGGGGCGGATTCAACCCCCCTGGCGGGAATAGGGTTAAGGTTTGCTTAATTTTCCGCCCTTTCACGAGTCACTGACCTTACTTTGACCTGAGCTAGCTCATCAGCCTTTGGAGATAGACTAAAAAAGAACACCAAAACGATGCGCCATTGAATTATTAGAAGGTGGAATAAATTGCATTGTCATGGCTTTAGCCGTTCTGAAGTTATCATGTAAAACCAACAGGAAGTCAAATTGACCCTTCCCAGCACTTAAAGGGTTAATGAGTAGAAAGCAGGTACAAACTATAAACGTATTTTCACAACGCACTACATCTGCTTCTGTCAAAACAATTCCCATGTGACGAAAAGTGGTGTACCCGAATGAGTTTACAGTAAAGTGGCCCAGGCAGCATTCTGTTCTTTATGAGTGTGCAGTTGGATTAAAAGCATATATTCTAAAAGTGGTGAAGCTAACTGCCTGGCCCGGCTCACGGCTCCATTGCGCAGACTGAAGAAGTTCGAATAGTTAAAAAAAAAACAGCATCGGTGATGGCTTTAACTGGTTAACAGGTACCTGCATAATACCATAGTGGTACCTACCAGTAGTACTAACTACATGTGGTACAAATGCATGATATGTCAAATTCAATAGCTATTGCGTACTTGCGCACATATGTCACCAATGGCCAAAAGTTCTTCATGTTGGCATCAAGAATGAGGGAAAATGAATTTTGAAGAAGCAGAATGAATCCATTGTGTCATTTCATAGGCTGAAACCAGCTACCTGTCATCATTGGTGGAGAAAGAGGTCGAAAAACATGCTGGACTGTCTTCCAGCTGCCCTTTTCGGGCCCACAACCTCTCTCCTCAGCCCCAAGGGTCTTCGCAGTCCTCAGTCCCAGGGAATTCCATTGATATCTAACTAAGGAATTCAAAGGGTGACGCATTTTTACTACCCAAGTGCAACTAAGAAGGGCCATTGTGGCTCATAGGTAGCGGTATAGGTACCAATGTACCTACTAATCTTTTAAACCTCTATGTTTCATGTCATAATCAGCCAGCTGCAGCCAAATGACTAAGTATTACGATATCATTAGCACAAACACTAATGATAAGCAAGTTCTGCATTATTTCAAAAAACAACAGGAACATGAAACTTCTTTGTCGGTGTGGGCCGAACCTAACTTTCCAATAATTGGCAACCCACCATTTTGTGATGTCCATCCCTGCCATCTTCCTCCAGCATCGAAATTACCTTTCTTCAGCACAATACAGCTGGAGCCATGCTTGTTCACGCATGTCTTTTGAGGTTTTCCCGCATACCCTCGAACGAACATCCGTCATATCCGCGCTTCACTTTTTGCCGTGACAGATATGGCATTCCGGGCTCATAAACCTGGTCTTAACACAAGCACAATGCTTGTGTTAAGGCTGAGAAAAGTGGCTGAGAAGGCTGAGAAAACCTGATTTTGTTATTGCCAATGTGTAAAGAAGCGCGGCGGACGGAACGAAATCCTCTATATCCCAGCGGACTTTCCCAATGGCTTGAATTTTCCGGCAACCTCTACTACGTGGCGACGCACATGCTTCCATTATTGAGGCGTGAGGATCAGCGCAATGTGGAACCAGAAGTAAGGGACGCGGGAGATGCCATTCTGACGTCATCTGTTATGTTTTTACGAAGTTTTTATCCTGATTATATGCGAAAATTATGGCAACTTTTGTGCTTCCGAAGGTCACCAAATAGCGAATATTGGCGAGGGTCAAACCGAAAAATCAACTACTTTCATCAGAACATCGACTTAAAGGCCCCAGGGGTGCAGCCAGGATTTCGGTAGGGAGGGGGCAAATCGGGTCAGGGGGCCCTCGTAACCATGTGGTTAAAATCACATCATGGCGCAAAATGACGGTTAATGACAAAAAACGGCATCGATTGTGAAGGGTACCCATCAGGTCTGCAGGAACGTCTTTACAGGCAAGCGGGAGCCCCTTACAAGCCAGCGGGGGTCTCTATCCGGCCCCAGTCCTTTGGGACTCCCTGGGGCCGACTCGGCCGCTAGGGGGCCCGCTTGGCCTCCAGGACGGGGATGGGGTATGGCTTCTTTGGCCCCCCTTGGTTACGCCATTGAAAGGCTCGGCACGGTTGCATCTGCTGCACAGCTTTTCTCCATACAGTGACGGATGTAGCCGTTTTGACCACCGGGAGACATTCTGCGTTTAATATAAAAATCTGCTGGTTAAATCTGCAATTTGTTTCAAAAAAGCCTATAGATTCTAGATAAAACTCCCTAGCTTATTCTGGGAGAAATCTTCATGTTGGTTTAATTTAGCGTCGAGAAGGCGCTTCTAAACTCCCAAGTTAGGTCTGCGGAGTTATTTTCCCGCGCTAGCGAGACGGAGCCATATGCGACGTCGAGAAGGACAGCTCCGCTCCGGGGGCGGATTGCGCAGCCTGATCTGTACGGACCCTGGCCGCCCGGCAGGTGGCGCGCGGAGACGTCCCTACTGTGTGACCACAGCAGAGCGGCGGCTCCCTGAAAGGTGCAGCCGCCCCGGCGGCGAGATGTGGGAGCTGATGGATGGATGGATGGACAGCGTTCCTCAGCTAAGCGTCCGAGGCAGGCCGGCCTTCTGCCACACTTTACCGACAAGTGTCGGCACTGTACACGGTACAGGTCCGTAGCATTTGACCGGGACATATCGGAACATTTGGCCGGGACATATCGGAGCATTTGGCCGGGACATATCTGAGCATTTGCCCGGGCGATATGGGAACATTTGCCCGGGACATATGGGGACATTTGCCCGGGACATATCGGAGCATTTCGCCGGGACATATCGGGACATTTGTCCGGGACATATCGGAACATTTGTCCGGGACATATCGGAGCATTTGCCCGGGACAAATCGGGGCATTTGTCCGGGACATATCGGAACATTTGCCCGGGACATATCGGAACATTTGCCCGGGACATATCGGAACATTTGCCCGGGACAAATCGGAACATTTGCCCGGGACATATGGGAACATTTGCCCGGGACATATCGGGACATTTGCCCGGGACAAATCGGGACATTTGCCCGGGACATATCGGGACATTTGGCCGGGACATATCGGGAACATTTGGCCGGGACATATCGGGACATTTGCCCGGGACAAATCGGGACATTTGGCCGGGACATATGGGAACATTTGCCGGGCGGATTTGCCCGGCGCTCCTCGGCCCTGGCCGCTCGGCTCTCCGTAAACGTTTGCCCGGCGCTGAACGGGTGGCGCGCGAGCTGGTCCGCCCGGTGCTCTGCGCTGTTCGCCGGCGCACGACGCACAGTTATCCTAGTGCTTACATTGGCAGACCTCGGGGTCATGTCACCCGACGGCGCCCGGCCGGAGTCGGGCACCTTTTTCAACAAACATCGTTCAGACAGCCGTCGCACGCCCTGTCGGTAATCGCTATGCCAGAAGGCTGGTCACGCACTGGCCATACGCCCTCATCTCGCATCATTCCCCAAAAGCCTCTGAACCTTCCATATGACGCCGACCAATCACGGCCCAGTGTCGCGGAAGATGTCACTTGCTTTTTCAGAACTGCGTCACACCCCGTACGTCGCAGCCCGGCCACGCACATAATCCGCACCCCGAGGTCGCCCAGAGAGCACATTCGTTGTTGGGAACTCGTCGCGTCAGAATGTCCTCGCGGCTCGACTGCGCTCCAAGGAATTCGTTTGTGCTGCCTTGTGTTTTTTTTTTCTTCCCGGGCACTTTTCAGGCAATACCGCTGCTGTGTTCGTTTCTTACACAATGCAACTGACTTATTATATTTATTTCCCACCCTTCAGTTAGACTTATTTAGGTTTCTTCACTAGTAGCTCCTTTTTCCTTGCATCTTTTTTCCATTTTTCCTCTCTTCCCGACGTTGGAGCAGAGGAGAAAGAAGAAGGAAGATGTCGACTCGGATTCAGATCTTGAACTAACCACGGCCGCGCATTTGGATAGCGTCTCGCATGACTCCACGATTACGCCTACCGTTGCTGCTACACGATTACGCCTAATGATCCACGCTCGGACGCTCTGTCGCAAGAGGATGCCAATAGCACAACTGTGCTCCTCGCCAGCGCACCACACACAAAAATCTGATCCTAGCCTGCCAACTGACCACGCCTCTGCTCGCCACGTGACTACCACATCGACTACTGTTGCTGCTGACCCTCGCCTGCCTTCTGTCGCCGCTCCTGACACTGACGACCGCACGAACTCGACCAGTGCCAGTTCAGCGCCTTCAGACATATATCTGGACCCTCTCAGATCGTTCGTTGTCATTCAGACCACGTCTAGCGATATCTCATTCCGCAAGATCAACGTTTTCTGGCCCTAAAAACAACTTGCCACCATCTGTGGATCCTCTGCTGCGAAACTCAAAACTGACGCACCGGCGAACGGCTCCTTCATCGTGCAGACCACTAACAGCAACCGGACCAAAGTAGTACTAAAAACCGACTTTTTGCGGCCAAAACGTGTCAGTCCGACTCCACACGTCACGAAACACCAGCCAAGGTGCCATCTTTGTGACCGAGCTCAGATTCATGCCCGAAACCGAGATCCAAGAAGAGCTGAGACCAAAGGGAGCGGTCCACATCCGCCGACTGACCGCCGTCATGGACGGCCAGCGACGCGATACCAACCTGATGGTTCTCACGTTCAACACCCAGGGGATTCCTAACACTCCTGTTGCTGGGTACATCCGATACGACGTGAAGGATTTTCGTTCCAAACCCCTTGAGGTGCTTCAAGTGCCAGTGATACTGTCATGGATCTAGAAACTGCATGCAACCAAGTGCGGAGTCTCCGCGCGAGGGAGCCACTTGCGCCTCACCAGAGAAGTCCCTGAGCTGTGGGAGCACGGACCATACAACGGGTTCAAACCAGTGCCCCATCTGGAAACAAGAAAAACGGATATGTGAGGTGAATGCAAAGACTGGAGTGTCTTACCCCAAAACACAGAAAATCGTCCTGGCCTTTAATCGTTCCCCACCCGCCAAGACCTATGCTCAAGCAGCAAACATCAAAACGGCCTCAACAAGCACACGAGCCGATAACTTACCCGAACTCGCTCCACCGAACGTTCTGTCGCGCACTTCATCCGCTAAAACCTGTCAGAAACAGCAATGCTTTCAACTTCAGCCGGCGGCTCCATCACAGCGTTTCCGGCCTGACGGCCCGACGGCCCGACGGCCGTCACCCGCCCGAGGGCGGCAGAGGGATCAGCCGGCCGACCTGCGGCCGGCTGGTCACCCAGCCCCCGGGCGGGACCGTCCACACGGGCGGCCGCCCGGCACCGGCCCGGGTGACCGACCCGGCCCGGGTACAGGACGACCGACGGCCGGGCAGTCCCGGCGGGCGTAGACCCCGGACCAGACCCGATCAGTGGGTGGTCGGGGCTCGGGCGTGGTCACACGGCCAACAGCCAGCACCGGCAGGCGCCGGTATCTTTTGAATCAGCACGGGTTTGATTTGACAATGGCATTGCACAGGACTTTGATCTAACTGGGCTGAGACCAAAGCCCTTTTGTTATTTCTTGCTCCCATTGTGATAGTCATTCAGGAAACTTGGCTTTTATCAAACTATTCAGTTAACAGCTACGACAATGTCACAGACGTGCGGAGATGTGATGGTGTAGCACTGTACATCAATAATGGCATCAACCTATCCAAATCAGTCTGAACACAAGGGTTTAGTCGATTGCTTGTACGGTGCGTTTACACGGATGAAATATCCATGTTTCCTCGCTTTAGTTACCGACAAACACTGACAATGCGGAGCTTTTTACTGACCTTCGTGACCTCACAGCTCAGTTCAAGAATCCTTTTATTGGAAGCCATGTACTTCTCTCAGATAAATAACATGCAATCAGCTCTCGATCTATCGTTAAGTTCTCCAGAAATCGGTCACTTCTTAACTGGAGTTTCCAGTCCGATGTATATCATAGTGACCACCATCCATTTAAATTATACATAGGGAAAACACAGGGGTAATGATTCCCAGACACATTCCTCGTTGGAACATGCAAACACCCAACTAGGCATTTTGTGAACTGTGCGAAAATGACCGTGGTGTTTTTGACTCACTGAAACAGGGAACAAAACACATTTATCACTCGCACACTTGTAACTTGAGCGTCCTCTGTAATTCCATTGACATCCCCTCCAAAGCGTCACACACCAGTTCACTGGTGGACGCCAGAAGTGGCGCAGGCTATGGCAGGTCGTCAAGGCGTCTTTCGTAGTTATTTAAGACACAGTGACATTCCTCATCTTATTTTAGCCCGCCCCAACTGAGGGTGACCTTTTCCTAAGGCTTTTCCAAGACTGCGAAAGAACGAACGGACGCAAAACCACGAAATTATGTGTACCTTTTGTTTGATCAATTTTACATCTTGTATCCAATTTTGGACCTCAGGTCATGTAGGGCGTGTGACCTCGGTCAGGTCAAGTGGACCTCTAAAAAAGTTTAGCCCCCTGAAACTTTTTCGCAAAACATGATATTAGAACTAAACGTTCAAGGTTTGGCGATTTTGATAAATGCAACAAATCTGCTACCTCAGATTTTTCAGAAATGTCCGAGTCATTGAGCTAAGGTCAGTCCCATTTTCAATATATGTCGTGTTTCTTCTAAAATTGTCGATTTTTTAAAGAAATTGAGAGTGGGGAGATCCAGACATCTAGTTTTTGCCAATGGGCAAAGTTTCAACGACTTCCGACCACTGACCTAAGGTCAGGTCACGAATAAATGTTCTGAGTCAAAACGCAATGCCATCAAAATCGGCGATGAATGACTCAGATTGGGTTGAAAATCGCAGAACTGGCTTGCACAGTTGCGGCTAATACCACAAGTTCAAGAAATTTCAAAAAGTTGCATATTTTGGAATTAAACTGACTTTCGCGAATAAAGCCCCTCCCCCAATTGTATAAATTGATAACTAATAAGCATAGGTGGGCATCGTTACTCAAAAATGTAACTTCGTTACTCGTTACTCCGTTACTCAAAAAAGCCAGTCCGTTACTCGTTACTCCGTTACTCTGCCTTAAAAAGTAACGGAAGTTACCGTTACTCCGTTATTCCGTTACTTTTTTAAATGCAGTGAAAACCAAGCGAACGCGGGTTTTAAGTCTTTTATGCAGCTTTGTGGTTGTAAAACGCATTCCATATACAAAGGGAAGAAACAAAAAGCGCTTACCCAAAACACTCCGCTAGCTGCCCAATGCCCTCACCAGCCGTTGTAGAGTCGGCGGCGCCGGGACAACAGCCACGGCGGGTATTCTACCACTGTGTTAGCCACAATGTTCAAACCAACGAATTCCTGTTCATTGCCCGCGGCGCCGACGGAGCGGGAACAACCGGCGCTGGAGCGGACGCATGCAAAATGCGACAAACAGCGGACATCTATCGACTGGGTTTGATCAACAATGCCTCTCGAAGTATCCGCCCTGAACATAATGGTCTCTGTTCAGAGTTCGTTTCGGTCTCGCGAACTTCTTGTTTTGTTTTGAAATTATGTGTGTGTATTAGTTTGTGTACGAGCGCGCGCGTGGAGGTAAGATTCCTGATACCCCTGACGGTTTTTTAATACCAAACGACGAAGGACTCAAACAAACATGACTGATATGGATTTTATTATTGTGAAATAAAAGACTAAAAAAGGTGCTTTAGTACCTCTTCAGCACCCTTGAAAACACAAATTAGCTATAAAAACATGGTCATAAGTAAGATGCAACGGAGGATGTTAACCGTTCACAAGTGGAACATTTTGGAACGATGACGTTACCTGACATGACCCCTGTGAAAGGCCAAAATTGATATCAATGAACTCGCTATTGTCTTACGGTTCAGTATATGTCGCTTAAGTACAGCTTTTCAGGGACAAGGTATTGTGTCTATTTACCTAATTCCAAGGACGTGTTTTGACCTTTCATGGCGTCTGGTGGCCTCAAAATTGACCTGAGGTCAAAACTCTTGAATGTTTTTGTCTCGGTTTGACAAAACCTTTCCGCCGGTGTTTTCCTTTTTTTCCGTGCGATATATGGGAGTCGAGATCCTGGGAGGCACGGAAATCCGCGCTCCCCCTCCGGCCGGGCAAAGGGCATTCTGACCCCGGCCGGAGACGGGTTAAAAACACTTCATTTAACCCTATTCCCTGTGGGGGGGGGGCAGATTCTGCTACCCGTGCCTTTTTGCTTGTCGCTCCCACACTGTTTGCCGCAGCGCCACAAGATTTTTTGGCATTTCATGGAATTGATACACACGTGTTTTGTCAACATTTAAAAAAAAATCGGTCCTGCAGAGGCGGTTCCAAGTTTTACCCCCGTTTTTGGCGGTAATGTGCTGTGCGTGAAGCTAAAAAGTTGTGCGGTTCACTATCGTGACATTCTGAGTAGAAATAAAGATCACTGACTCATTTATATAGTCATACACATCCTAAACAATGCGTATGCACACACATTTTCAGGCGAACGCACACCCAGGTACTGAAAAAATGGGGGAGCACACTATCGTGCTTATGGTGCCCTCCCAATTTTGTTTACCTGGATCCACCTCTGCGCTACATATAAACTTAAACTGGCTTGCTAGTTGTACATCTGATGTTTATCACCCCAAACAAACAAAAACAAAGGAAATTTTTTATTTCAAAAATCACCCTCCTTGCCCTCCCTGGAACTGCCTATGGTTTTCTATTTTAAATTCCAGCTTTCGGTATATAAAAGACTTGGACATTCCAAGCTGAACCGTGTTATTCCCGTGAAAATTGGTTGGTAAACACGGCCGCAGTGACCTTTCAAAAATCCCCAAATTTTGGAGTTTGTTTGCCCCCACGCCCTATTTTCGCAATTTTTGAGTTTTTGGGGTCCGGAATTGGAGATCTCGTTGAAACATATTAAATGGCATTCATCCCATCAACATTGGACGAATGCATCTCGAGATCTCTGGAAGGGCGGGGAGGGGAGGGGGCAGAATTGGTAATCTTCACCTTTCGGCCAATGCATATTTTTCGAAGGTGCAAAAGTGGCAACGGCTCATATCATGTTTCAGTCTGGGTCCTCACTTCTGCGTCTACAAAAAATAATGTGTCAGCCGAAAGGTGTTTCGGCCAGTTGATATTTTTCTTCGGGAACGTAGAAGTGGTAACTCGAATCGCATGGACAATGTAGCCTGTCCTCCAAGTTAAAAATGATTTAACCTAACCTAACCTAAAACCTACTGTATGGTTGCAGGGATTGCCCTAGATGGGCATGTAAAACTAATTTTTTGTTAGGTTCAATTTGCCTGTTTTTTGGTTTGGTTAGCTCGTATCGGCTGAAGGCAAACATGTGTCAACTGAATCAAAATTCAAGAGTTACCTAACCAAGTCAGTTTACACATCCAGTAGGGGCCAGTGCTTAGAAAAATACCTGAATGGGCTAAATTGTTCATACAACTTGTGTTGCCACTTCCGCGTCTCCAAAAATTACGGGTAGGCGTCGGCCGAAAGGTAGATTACCGCATATCTGCCCCCCCCCAGGGTAATGTGAATCTCACTGCCTGCAGAGAATATGGTTAAGGCGAATAGTCCAAGCAATAGTCGACAAGCTTCATAATTATGCTTCACTACTGACAACTTATTGTGCACATTGTTCTCACCTGGAAATACCGTAAATAATGCTTCCTCTTGATATGTGCCTTTAGGTTTGAAAGGCTACTCTTGTGACCCTTGATTATAACCTCTTTCGGTCGGCACAGGACATACGTAAAAATGACGTTTTTCCCATCCTCCTTCTTAAACTCAAAGTACGTTTCTAGATGTGGCCATGGGTGACCCAGACCGGGCTCGTCCTCTGCCTCCGAAGCTGAGGCACCGTCGGACTCGGAGTCAAGGTTTTCGACCTCCAGTGGCGGCGTAAAGACGCCTTGATGGGACATTTTAGTGTCAGGTAGTTAAAATTTCAGACCAGTCAAGAATCAGTCACCACTCCATCGCCCCATGGACATCACAGATCCAAGGCCATGGCGGCAGTAATCATGTGCTCAGCAGCCTTGGGTGATCTTGGTGGTGAACCGTGTGGCGGTGGTAAGCAATCCGTGACTAACTTGAGACAACGTTGAAAACTGCCGTCAGCTGGCTGTTCCAGTATAAATGATAATAACTTTGATATCTTTTAGCCTGAAAAATGACGACTGGTTAATTTATAATTTTAAGTCATATCAAACTTACGCATAATTAAATACTTTTGTCCCAAAAGAGACCAAAGTCAGCTGGCCTTTATACTGAACCATTGCCGCCAGCTTGCTGTCAACGTTTATCAGCTGACGAATATTGTCAACAAGTCTACTCCGCGATTGTCAGCTGAGTGCGCGCCCAGCCGCGCTTGTATCGCCGCACGCTATTGGGTGTTGGCTATTCAAGTAGCCAATGGCGTGTGCCGATGCAAATAAAGCCTGGCGGTGTCTTTAAGGAGTTAAAAAAGTAACGGAGTAACGGAGTAACGGAGTAACGGACCAAAAAGTAACGGAGTAACGGACCACAAAAGTAACTTCCGTTACTCAGTCCGTTACAGTAAAATAAAAGTAACGGGTCCGTTACTCCGTTACTCAAAAAAGTAACTTCGTTAGTAACGGAGTAACGGAGTAACGGACCAGTGCCCACCTATGCTAATAAGTTTTTCCAAAATTTAAGCATGAGAAATCATCCCACCCAGACAACCCAGCTCATTATCGCCCGACTTCTTTGACGAGATGCTCGGAAAAAACTTATTAAAAGGATGGAAGTCAAACGTTTAACTTGGGTTTTAGAAACATACCAAATGCTCTCCAAATACCAATGCGGATTTAGAAAAAAAAAACGGAGCACCACGGATCATCTTATTCGGTTGGGAACGGATATCCACCGTGGTTTTAAGATTCGCTGACATACGACTGACGTCTTTTTAGAGGCTAATTGCAAGGCAGAGACCCTTACAAGTTCGATGTCGTTCCGCCAATTCCGACGCCCATTTACTTCAAAAGGGACTTCCCCAGGAAAGCTGTTTATCCCCCGTACCGTTAAACATTATGGTAAACGACTTGTTGGACGATTTACCACAAAATGTCTCATACTCATTATGCTCCGATGACAGTGCCATCTGGTGTACTGACATCGAGCCAGATGACTCCTTTTCACCCCATATGGCTGTGCCATTGCTAGACGGGGACTAACGTGCGAGACATCCCGCTTTAGCGCAAAAAATATTCTTGTCTTGATACGATCTAAAAGGTCATGATTTATCCCAGGAAGGTCAGATCTGACCACGCTGAATTCAGTTTGTTCCAAGCAATTCGCTGGTCTTTGTCGCGAGTCTCTATCTCAGTTAGGAGGTGAGCGGCTTGAGGGTGGCAGCCAACCCCCAGGTGCGTTCTGGGATAGCAAGAATAGCGAGTGTGGGCAAGGTTTAAGTGTTTAACGGTAGTCAGTCTACCAAATCTATGCGTCCCCATGGTGCCACAGTGGCGTTTCTTGGGCCAAGGCTAGGCTAGGTTGGGTAAAAATCGTGAACTGAGGTGACACGCCGTTTTTGTTTTATGGACCTTTGTTTTATGGACAGCGGACTAACGTGAGTGAGAGTAACGTGAGAGTAACGCCGCACCAATGAAACTCATATTAGCGCGGGGTCTTTGGTTGGAGTCCAGCTAAGACCCCGCGCGATCGTGACTCCCTTCGACAGGGCGCTAATCGAATTCGGCCGCAGAGACAGCAGCGACGCGACTCTTGCTGAACACCATGCTATGGCAACACTCACCACGGATACCGCACTAATGTATCTCCAGCTACAGATGGAGGATTCGAATAACTCTTGAGGCATGTCAGTCTTGCTAGGGCTGGATGGTAAGTGAGTAAGTATGAGGTGCCCAATGAGTTATGAGGTAAGTATGAGGTGCCCAATCAGACCTCAGGCGCGACGCCCGATACTTCGTGTCGAGTCTCACTGCGGAGAGTCTGAGTCTCGGTCACCAGCGGATCAGCGTAGCGACTCAGCGTTCTAACGTCACTGGTCGTATCGTATCGTATCGTATCGTAGCGTTCTAACATCACTGGTCGTATCGTATCGTATCGTATCGTATCGTAGCGTTCTAACATCACTGGTCGTATCGTATCGTATCGTATCGTAGCGTTCTAACGTCACTGATCGTATCGTATCGTATCCGTATCGTAGCGTTCTAACGTCACTGGTCGTATCGTATCGTATCGTATTGCAGCGTTCTAACGTCACTGGTCGTATCGTATCGTATCGTATTGTAGCGTTCTAACGTCACTGGTCGTATCGTATCGTATCGTAGCGTTCTAACGTCACTGATCGTATCGTATCGCATCGTATTGTAGCGTTCTAACGTCACTGGTTGTATCGAATCGTATCGTAGCGTTCTAACATCACTGGTCGTATCGTATCGTATCGTAGCGTTCTAACGTCACTGATCGTATCGTATCGAATCGTATCGTAGCGTTCTAACGTTACTGGTCGTATCGTATCGTATCGTATTGTAGCGTTCTAACGTCACTGGTCGTATCGTATCGTAGCGTAGCGTTCTAACGTCACTGATTGCATCGTATGGAATCGTATCGTAGCGTTCTAACGTCACTGGTCGTATCGTATGGTATCGCAGCGTTCTAACGTCACTGATCGTATCGTATCGTATCGTAGCGTTCTAACGTCACTGGTCGTATCGTATCGTATCGTAGCGTTCTAACGTCACTGATCGTATCGTATCGAATCGTATCGTAGCGTTCTAACGTCACTGGTCGTATCGTATCGCATCGTAGCGTTCTAACGTCACTGGTCGTATCGTATCGTAGCGTAGCGTTCTAACGTCACTGATTGCATCGTATGGAATCGTATCGTAGCGTTCTAACATCACTGGTCGTATCGTATCGTATCGTAGCGTTCTAACGTCACTGATCGTATCGTATCGTAATCGTATCGTAGCGTTCTAACGTCACTGGTCGTATCGTATCGTATCGTAGCGTTCTAACGTCACTGGTCGTATCGTATCGTATCGTAGCGTTCTAACGTCACTGGTCGTATCGTATCGTAGCGTTCTAACGTCACTGATCGTATCGTATCGTATCGTAGCGTTCTAACGTCACTGGTCGTATCGTATCGTATCGTAGCGTTCTAGCGTCGTCTCGAACGTAGCGTTCTAACGTCACTGATCGTATCGTATCGAATCGTATCGTAGCGTTCTAACGTCACTGGTCGTATCGTATCGCATCGTAGCGTTCTAACGTCACTGGTCGTATCGTATCGTATCGTAGCGTTCTAACGTCACTGATCGTATCGTATCGAATCGTATCGTAGCGTTCTAACGTCACTGGTCGTATCGTATCGTATCGTAGCGTTCTAACGTCACTGATCGTATCGTATCGAATCGTATCGTAGCGTTCTAACGTCACTGGTCGTATCGTATCGTATCGTAGCGTTCTAACGTCACTGATCGTATCGTATCGAATCGTATCGTAGCGTTCTAACGTCACTGGTCGTATCGTATGGTATCGCAGCGTTCTAACCTCACTGATCGTAGCCACCGCCACGTCGCCGCTGGCGCCGGCCGGCTCCCGCGGCTGAACGCGGTTCCGGAGGCCCGGCTGGCGGTACTCGGTACTCGGTACCGCCGCCGTCAGGTACTCCCCGCCCCACCCAGTGAGCCCCCTCAGCGACCGCCGCCCGCTCCGACGGCAGGCACCAACTGGGCGATGGAGATGGCCTGGATGATCGGGCACGACTGCGACTCGGAGACGGCCCGCACGCCCCTTGTTCCGGACCGGACCCGCTGCCGGGACGCGGCCGTGCTGTTCTCGCCGGCCCGCCGCCGGGCGGTCGAGCGGAGTCCCGCCTGGCGCCGCCTGCTGGCGCCCATCGAGGGCAGGCCGACGCCCTGGCACGTGAAGACCCACCTGGCGCTGCGCCCCTGCCCTCCCGACCTGCTCGACACCTGCAAAGTACGACGCTGCGGACTGGGGACGGCGTCCTGCGCCGCTCGGCGGCCCTGTGTCTCACGACCGTATGTCGTATTTCTGTTGAGGGACTGGTGACAGCATATCCCAATGCCGGATCTTCTCACGCCTGAAGAGCTGCCGCCGGCCACAATCGCGTCTCGCTCCCGACGAGATTTTATTTCACGCCTTCGCCTCGGCCTGCTTTAAGTAAGCGCGGCTCTCCCCTTGTTTTTCTTCTGCTTGCTCTGCCAGTCTTTTACTTCACAGCAGTGCTTTTAAACGGACTGTTTCACGACTATTAACGGGCGACGGGCCCGGTGTGCACCAGGCCTTGGAGGGGACTGGTGTAGGGGATGTTTTCGGGGGACTGGTGTGGCAAATCTTTCTAGGGGACTGATGAGAGAAATGCTAGTCGGGTTTTGAGGTTTCCGACTGAACTGCGACTGTGTCTAGGAAGCAAGGCATGTCGCTCTTTTGTTTGGCTGCGAGATGCAGTCACTGTTGCCAGTACCTTCTATGTGATGTCAATGTGGGCACGGAACAGGCGCCACGTCTGACCATGTCGAAGTGGCTGTGACACATTTGACGAACTAATTTGGCCCTATAGATGTTGCGGAATGGCATACAACACAAAATGGATATTGGCGCGTGAGGCTGCTCCGAAGGTGATGTCTTTGACATGCTGTCATTTCCCGCAGGGCATCTACGTGGCCCGTAACCCCAAGGACGCCTGCGTCTCCCATTACAGCATGCTGCAGCTGACTGTCGTTATCAAACCGGACACCACCGTCGACGAGTTCGCCGCCCTCTACATCGACGGCAAGATGGTTAATCGGCCGTTCTTCCCGCACGTCCTCCAGGCGTGGCGACAGCAGAACCGCCCCAACCTGCTCTTCCTCACGTTCGAGGAGATGAAGCTGAACCTGCGTGGTGTTATCGGCCGGACGGCGGACTTCCTCGGCAAGGCGCTGACGACCGAGCAGGTGGACCAGCTGGAGCACCACCTCAGCTTCAAGAGCATGCGCGCCAACAAGGGAGCACCAGGGCTTCCGGCGGCAGGGTCCTGGAGGGGAAAGGGTGGGTTTCATGCGGAAGATCGGCGGCTGGAAGAGCCAACTGAACGCCGAGATGTCGCGGAAGATGGTCCGCTGGATGGAGGAGAATCTGGAGGGCACCGGCCTCCGGCTACTCACGGAGAGCCCGGCCGAGGACGCGCGATCGCCGACCGTCGGACGGCGTCCCCACCTGGCGGGAGTGATTGATCCCATTCTGACAAACACGATCCCATCCAATGGACGCGACCCCATCCAATAAGATGTGATCCTGGTCCGGCGCACATGATCCTGATGCGGCGCACGTAGTCCTGATCCAACGCACAAGGCCGTGATCCTGGAGCAATGATCACCAGCGAGCGCCAGTCCAGAAGTCCAGAAGCGCAGCACATTATCCGACTTAGCAAGAGTAACCGCCCTCGATCCCTTGATCCGTCGATCCTTCGATCCGTCGATCCGGCTGAATCTCACGCTCACATGCCCGTCTCCGGCCAAACGGGACTATTCCTGGTCAAGCGAGGCTGGTCCAAGCCGAGCGAAATTATTCGGGCCCACATGGAGGCGGCGGCTGAAGCTCACATGCCAATGAGCGTTCGACAATATCCCAGCCGAAGCGATGTGGAGGACGACGTGCTACCGTCCGCAGGTCGCAGACTCCTACTCCGCTCAGCTCGCCACACCTGGGAATCCAGCCAGTCGGTGTTGCCTATGTCGTTTGGGCTTTGTTGTACCTTGTCAGCTTGTATCGCCTTTTCAAGTTTGTTGCGCCGCCTTTTCAAAGTTTGCAATGAAAGATAACCCGAAAAGCCGATTTGCGCACTGATTTTGTCTGAAATAAATGCAAGCGAAATTATTTCCACTAATGCCTCTCACAACATTTTAGCCATCTTTTGTGTTTTTATACACTGACCCTCATCCAGAGCGGGTTCGCTGTCAACCCCTAAGAACTTTTGGTAACAGCAAAGAAAACGCTTTGCACATACCCTGTACAACTTTCAACTTACGGCGATGTCAGGTCACTGACCTAGGTCACGGAAAGGCCAATCTCCGATTTTCAAAAATGTCTTCTGCGAATAACGCCGCGCGATCGATCGGCCTGAAACCTTCAGGGATGGTACTCACGGACATTCTTAAGAAGTGTGCTGTCTCAATTGGTTGTCAAGATCGATGCCAATTCTCTGAGGTCAGCATAATTTCCGCCCTATTCTCCTGTTTCTACCGGTTTTGAACCGTCTCATCGGCTTGTGCGGCGCCTGAAATGCATTCCCAGACTAAAGAAGTCACGAAACACGATAAATAGTGTTGACTCACATGAAGGATCATGAGGCACCAGGTCAGGTCACATTTAGAGGTGAACTAGCAAACAGGAGTCTAAGACTTTATTTTGGCGATACCTGGTGTAAAATAAGCACTGAGGTCAATTTTGCACTCCGAAATTGCACCAAGACTCTTCCAAGGTATGAAATTACCTCAGGTCACCTGAGGATATGCGAAGTAACCGTGGTAGTACCTAAAATGCACTCCAGGGCCAAGGAACTTATTTAACAAGACAAATGATGTTGACTCACATGAAAAGTCATGATGTCAGGTCAAGTCACATTTGATGCAGAGTGGCAAAAAAGGAGTATGAAACCCGTTTTGATGACCTCTGGCACTGAAATCGGTTTTGCATTGAGCAAAATTGCACCAAGACGCTGCCAAACCATTAAATGGCTTTAGGTCACCCGAGGTCATACGACGGTCGCCATGGCAGAAGCCAGGTTTATATTCAGATGTCCAAATGTATCTCCCTTGAGTATTTCGCAAGTCAATGACAGATCTCGGCATAAAAAGATAATCCCAGACGTGCTTCAAATTAGGTCATGATCCTGCGTCAGTTCAGTTCATAAGACCGACCTTATAAGGCACTTCATTGATCACGGTTGTGGAACCCAACGAGTTCAGTCCAAATGTATTACCTGCCTTCTTATTTGCATTGTTGCTCACCCTTGACAGAAAACAAAATAAAACTAAGGACAAGGTTCAGTGTTAGGTAACGTCAGCAGATCAGGTAAGGTGATGTCGAATCACTGGAGCTTTTAGTCTGTCGGTATTCAAAAAATCTTCCTGCAAATCATTCCTACCGTTTTGGAAGCATACATGGACAACAACTCGCCAGCGGCGTTCGAAAAACTCACAAATGAAATGAAAAATGACATCAGCACGTTGCCTGATGCGATATGTGATAAAATGTATGTTAAAAATTACGTGTTACCACAATGTATATTCCATTAGTTTTTCATTGGCATCTTTAGAATTGGTCTAGCGTTATTAGGGGCGGGGCTAAAGCTCTTCTTAGAAACTCCCATTTTTTAACAAAAAGGCCAAAAAGTTGCATTATTTTCCAAAATTCTCCAAATGTTTGAGGGCTTTGAGATCTAATCATGGCGAGCTTTCCGACGGCATATGTTTCATTTTTCCCCATGTTCTGTTCGCGAGATAAAGGAGGCGTCGAAACCTCTTAGTCTCCGGCCGCCCGTTAGGGTGCCGCTTGGGCGAACGTTAACCTTTGCCGGGACAGGGATCATGAAAACCTCACTGGTTTTCTGAAGATAGCCGAAAACGAAGGAGCGTGCTGACGCAAAACCTGGGGTAGCTTTTCGGAAATCGTTTACCTTGTGTCAATTTTTAAACCTAAGATCATCCTGGGTCATTGATCCAGAACCATGTCCCCCCAAAAAAATGAAAAGGCGTAACGTTTTGTGAAATCTGTCGATTGATATCAAACTTCCCACACTGAAAGATCATGTAACAGGGAACCATGCTGACATCTCAAATTTTTCAGGAATGACCAGGTTATTGACCTTAGGCCAGCGGAATTTCCGGCTTATTTTACGTTTGCTTATTGAGACCATGGGCCTGGTTCAGCGGTTTTGAAAGTTGCGCATACTCTCCTGGTGCTTTTCGCGTCATTTGCACCTTTTCACCCGTGACTTGGGGTTAGCTAGGACATATGCCTACGACGGTATCTGTTACGACGCATACCTCTGTAAATATGAGCTAAAATGCACTGCAAAACTGTCAGCTGGCAGCAGTCATCATGCCTGATTAAAAATACGAGTCATTTCGTAGTTGCGATCAAAGGGCAAAGTTGAAGCCCAAAGTCAAGTACCGATTCTTTCTCACTGATAAGCAATTAAATGCCTCATAATCATTCTCGGATGTGAGGGATGAGTATTAAAGCGAGGAATATTGATTACGGTTAACCCGGCCTCAACTGGGAACGGAGATGTAGGTGACCGCCCACCTTGATACTTTCCAACGCCATAAATTGTGAGTAGCTTTCGCTTAATCATTTTTACATGTTGCCTCAAAAATTTGACATCAGGTCGAGTCAGGTCTTTGATCTAGGTCAAGATCTAGATCTAGATCAAGTCAAGAACTAGATCACGTGGACTTATGTCCGAAAATGTCAAGCGCTCTGTCACTTTTTCGCAAAGCATGGTACCTCAATAAAACTTTCAGAGATTAGAGATCTTGATAAGTGCAACGAATTCATTTATCTTAGATTTTTCGGAAATTTCCGGGTCATTGACTTAAGATCATGCCCATTTTCAAGACATATTTTTTTTTCGAAAACTAACGAAATTTTATTTAGCATTTTGAGTGCGAGGTGTTGCAGACAACCAATGGCCGTTATTGGACAAAGTATCAATGATTTCCAACCGTTGGTCTGACTCCAATGCCTCCTGACTCCAGACCGTCGTTCAGGGCACCAATAACTTCCATGAGCCAAAATGCATCGCCGTCAAATTCGGCGATGAATGACTTACGACCGAAAGAAAATTACAAAACTGGTTCGCACAGTGTGTATGGTACAAAAAGATCGGAGTTTAAAGAAACTGCCTATTTTGGGGAAAACGTACTTTCGCTGATGAAGCTCTACTGATTGTGTAAATTGACAACCGCTGAGCTGTTTCATCAATAAAGAAAGGCAACCATAACAAGAACGAATGGCAACAAGAACCATCACTTGACAAGGCTTGTGTTACTAAAATAAAGGAACTCTAAGATTTGTTTCCGTTAATTCCGCGTCCGCACCAACACCCGCGGTGCAGTGGCGCGAAAATTGCTGTCTATAACTCAACGTCTGCGTGTATATGTAAAATAAATTAGAGAAATTAGACGTGTTCTACGAACTTTTACCTATTCCTAGGCTCCTCTACAGAGACTTCATCGCAGCCCTTGAGATCCGGACCGTTTCTTGGTTTGAATGTTATGAGGTTATGGGAAAACATATATGGGGCGTAAATGGCTCACATACTATTCAAAAACAAAATCGCCGGTTAGTTAAGGTTATGGCATAAGGGCGTAAATGGCTCACATACTATTCAAAAACAAAAATGAAGCCAGTTCTGAACGCTACTTGCCACGAGCTTTCCAGCGGTATGATTATCTTTATTGTGCAACCAGACATTCGTGAGATGGGGGGGATGGTCAACCCCCGGAGACGAGCGTGGTCGGGGCCGACTACCAGTTGGGCGTGGGTTAAAGGGACGGGTGCTCTGCATTTTAATCTCTGCAAGTTAAACCTCGGGGACGCTTATCTCCAGATGGAGTTTGATAAGAAGTCACGTGACATGACGATGGTAACAGCGCTTCGGGGCCGCCTGCGCACGAAACGTTTACCTCCGGCGTATCCACGAGCTGTTCAAGTGTCCCAGTCCGCCATCGACCAGATCTTGAAGGGGTTGGACGGATGTGCAGCTTACCTGGACGATCTCCTCGTCATGGGGACGGATGAAGTGGGCCTGCTGGAGAGGCTGTGTCGGGTCCTGGACCGTTCGCGAGGACGTGGAGCGAGGCCGAAGCGATCAAGGTGTGAGTCCGTGGTGACGGAGGTCGCCTCCCTGGGCTGGAGGACCTCGGCCGATGGCCCGAGTCCGGCCCCGCAGGAAGGTGAAGGCGCTGCTGAGCATGCCAGATGCCAAGGGTACCAAGGCGCCGCGTGGGATCCCTGGGTCGGTGGGCCACTACCAAAAACTGCTGTCCAGCTTGTCGACAGTTCTGGCGCCGTTGAGCGCTCTGCTGAAAAAGGAGGCACCGTGGCGGTGGACGCCAGAACGTAGCTCGGCGCTTCGGAGGGTGAGAGACCTGCTTGCCAATCCTCGGGTGCTCATGAGGTGTGATCAGTCACTGCAGCTCAAGCTGGCCACGGACGGCGGAAGTGGGGGATGAGAGCGACAGTTGGTGCGAATGACGCCTGAATGCATTGAACGGCCAGTCGTATTTCCGTCGAAGGACCTTTACGCCCACCGCACGGCAATACACACAGGTTTAGAAGGAAGCAATGGCTGTCTCCTTTGGCGTCAAAGGGATCCCCTGAAGATGTTGCCAAGATACCTGAAGAGTTACAGGGTAGAGTCCAATCTCTCCTGCTTCCACTCACTGTAATGTAAGTGGCATGTGGTGTCTGAAATGTTAAAGATGCTGTCCTAAAAAACGATAGGATATAAAGAACGATGGGAGATATTTGTCTAAATTGGTATGAATCCGTTTTTGTGATTCGATGCCATTTTCCACCCAGATTTGCAAATCTCGTCATAATGTTTTTCCCCCACCACCTCCAGTAGTGCATAGATTGTGTGGCAGCGACACCGATGATGAAAGCATAAAAAAAATTGACGGATGAAACATTTTTGCAGCCATTGCATTCAGAAAAATATATGGTCTCCCCAGAAAACCCTGTATTTATTGTACTGCATTCACTCATTTATCTTTACTTTTTAATCTCGTTCTTTACTTATTTTATCTACTGCTGTTCTTTTACTTATTTCTTTTTACCCACCACGAATTATCAGGTGGCCAGGAGTGCTCCCGCCACAGACCACCACGACGCAAAGCACCTTATGTTAACTCCCAGGGTAATCAAAATAGTAAACCAAAGAGAATCATACAAGTCGTGGCACGCCCTGCTAAGGAAAGATAAAAAAAACGAAAACTTCTTCGCAAAATATTACGCATGTTAGTGTGTGTTAATAAACATGAGAACGTAGTTTCAGCGGAGAAGCTTACGACTGTCCATCAAACCTTTCCCATGAACTGAAGTTAAGTGTTAGTGTAAACCAACATTACTAACTCACGTCTTGAAGCAGGCAAGAAGATTCGCGGTCCTTTCCATCGCAGGCCGACCGCTGGAGCAGTCCAACAGAACTAAGCAAAGCTTATTGTTTGGTTGGTCACCCCAGCGCTGGTAGTGTAGCAGTAGCTCAAATAAGAATGCATACAGTGTCCATGCACACGACTCAAATACGAGAAAAACAAACTTATGGGCTCATGCACCCACAGACACAGATGGCAGATGCTGACACACAGGCACACCTACACATAGATACACGGACATCCACACACATACGCACTCACGCACTCACGCACGCACGCACCCAGACGCACAGGCACGCACGCACGCACGCACGCACGCACACACGTCCGCGTACGCACACGCGCACATGCACAACCACAAAACACATGTACATACATATCCATACATGCATACAAAGCTATGCACCCAGACATAAGAAGCAACACACTTCCAAAGGCTTGTCATGAAGCACATTCTTCAGACATCTGCTTACAAACAACAGATTTGCCTGCATTACCTTTTGAAAAACATGTTCATGATAGCTTCTCTGAGGTACCAGAAATGCAAAATTTTCCTCAGAAAAATGTCTATTTGCAAAACATTTACTTACAACCTTTTCCATTGGTCACAGGCATAGAAATGGGGGGGGGCACAGCCCCCAACTTTTGGGGAAATTAATATTAGCTCTATAGCACTACAGATAAAACATTTATGCCCCTCCCCAACTTTTCTGGATGCTCCTATGCTCCTGCCACAGGCAGAATTTGCATCATGCACTTTACTGCTTACAGCAGGCATAAATAGCATAAATCCATAAATAACTCAGCATTAAAATCTGATGTTTAACCTGACATTACCATCTGATGTTTAAACTGCACAAGGCAAATCAGTTTATTACAGTATGCAGTATGATATTCCTTAAGCTTTTTTAGGAGAAATATAGCCAGTTTATCCAGCACATACAGGACAAGTAAAAAAAAAAAACATCAAGAATGGTTGGGTCCATCACCCAGAGCATCCAGGGTTAGTGAGCATCACATGATGACAAAGCTGGTGCACCTCTAAGCCCTAATAATCAATTGGTGGTTGGGCCAAGCCCAATGTGTTAGAAATTGCAAACAGATGAAATGCAATGGAACATAACAAATACACAACTTTTGTACTGATAGCCTGAGATGGTACATATCAGCATCCAAATAACAATGGCCTTTCATCATGAACCCTGGAGCTCTCAAACTTCATACAGCAGTTGTGGATGGAATGCAGGGCATGTATCATAATAAGTCCTGTAAACCAACCTGTCAATGGCTGCCTGCACATACAACATTGTTACATTTTAAATATATATTCAATGGTTTCAATGGGGTCCACACAGACCATACCCAAGCAATGCATGATAAATGAACAAACACTAAGCGAACAATGGGGCAGGTGCTCACCCGAAATGAGTGAAAACCTGTTTTTCTATTCTGTCCGCTTTAATTTCAGATTTAATGGTTGACACTGAATCCTGACAGTCATGAAACAGCTGGCAGAACATGCCCCAAAGAGGAAGTACTGCCAAATGAAATCAAGACACAGGAAATGATCACTTCACCAGTGGCCGTGTCTTGCCTTCTTCCTGACATGACTGATCCTTGTATTTTTTTACTTCAGACATATACTGTGACCATGCATCCTTCTTCCCAGTATCTTCTTCATCTTGTTTGACTTTCTTCACCTTTCCAGTGGGCAAAATTTTTCCACCACGTCTCTTGCCCACGAAACCATACCTGGGTTTTGGAATTTCTTTTGCAGCAGGTTTCATTGGTGCTGTGTCAGTTTCCTGCTTGACCTCCTGAGGCGTAACTGACGCAGAATCACTCGGCGTGACTGATGCGCTTGCCATTGATAATCCACTCTGCTGCGCCTTTTTAAACATTTCCAAGAAGCTGCCGTCATTCTTGAATATATTCTCCGGCGCTTTGGAGGTTTCAAAATTACTGCCAGCTCCAAACGAGCCGGACGATTTCTCGTCTCCGCCGTCCTCCGACGCCATTTTTGCCCACACTGAGGGCAGCCGGAATTCACGCTACCATATGGTGTTGAGAATGTAGAGGGAAAAACTTTTAACAGTGCTGGGAATGAAGCAAAAATTTGGTTGCCTTCGGCTATGGCCGCCTCTAGGTTTAAGACGGGTTTGTGTTATACGGATGCCGGAAGCAGTGTTAACTCTTTGAGAACTAACACTCTTTTAACACTTGTCACCTGTGTGACATCTTTCGTGACGGGCATGTGGCTGTTACCCTAAATCCTTTTTTTACGATTATGTGTTGCGGCAACACAAAACTGTACATATGGACACACACAGTTTCAGAAGCAATCTGCATTTAGATAAATAGCCACATGCCCGTCACAAAAAACGTCACACAACCGACAACTTCAAAAAAGTGTTGGGAATTAAGCCAGTCAGATTCAGGCGATTTTTCATCCAGGGCGTTAATGCATTTGTCCGTGAAGTTCCCAACGAAAACGAAAACGAAATTAACAACAATAACATATTTCCATGAACACACGTTTCAGGATCATATCGCATCCAGGGTATTACGACTACGAGGTCCATCTTCACCTAAGGCCAAACGGTCAAAGGTCAAGGTCAAATGAAGCATCCCGAAGGTATGTACTTCGGTAAAACTTACGTACCTTTTCACGAGTAAACGGCGCCTCCTATCACTAAGTGATGTGCACTAACAGATAGAGCACATGAAAGTCTAGGCGGACCACCCGCCGACATTGATCTCAAGATGTAACGTCAAGGTTACAACCACGTTGAAAATTTACTTACCTCTTTACGAGTAGGTGGCGCCACCTATCATTAAGTGATGTTAATTAATACGTAAAGCACATGAAAGTCTAGATGAGTCTTCTTCCGAAATTAACCTCCAGGTCAAAGATTAAGGTCAAATAAGCGTTGAAAATTTACTTATCTTTTTAACAGAAGGGGGTGCCACCTATCACCACGTGATAGACACCAAGAGATGCTATGCATAAAAACCTAGGTTACTCATCCCCCGAAATTAATCTCAAGGCCTAAGGTCAAGGTAAAAAAGGTGTTGAAAATTTACGTTCCTTCTTACGAACAGGTGGCGCCACCTATCACTAAGTGATGCGGACCAATAGATAGAGCACATAAAAGTCTAGGTAGGTCATCTGCCGAAATTAACAAGGTCAAAGGCCAATGTCAAAACCAGTGTTGCAAATTCACGTACCTTCTCACGAGTGCGTAGCGCCACCTATCACTCTGTGATGTGAACTAACAGATAGAGCACATGGAAGTCTAGATGGGTCAACCGCCGAAGTGGACCTTAATGTCAAAGGTCAAGTTCATAACGCGCGTTGAAAATTTACATACAATTTTACGAGTAACTGGCTTCACCTACCACCAAGCGGTTCGCATTAACAGACAGAACACATGAAAGTCTACGGGAATCATCCGTCGAAACTGACCTTCACGTCAAAGGCCAAGGTCAAACCGAGCACCGAAAACCTACATATATTTTTCCCAGTAGGTGGTGGCACCTTACCATCACGTGATGGACACCAAAAGATCAAAGCACACAAAAATCTAGGTGGATCATCCCCGAAACTGACCTCGGGGCCAGACGTCAAGGTGAAAACGAGTGTTGAAAATCTGCGTGCCCTTTTACCAGCAGGTGGTGGCTTCTGCCACAACGTGATGCACACCAACAGATCAAGCACATAAAAATCCAGGTTGAATGTTCAGTAAAATTTTAGGAGTAGGTGACTTCACCTACCACAAAGTGGTGGGCGCTAATGAATAGAGCACAAACAAATCTTGTTAGGGCATCCGGAGAAATTGACTTCAGTGCCAAACGTCAAGGTCAAAACGATCGTTGAAAAATTCCGTGTCTTTCTGCGAGTAGCTGGGATTCGTTAAAACTATATGACGGGACGCAATAGATAAAGCAGATTAAAATCTTGGTGGGTCATCCACCAAAAATGACACCAAGGTAAAATGCCAAGGTCAAAACGAGCGTCGAAAAAATGACCTGCCTTCTTACGAATAGGCGGCGCCATCTATCGCTAACCCACCTACTCGTAAAGACGAAGTTTTCAGCGCTCGTTTTCACTTTGATCTCTGACCTTGAGGTGAATTTCGGTGGATGATCCATTTAGATTTTTATGTGCTCTATCTGTTGGTGTCCATCGCTTAGTGATAGATGGCGCCAAAGGCATGTAAAAAAGGCATGGTAAAAAAGGCATGTAAATTGTCAACAATTATTTTGGCCTTGACATCGAACCTTGGGATCAGATTTGGGAATGACTCACTTAGATTTTCATGTCCTCTATCTATTGGCGCCCATCGCCTAGTGGTAGGTTGCGACAACTAATCGTAAAAATATACGTAAAATATACGTAAAAATTCCAATACTCGGCTGTAACCTGACATGCTTGTGAAAAGATAGGTAGTTTTTGTACACTCATTTTCATCTTGACCTTTGGCCTTCGGGCCAATGTCTGCGGATGACCCTCCTGGATTTTTATGCGTTGTGTCTATTGATGTCCGTCACGCGGTGATAGGCAGTGCCGCCTACTCATAAAAAGGTAGGCAAAATTTCAACGCTCGTTTTGACCTTGGCAATTCATCTTGAGGTTAATTTCGGCGGACCACCCACCTAGACTTTCATGTGTTCTGTCTGTTGGTGCGCATCATTTAGTGACAGGTGGCGCCACTTACTCGGAAAAAGTACGTGAGATTTACTTAAATACATTCTTTTATGATGCTTCATCTGGCCTTAAACTTTGACTCTTTGACCTTGGGTGAAAACGGACCCGGATTCGTAATCCCTGGATGCTATATGGCCTTGAAGCGTGTTTTCGTCGAAATATGTTATCGTTGCTGGTTTCGTTTTCGTTTTCGCTTCTAACTTTACGTACATCTGTGTATTCTAAGCATTTGTATGAAACTTCGATTTAACCCTACCCGGCAAAATCCGCCCCCCTGGGTTTTTGCTTCAATTCTTTTTTTTTTAACCTTCTTCAAAAATTTTTTTTTTTTTTTTTTTTTTTTTTTTTTTCAGTTTTTAAAAAAATTTTAAAATTTTTTTTTGCCCAGGGCGGAGAGGCAACGTTTTTGGGAGGCACCTCATGCCATTTTTGGCCATGTTAAGGGTAAAAGGAAAATGTCTGCCAAAAACAGAGTTTTAAAGCTAAAACTTAAAACTTTATATGGATGTTTAGCTAAATAGCTGGGCAATGTGCAGATATAATTTTGTTTATCTGAAGTCATTTTACAAGGTCAGGTCAAGGTCAAAAATCAAAATTTGTTTTTCGCTATAATTTCGGCGCCATTTTTTCCAATGCTAAACCCGGAATATATATGACGTAGAAGGGTGCCCTCTACTTGTGTGCCAAGTTTCAGCTTGATATCGGGTCGGGTCACGGAGATATGACCTAAAATGTCAGTGCGCGTACCCTATATCGCAATAGCCAAAAAATGAAATTTTTGAAATAGAGTGAATTCAAATGATTGAAAACGTTTACAGATAATATTAAATGCACACGAGATCATTACAAGTGACCCCAAGGTCACTGGAGGTCATTTAAGGTCAAAGGTCACAAGTTGATCTGAGAAACGTGTGACCGCGACAGTTCCCCCTTTTTCATATCCCTGGCACCGCCTATGCTAACATTATACAAACACTGTAATGCGATTTCTACTTCTTTAGTATAACATGACTAGCAGAAGCCAAAAAAGGGTGTTTGCCTCTTTTGTTCATTCAGTTGTTAGAAAACTAATCCTCCTATTTTTGAAACCCTGTGAGCGCCCATGAATTTTCTCAAAATTTCAGATTTGCATACCCATGGTAAAAGCCCTATCCATAATCTCTCGATTCATGCCAGTTTCATCGAAATCGGTCCATAAAAAACGGAGTTATAAGAAGTCCAAAAGTACCCCCCAATTCTGACATTTTGTCCCCCTGTATCCACAAATTTCAAAATTTAGAAAATTTCTTTTCATAAAAATGTAGTTCATGTCACGGCAAATCGATTGCCGTTTGTTGCGATGAAATCGGACAAGTAGTTCTCGAGATCCCAGGGGGGGCCGAGTCCGCCCCCCCCCCCTGCCGGGAATCGAGCATACCGTCTAGCCCTCCGGGAATAGGGTTAAAACGCTCTTGAGTTAACCCGCCCCGAATGAGGGGGCAGTTAACCCCCTGAGGTTTCTCTGGAATTGCGAGAGAACAAACAAACACAGAGCCACAAAACTTTGTGTACCTTTTGCATCATCATTTTTACATCTTGTGTCAAAATTTTGACCTCAGGTCAGGTCATGTGCTTGACCTAGGTCAGGTGAAACAAGCCTATGTCCAACAAAGTTTAGCTCAACGTAACGTGTTCGCAAAACAAGATATCTCAATAATACTTTCATTGATTAGTGATCATGATAGATGCAACAAGTCTGCTATATCAGGTTCTTCGGAATTTTCAGGGTCATTGACCTAAGGCGAAGCCCATTTTTAAGACATGTCGTCGTTTTTTCGGAAATTGACGGAATATTTCATAACATTTTTAGTGTGGAGTGAAGCAGGCATCTAGTTACCGTCATTGAGCAGAGTATCAATGACTTCCAGCCATTGACTTAAGGTCAGGTCACGAATAACTGTAGTGAGCCCAAATGTACCACTGTCAAAATCAGCGATGAATTACTCAGAATGGGTAGAAAATAGTAGAACTAGCTTGCGCAGACGTAAGTAATACCAGGAACCCCATAAAGTCTAGAAAAGTAGCATATTTTGAAAATAAACAGGCTCTCGCGAAATAAAGCTCCGCCAATTGTGTAGATTGGTAACTAATGAATTTTTTTCAAAATTTAAGCATGAAAAACCATCACAAGAACCACTAAGATCAATAAAATATACATGGATTGTCTTTTTTCGCGGAAATAAAGGAACGCTAAAATTAGTTGCCGTCAATTTGTTACTGCATATGGCTGCGGCGCACACCGACAGCCGGCGCGAGAATTGCCGTGTCTTTAACTCGACGTTTCAACGTATACATTGAACAAATCCAAGAAATGGGATGCGTATCGGCATTTACGGACCTTATTTGTGCGCTGGTGCCTTTACCAATGCGTTATTAGTCACAGCCCTTGAGATCCAGGCCAATTTTTCGGTCTCATGCCCTCTGAGAAACCATATATAGGGCGTAGATTGCTTACATATTATTGAAAAAACTAAAAATGAGACCAGTTTCGAGCTCCACTCCTCACAAGCTTTCCAAAGGTGTGTTTATTTTTATCGTGCGACCAACCGTTCGTGAGTTAGGGGGGGGGCGGCCAACTGCTCCCCCCAGTCGGCCTGAGTAACCGACCGACGGCCGTGCGCGGGTTGATGTGTACGACTGTGTTCGGAGGGAAGCCTCCACACAGATTTATCTATGCTAGTGACGAGATTCCAGTGCATTTTATGAGAGACTATACAACAAACTGTGTTGTTGCTCCGTAAAAATCACTGGCCATAAAAATGAAGGGTTGTTTCTTTTTGTGCTAAATTTTTCACATGCATACGCGCCACGTGACATTTTTTACCTAATGTTTTTGGATAGTCTTACTTTTGGCACACTTTTACCACGATAAAGTTTTCAAGTCGGCTCAGATTGATGGAGGAACAAAAAAAATGGGCATCGACCAGCGCAACTAGTGTACACTCGGTCGGAAGGGGCCCGGTGTGCCAACTGACGGCGGCCGGTCTAGTCTCACCAGACGTTTTCCTCTCCAGTTTGAAGGCAACCATCAGTCAAATGCTTAGCGTTAATACGACGCAGGTCGGCTGACAGGTGGCATGGTTCGATACAACTAGGTCTGATGATTTCGGAAACTGCCATTTTGTCTTCTTGTCAAAAAAAATGATCTGAACTTGTGCTTATGAGTTCGACATGCGACGCCTTGGTTTAGTTTGACGGAGACCTTCAGGCTTCGTTTTTAGTTGTCAAGAATAAAAGCAAAGTATGCAACGTTGAGGTATTTCAACGTCGCCCAAAATGTGTCTTGAATATTTCGGCTATTCACCCAGTGTGACTGACCTGAGGAATCGTGGGCACCCTCCGTCAGTAATGCGTGAGAAGTAAGTGGTTCCCAGTTTTTTTTCGTTTTCTCCTTTCCTTTCTCTGCTTTCCGACGAAGCGCTGGTATTTCCGGTGCCAGTGAGCGTTGTCAGAAGTTCGGAAAGTTCCTTTCTATGAGTCGTTATCGAAAGTATCTCATTCTGGGGTGTGGGGTGAAGGATACATTGGGATGACACGTACTTTGAAGGTTTAGCTAAAGTGGCATTATTGCCGGTTGCCAGACCCATCCGCTTTTTGGTGTGACGCCACCTACCCTCAAGCATTCGGCGGAAAGCTAAAAAGTGGCACCAGATGTCTGAAATTGAGAGTACTTTTGCACATGAGCTCAAGCAAAAATGTGTCTCACCTCATTTGGCTCCTTGGCACCCCTCACGTCCGCGTACACTTGATCTTAACCCGTCCCCGACTGGGGGGGGGGCAGTTGACTGCCCCCGTTGAGGTTTTCCTGGGATTGCGAGAGAACCAACAAACACAGAGTCACGAAACTTTGCGTACCTTTTGCTCCATCAATTTTACATCTTGTGTCAAAATTTTGACCTCAGGTCAGGTCAGGTGCCTGACCTAGGTCAGATCAAATAGACCTATGTCAAAAAGTTTAGCGCCCTCTAACTTTTTCGCAAAACAAGATATCTCAATAATACTTTCAGGGACTACTGACCGTGATAGATACAACAAATCCGCTTCCTCAGATTTTTTTGGAACTTTCCGGGTCATTGACCTAAGGTCAAGCTCATTTTTAAGACATATCGCCGTTTTTTCGGAAATTGACGGAATATTCCATAACATTTTTAGTGTGGAGTGAAGCACACGTCTAGTTACCGTCATTGGGCAAAGTATCAGTGACTTCCAACCATTGACCTGAAGTCAGGTCACGAATAACTGTAGTGGGCCAAAATGTACCACCGTCAAAATAGACGATGAATTACTCAGAATGGGTAGAAAATGGCAGAACTGGCTTGCACAGACGTAAATAATACCAGAAACCTCAAAAAGTTTGAAAGAGTAGCATATTTTGGAAATAAACAGGCTCTCGCCAATAAAGCCCCGCCAACTTTTTAGATTGGTAACTTATCAATTTTTCCAAAATTTAAGCATGAGAAACCATCACAAGAACCACAAAGATCAATAAAATTGGCACAGATCGTCTTTTTTCGCGAAAATAAAGGAACGTCAAAATGAGTTGCCGTCAATTTGTTACTGCATACGGCTGCGGCGCACACTGACAGCTGGCGGGAGAATTACGGTGTCTTGAACTCAACATTTCGGCGTATATATTGAACAAATTTGGGGAAATTAGACGTGTATCGGCATCCGCGGACCTTGACTTGTGCGCTGGTGCCTTTACCTATGCGTTACTAGCCACAGTCCTTGAGATTTAGGCCATTTCTCGGTCTCATGCAGTCGACTATGAGAAAACATATATAGGGTGTAAATTGCTTACATATTATCTAAAACTAAAAATGAGACTAGTTTCGAGCTCTACTTGTCACAGGCTTTCCAACGGTATGCTTATTTTTATCGTGCGATCAACCGTTCGTGAGTTAGAGGGGGGGGGCAGTCAACTGTCCCCCAGTCACCCATGTTCGAGACGGACCGACGGTCGTGCGCGGGTTAATGTCAAAAATGCATTGATATCTGCGATTTTAAATCTGTAAATATGGAAGCCAACTACCAGTTCCATCCTAAATAGATGGCGCCACTGCTGGAGTTCCCTGGAAGTTGGAACCTCTGGACGAATGATCCCCGCCCTCTTCTTTTCGTCGCGCTCCTACGCCCCTGTCCACAAGCGCACTTTTCTGGAAACTTCTACGCTCTTGCACCACTTCGTCCTTACGTATTCCGCATTCCGTACATCCGTACGATGGAAGGCAATACTCAACATATTGCGAGCTTGCCGAGCGAGGAAGGAAGGGTGCCGGGAGGGAATGAACAGCGTGCCAGATGTAGGCCGAAATCTGTAGGTCTCACGCTCCGAAGGGACTCCCCCTGCGCAGACCAGCCGTCGGGGCACTATCGACCCGAAAATAGAACGTGTTGTCCTCCCAGTCCTGACCTCCTGTTTACGTAACTCCACGTGATGGCAGGTGGCCACTGTGGCTAGACAGAGGTAATGAAAACCTGCGGTTGTGCAAACGCCGAATACGATTGTGCGATTGTACGGTGACAGAAATAACGCTGAAAAGGTATGGTTTGGTAGCAAATCATTTGCCTAATCACGGAACAATATTATTCGGCTGAGAAGGCTCGAAAGGCTTACGTCAGAGCCTTGAGTAAGGCATTTCTTCTGGCTGGTGATTTCAGCTGTTCGTGGTAGCCCCGGATATACTTAAGCATTCGCTTTCTTTCCGTTACTCTTACTGATGTAAAAAGCTATGTTTAGTAGCAATCATGCTTTACTGTCATCAAGGACTTCTGAGCGGTCCGTAGCCGTCCATCGACAGTTCGTGGTGAGAGATGCGTTCCAAACAGCAAAGCCAGATGCACATTTTCTGGGCCTAAAACCTAGATATCTAGCTGAGACATCTAGGTTTGAAGTATCTATATATTTGAGCCTAGATGTCTAGTTGTTCTTCTTGCAGACCATATTTTTTTCAATGATGCCGGCCCGGAGCATTGCCTTCACAACGTGTAGACGCATAACAAGAGAGTTGGACGAAAGCAAGATAACTGTATGTGCGGCGTCTGAGGAACTGTTTGTCCTTTTAGTTCAATGATAAGGTTCTTGCCACTTTATTACGCGGTTTAGAAATAATTTGCTTTATCTTAGACTGAAAATACTAGCATCCACCGCCTCAGGGGTCAATTAAGACAACCACATCGGTGTCTCGTGAATATCTTCTGAACCGGTAGAGACAGCCCAACCAAACATTCGGTGCCTGCCTTTACATAGTTTCAAAACTTTTTCGTACTAGGTCAGACTATTTTAATATGGGTCTTTGCATACTCAATCATGGCAGAACCGTTTTTTTGATAACATTCGAGAATAACATGCATGGATTATTTGGAGTTATATAGGGCACAGTCCCCAAAAGGATATACAACCGTGTCAGGCCAACTTTAGAAATCATGCTAGGTCACTTGCAAGATCACAGTTGGACATGATTTGCATCGTGAGTGTTAGAAACGGTCGCTGCTGTCCTTCCCCATCGCTTCAAGCAAGGAAGCAAATCTTTACGAGTCTCTTAGCACGGTTCACTAAATGCATCGTGAGGTCATGACAGTTCACGTCATAGGTAGACGTCAAAACGAAATGAAGTACAACATTGCCTGTGGAAGTTCCTGATTACAAAAACAAAAATGACTTTCTGTGCTGACCTGGTTTGACCTCAACCCGATAAAGAGTAGACAGAGCAGATCTGATAATCACGAGATGTCATTTCAGTTCTGCACTTGACGCAATTAAGAATTACAGCGAGTAATTATTGCTGTTTGTCAGGAAGAGTAATGCAACCTTATCTGACCTGGCCTTGAGTGACCTTGGTAGGATTAACGGCAGGTAATGCAAAACGGGCCATCAGAGGGCTTCACTTCAGTCTTTTTTTGTGACATGGATGAAAACGGTTGCGGGTAAGTATCGATCTTTGGCAGGTAAAACGGATATTTTACCTGACCCAGGTTGACCTTGACCCAGCTTTTTCAATTTAGAGCATTCTTCTGACGCTCTCAATATAAAGAGCAGACATTGAAGAAGAAGAAGAAGAAGCAGAGAGGAGAACCTTTCGTTTGATACCCAGTTGAATGCCCTAAGATTGCCGATGATATGATGTGCGAACCGCTGTCAGTTTTTCCCATGTCGTGTTATGTGCTTTACGTGACCTGAAGCATCATCAGCCACGTGACAAGAACTAGCATAATACTTTCTGAATCGCAAAACTCAGAGCTTTCGATTGGTGGTAGACCGGTTCAGATCCAACGGTTAGATCCTGAGATAACAGGTGGTGTCCAGTTAACTGTTCGATGACAATTGAACCAGGGACTACGGAGCCACAACTGAACCAGTGGCGACTGAGCCAGCGAACATTGGACTAGGGACAACCGAGCCAGTGACGACTGAACCAGTGATAACTGAGCCAGGGACAACTGAACTGGGGACAAACGGGCCAGTACAAGGGAAGCAGTGACAACGGAGCCTGTGACAGTTTAACCAGTGACAACGGAATCAGAACAACGGGTCCAGTAACAACTGGACCAGAGCCAGCTGAACCAGTGACAGCTAAACCGGTGACAGCTGGATCAGAGACAACTAAGCCGGGGACAACGGAATTGGTGACAGCTGAACCAGTGGCATCTGAGTCAGTGACAACTGAACCAGGGGCACTATGTGATCATTTTTTTGCTGCCCGTAGGCACCATGCCGCAAGTGACACCACATAATGTCCACGGGCGTCGCTCTGCATTACCGAACGTGCCGCGCGACTGAGGTCGCGATACTCGGCCGAGCGACGACTAGAGAGCCTGCGGGCTTAGTGTCGGCGGCACATCAGCCCTCTCCATTCGTCTTGAGGGAGAGAGGAGAGGCACGGGAAAATTGTTTCATCGCTTGAAGCGTCATCCGTATCTCGGCGACTAAGCCGAATATTTATTTATTTATTTATTTATACACTTTGAAGGGTCATCCCAATGCCATGACCGAGGTCACTGGGGTTATTCTCGAGCCCGAATCGAGGGAGAATCGAGGTGGACGCGTGGGCAAGGTGGACGCGCATTTGGCATGGATACCTCCTTGACTCTCCCTTTACACTCAAGCTACACCGGTATCCCGTATTGCTCGAAATTTGATCCGAAGGAAGTTGAAAATGGCGCCATAGGTCAATAATCTGACATAACCTCGATCCGAAAATCTTTACGCAAGACGCCAAATAAATGACATTTGTCGTATTCCGCGTTTTAAAGATCTAACACGCGTCATTTTTCCGTTTCTTTCGAAGAGTCGTATGGAATGGCTGGTACTGGCCAACAAAGCCTCCAAAGTTGACATTTTCGACCCCATTTGACGTCGGAGATATTGACCTAGGGTCATGAAAATTGCACACAATGAAACGTTTTATATCCTTCCTCTAGCCCTAAAATTTCGTGTCTCTGACTCTTTCTGCTCTCGAGATCGGAGGGGAGAGCACAAAGTGCCCCTCCTCTTTCAATGCGCGTTAGCGCGAAACTCCCTTCCACCGTGCGTGTTAAGTGCCAGTTTACTCATTCGCCTAGTATACCATTTTTTAACCAACTAAACCGTGGTTTGCCGTTTTCATCGATGAATGCCAGCCACATTACAAATGAGGATTTGGTGTCAGAACAAATACAAACATGGGAAATATCCATGCAGTGTAAATTTTTTGAAGCGATAAAATTCGCCCCAACCTCATACACTTTCCATTGTTACCTGTCTTGGATGTCCCAATCCATGTTGCCGCACTTCCTCATATTGTTTTGACTGCAAGGCAATCCTTATCAATCGGGATTTCATATAAGGCTGATGTTCAGCTGACGAACCAAGCAGCCGACTGGCGTAGACATTTTACAAAGAAACTAAGTCACGCCAACTGTTTTGTCTTTATAAAAAGTCATCAAAAATTAAAATACTTACCTTCGTGTCCAGGCAGCTCTTTATATCAACTCTGGTTACAAAATTCAAGCGTTTTCTTTTACAGATAAGCTACCTTCCTGTCCTGGCGTTCCTGGGTCCCGCTGCTGTCCAACCTGGGTTCGAACTCGCATGTGGCGAACTGCCTGACGAAGCGCTTGACCTCGCATCGCACCTCCCGCGGACGTGCGTCGGCACCCATGTTGGCGGACGTTAGAGACCTCCGCCCGCCGCGCTGGCTGGAGCCAGTGCCGTCGGACGCCGGATGGCCCGACGTGTACGACCAACAGCGTCGAGGGATGGCGTCATCGGCTCGCCATTAGGGTGGATTACGCCCACCCGAACGTGTGTAAGTTTCTGCGCCGTCTCCAGATGGAGGAATCCCAGGGGCGGGGCGAAGCGGAAGAGCTGCAGGGTCCTCCTGGTCCGCGCCGTAGGGCCAGGCGACAGGTAATCAGAGACAGGGTGAGGGCGCTGGCCGTTCGGTGGCAGGGTCAGGAACTGGCTGGGGCGAGTCCCTTCGTGGGGTCGTCCAAATGTTCTCGCTCTGTGAGGCTCACCGGTGCAAAGCAAACAGCCCGAATTCATCTAAGTGCAGGTGTACTTTGCAGGAGGAAGGATTTTGATGTCTTTCTATTGTCAATATTTCGCTACTAAGCAAAAATATACCCACAAAAAAACTCTAAAGGTCCAAGAACCATTTCGTGTATGTCCTCATTTGAGGTTTACTTCGCATGACGGTATTTGTTACGTTTGAGGAAAGCCAGCCGCTTGAACCATGGAAGAAAAGTAATGCCGTAACGGTAGCATAATATCCTGATGTAGATAAGTGCGAAAGAAGCTTACACTCGACTACGTAAAACAGCATTTACAGCGTAACTGAAGTGAACCTAACGAAACCCATGTCAAGCTTGGCGAGTACCGAACAGAGTTGCGCTTCACAACGCATTCTGTAGCACGTCGCCCTCAAAGAGGTCGCATGTGGGAAACAGATACATAAAAACGCGAATATGAACAGTACATGGAAGCAGTATGTTGTATATTGAACCACCTGCCACCTGAATTTCAAGGTCATTCGTTGAACTGCTATCCACATGGGAAGTGCCAGAAAGAAGCGGGGACAGAGGCGTAGCATCCGGAAACTTTCCCCAGATTTATTTATGACGCCCTTGGTGATGCATGGAAAGAAATGCCTTCAAAGCCTCAATGTCCTCCCGACATTTGTCATATGATGCAGACCGTACTTATTACTTCGACATTTTCCCTTTTCGCCTTAGGTCTTAACGTCTTGTCTTCTCAACTCCTCCAATTAACGTTTTGTCCAGCTAACTTTGTGCTTGCTCTTTGACTTTGTGCCCATTCGATTCTGATCCCCTTGATGTTTTTGATCGAATTTTTCCCACTTGGTTTCTGTCTTTTCTACGTTTTGTCTTCTTGTTTGTATGCCTCTGACTTCGGGTCATTCGACTTTTTGTCCATTCGACTTCCTGTCATTTGACTTTTCGCTTCGGATTTGTCCGTTTCTTTTTATCCCTTTGACTTTTTGCCACGTAACGTTTTGTCCTTTCCACTTTTTGCCTTTTGATTTTTTCCTTTTGGCGTCTTTGTCCGTTAACGTTTACCCCTTCAACCTTTTGCCATTTCGTTTTTGGTCCTTTTGACTTTTTTCGTTGGACTTTTTCCCGGTTGGCGTTTGTCAGTTCGACCTTTTATCCTTTGACTTTTTCACTTGATTCCTTTCCCTTTGACTTTTTACAAGTTGGCTTTCTGTCCGTGCACTGTAGTAGTAACGTCACTGCGCACTCTTGAAATTATACCTGGAACGCATAATTTCAGAAATTATGAAAACAGAAAAATTATGCCTAGAACACAGCATAATTTTTCCTTATGAGAACTATTTGCTTTTAAGTTGGACAGGTTAAAAATTTACTTTTGCCTGGAGTTGCCTACAGTTTGACTGCATTTACTCATCTCACGTGAACGATAAGTACGTTAACCCTATTCCCGGAGGGCTAGACGGCATGGCTGCTTCCCGGCGGGGGGGGGGGCGGGATTCGGCCCCTTCCTGAGATCTCCAGAACTACACATCCGATTTCATCGCAAAAAACGGCAGTCAATTTGCCATGACGTAAGCTACACTTTTAAGAAAAAAGCCCTCAAAATTTTAACAGGAGTGGATACAGGGGAAAAAAGTCAAAATGGGGGTAATTTTGGAATTGCTATAACTCCTTTGTTTATGGACCAATCTTGATCAAACTGATATGGATCGAGAGATGATTTGGTACACACATTTGAAATTTTGGGAAAATTTATAGGCGTCCACAGGGCTTAAAAAATAGGAGGATTAGTTTTCCAACAAATGAATGATCAAAAAACGGAAAAGCACTTTTTTACTTCTGCTAGTCATGCCATGATAAAGAAGTAAAAACCGTATTACAATGTTTGTATAATGTTAGCATAGGCGGTGCCAGGGACATGAAAAAGGGGGAACTGTCATGGCCACATGTTCTTCAGATCACTTTGTGACCATTGGCCTCAAATGACTTCCAGTGACCTTGGAGTCACTTGAAATGATCTCGTGTGTATTTAACGTTATCTGAAAACATTTTCAATCATTTAAATTCACTCTAATTCAAAAATTCCATTTCAAGGCTATTGCGATATAGGGTAAGCGCACTGACATTTTAGGTCATAGCTCCGTGACCAGACCTGATATCGACCTGAAACTTGATACGCAAGTAGAGGGCAGCCTTGCACGTTATATGTATTCCGTGTTTGACATTTGAAAGGATAACGCCGAAGTTATTACCATAAAACAAAATTTTGATCTTTTGTCCTTGACCTGACCTTGTAAAGTGGCCTCAGACGAACAAAATCGTATTTGGAAGTTGCTCAGCTATTTAGCTATACATTCATGTAATGTTTTAAATTCTATCTCAAAAATGCGACTTTTGGCAGTCATTTCCTTTTGCCCTCAACAGGGCGAAAAATGGCTTGAGGTGCCTCCCAAAAATGTTGCTTGGCTCCGCCCCTGAGCAAAACAGAATTTCAAAACTTTGTCACAGTACGTAGAACGAATAGCTAGGATAAGTGACCAAGGTTCGTAAGGCTGCGTCAAAAGTCCTGGAACTGTCAAGCAAAAAACCCGAGGGGGGGCCGATTCAGCCCCCGTGCCGGGAACAGGGTCAAGAGAGCCAAAGAGTCGTTTTGCATCGTGACTAACGTTCTCGCAATTCTTTTCCGATCGGCAGTGCTTCGACGGGTTTGTTTCGGGCGCAGACCACGTGGTCAACGCATTTCTGTTTGGCGAGGTTCATGATGCTCAAGACGGAGACCCCAAATCCTGCAGTTCTGCTGCACTGTAAACACGCGACCTAACCGCAAACTTGGAAACAAACGTTGATCCCTGCATCATCGCACACTTTCTGATTTCGCGAAGCCTTTTAAACTCATTCAACGTTACGCACCGCATTCTTGCCAAAGAGCATTTGACATCAATGTAGGGAGTTTTTATTAAAAGCGTTTTCTCTCGCGAGGCGGAACGTGGCGAACACTAAAATAGCACGTTATCATAAAAAGCATACATTGCGTTTTTCCCGAAGCCAGCCGAAAACAAACCAACTTAAGCGCATTTTGCAAGCCGTGCACGAGCGGCGCAGGCACCACTCCGTCCGACACTTTCGCCCGGGATCGTACATGCCCAGCCGGCGTATTGCCGCACACCGCACGCGACGGCCACACACACACAGCGGAGCGTTGCCGCTGCGTTTCACGACGGCTCGCGGCTCTAGTTTTCGCCGTAGGACGTACGGAATGCGCGTACGTCGATGGCATATTTGTTGTCTGCCATGCACTGGTAAATGCCCTTATCCATTTGCGAGGCCGGGTCGATCTCCATCTTGGACTTCAGCCGGTTGTTGGTCAGCTTCCATTCCCAAAGCTGGAACGGCAGTTGGGCAGTTATCAAGGCTGTTTTGCAGCGCAGTGCAGTTATGTGCTCGCCCTAGACTTTTTAACAGAGGTGGCCGGTCGACAGTCGGAGCATGAGTTTTGATGGCCAATTTTGCAGGCGTTTTAGTGGGTTGATTTTGGAAAGCATATCTTACTGTATTTGCGCTGCCTCATTTCGTATCAAAGATACGAAATGTATCGCAATGAAAATGGCAAATCATATCGTAATGAAAACGGCACTCAACCATCTCTTACGACTTGCTCACAAAGTCCCCTACGTTGTCACAGGACGTCGTTGTCATCGTTTCGGTCGCCGATTGGCGGGAAGTTTCCGATCCCGGTGTACATGTGCGGTGTACATGGTGAGAACCAAGGACATTTCCGATCCCTGCTTTTTATGCGATGCATGGGGATAGAGTCAACTTTCCCGACCTAACGGTTTGGTTTGTCCGCTCCCCCTTCTCCCGCCTGAAAGTGCCAACATTGATGCTGATCGCAGTTAATAATATCGCGTGTAGATTGTATTATTTACATCTACATATTTATTGTTTCATATATTAATTATGCTGATGCAATTAATAATACCTCCGACGTCTTCTGATGTCAAACCGCACCAGGAATACTTTGTGGCGGAGAAGAAAATAATCGGAACAAGGTGTTCGCATGTTTCTGTTTAAATTTACACGGTAATCGATTTTACTTCATCCTAAGCTTTGAATGCATCACGTAAACTTTTGGTTCCTCTTCTGCTGATTCAGCACAAACGGTGCGAACACGAGCTTTTACAGCGGAGCCAACTGGGACCGGGAACAATGGCCGTCTGCACAGCGGAGTATTAGTAAGGCCAGTTGGTCCCAACGGCTAACTGGCCCGTGTTTTTGCACGCTTTCGTAATTTAATGTTTTGAGAGTTTTCGTAATTTAATTTCGTAATTTCGTAATTCCTGAACAATGTGTCCATCATGCTGACAAAAGGTCCGTTTCTGCTTCTTCGTCTTTGGCTATTTGTTTCATAGTTAGGCCAGAACAGGAATAAACACTGTAAATGCGTTACGGAAGGCGAGATGTTGAACTCAAAACCTTACTTATTTTCATCCCTGCCCCCTTATCCGCCTGTACGAATCCTGCATCCGTTCGACTTTTCTTCGAACTTGCCGCTTTATGCTCTTTGAGAAAACAGCTTATGCTTCTTTTTCTTCGGAGACCGAGTTCATCAAACGTTCAACCTTCAAGACTGTATTTTTTTAAATAAATTACACTGTGCGTACCGAAAAGGATGTTGCGCTACGAATTAAATCGATCCACTGTCATTCACAGAGGCCTGAAAATACCATTGTGCAATGCAGCTTGCCTTGTGACAGCAAAGGTGGCGAAGACACTCAATTGCGTAAACATTGTCAGCGTAGTGGTACTCCTTTGAATCCCTAATCGGCTAGACAATGACAAAACATGCATCACACTGACATATTTTGATACATGACGTATTCAGATACATGCATATGAGAGATTCAAAAGGGATTTTGAAGTCCACTCACCTTGAGAAACTTATGCGAAGGTATCTCCTGCCCGTCCTTCCGCCACGTTATTGTGGGCCTAGGGTTGCCTTTGGCAACGCAGATGAATGAAATCTTGTGACCAAGCTCGTACATGGATTCAAAGTGCGACGCTTTTACTATGCGTGCCTTCTGTAAAGTACAAAGTAATTAGAAGTCATGCAAAAATATTTCGTATCATATTCTATGAGGCTGAAAAATGCAGTTAGATTTCACTGGCCCACTGTGGTATTTTTAAAACCTATTTTGATGCGTTGGATTTCGCTTGTAATTCATGAGAGCGTGAATTCGCACCATTCCCCCCCCCCTTCCCCCGCCCCTTGAGATATTTCAAACTACTAAACTTACAGCCAGATACAATCAGAAAGATTAGCGATGTTTTAATTTTAATTTAATTTTAATTAAACTGCACGAGCAACTCGCACAGCAGTTCCTGGTAACATTGCAATGCTTTTCGTAATTCGAGCCTGGGTGTTCTATGCAGATCTCAGCTTAGCGAGGTAACTGCTGACGTCTGTTTGACGCGTTGGATGGCCGCTGTGGATATACCGGGCTTTGCAATGTTGTCCAACATTCCGTGGGGGAATATGCAATGTGGGACGAATAATTTACAGGGTCAACCGGAGATGTCAGTTTGAGGTCATTAGCGGGTTCGTGGTGCTCCGAGTTTAAAACTGCAAAAGGTTGTATTGTTGGAAGTACACGGCAATTGAGGCCATTTAATTTAATTTAATTTAAGGATTTCCTTGTGTTCAATGAAAGTGCCTTTTTGGAACCTCCATGTCCAATGGGCCAGGAAACATGTGTTGCATGACATGTTATAACAAACGTCAAACTTGAATAAACCTTCGACTTTGACTTTGACATTTTACGAACGTGTGTCAGGCGGCACTTAGAACATGAATGCTGGCAGAAACGTGTTGCCACACCAGCTTCAGTCTCTGTTTGCTTTTCACTGCGCTTAGGCGACTCTGACGAAAATGGTCACTTTTTTGTGTTTGACCTGACCTGTAACATCACCAGAGACCCAAAAGAATAAAATGCATGTGTCACAGGGTTGAAAGGATCGGCGCTATTCATTGTTCTATGAATGAGCTGAATCGTAATATTGGCTCTTGGGATAGACGGGGGCGTTAAACGTCCCCCCCCCCGTCAATGGAAAATGCCGGAATATCCCTATTCAATGCCGGGTTAACCCTATTTACATGCGGTAGACTTCGGTTTGGATGACACTTGCAGGGGCCGCTTTGACCCCCTCACCCCGCACTCCTTCAGGTCTTCCGATTTGCTGCACCGATTTCGACGAAATAGAATTTAAACATATGCTTGCGACATGAGCCAACTTTTATATGTACAAAAGTACCTAAAAATGCTATTGGCACTCTCAGAAGGTAAAAGCGGGTAAACAGCCGATGTTCTTTCCCAGACATACTGGGCTCCAGGCATTTAGTTTCACTTTGATGTCAATTTCGTGACCTTTAGTAAGTCTCAAGACTTGTTCGGAAGCAATGTAACTAGCATTGGCGCATTCGGGGACCCAAACATAGGGGAGGAGCGATGATTTTTATGCCTTTTGTCTATTTTTCACTCTGCTTTGCCTGATTTTTTAGGAGAATTTCATGACGTTTACGTGAGACGATGGTAACAGTCTATTACAAACGTCAATGGAGGGTCCAGAAAACCAGAACAGGCGGTAAAAGTAACCTTCTCATAGTGTAAACGGTGTAGTTATCCTAGGAAACCAATGTTCTTATTTTCTTGTTTTTTTCTATTTTTCCTGGAAACGACCTTGTCATTTCATACACAAGTAAATGTCGTATTCGCATGTTCCATAAGTAACACTTTTGTTTGAAATCAGTTATGTAAATTGCTGGTAGGTGTAGATCAAAGTCCGAACCCCCAACCGTCCGCAACGAGCCGCCTCCCCCCACTGGTACTTTTACATGTTCACATTTCAACTAATATCCTTGGCATCGAGGTTATAGCATCCTATCCCGTTTATTTATCAAGCCATGCCTTGTTTTCAGCACGCAGAGTCCAGTTCAACTATGACGTTGCATTACCCCTTGTGATCTTGCCTGCATTCGGCCTTGACAACTTCCGAACACTTTTAACCCTAGTCCCGGCAGGGGGGGCTGAATCCGCCCCCCCCCCTCGGGTTTTTTGCTTGCCAATTCCAGGCTTTTTAACACAGCTTCACGAAACTTGGTGACTTTTCCTAGCTATTCTTTCTACGTGCTGTGACAAAATTTCATAATTCTATTTTGCTCAGGTGCAGAGCCAGGTAACGTTTTTGGGAGGCACCTCATGCCATTTTTGGTCATGTTGAGGTAAAAGGAAAATGTCTGCCAAAAACAGAATTTTTAAGACAGAACTTAAAACTTTATGTGGATGTATAGCTAAATAGTTGGGCAATGTGCAAATGTAATTTTGTTTATCTGAGATCATTTTGCAAGGTCAGGTCAAGGTCAAAAGTCAATATTTGTTTTTTTTCGCTATAATTTCGGCGCCTTTCTTTCAAACGTCAAACCCGGAATGCATATGACGCAGAAGGGTGCCTTCTACTTGTGTACCAAGTTTTAGCTTGATATCAGGTCGGGTCACGGATCTAAAATGTCAGTGTGCATACCCTATATTGCAATAGCCATAAAATGAAATTTTTGAAATAGAGTCAATTTAAATGATTGAAAACGTTTACAGATAATATTAAATGCACACAAGATCATTCCAAGCGACCCCAAGGTTACTGGAGGTCATTTAAGGTCAAAGGTCACAAGGTGATCTGAGAAATGTGTGACCATGACAGTTCCCTCTTTTTCATGTCCCTGGCGCCGCCTATGCTAACATTATACAAACAATGTAATGCGATTTGTACTTCTTTAGTATAACATGACTAGCAGAAGCCAAAAAAGGGTGTCTGCCTCTTTTGTTCATCCAGTTGTTAGAAAACTAACTCTTTTTTTTGAAACCCTGTGAACGCCCATGAATGTTCTCAAAATTTCAGATTTGCGGACCCATGGTAAAAGCTCTATCCATGATCTCTCGATTCATGCCAGTTTCATTGAAATCAGTCCATAAACAACGGAGTTATAAGAAGTCCAAAAGTACCCCCCATCTTGACATTTTTGCCCCCTGTATCCACAAATTTCAAAATTTTGAAAATTTGTTTTTATAAAAATGTAGTTCACGTCACGGCAAATCGATTGCCGTTTGTTGCGATGAAATCGGACGAGTAGTTCTCGAGATCTCAGGGGGGACCGAATCCGTCCCCCCTGCCGGGAATCGATCATACCGTCCAGCCCTCCGGGAATAGGGTTAAGACCATGCAGATGGCCAATTGTCATAAATTTCGCTCATTGAGATCACAGCATCGCCTAACCCGTCCGCGATTAGGGGGCAGTTGACTGCCCCCTCCCCTGTGGTTTTTCTGGGATTGCGAGAGAACAAACAAACACAGAGTCACGAAGCTCTGTGTACATTTTGCTCCATCAATTTTACACCTCGTGTCAAATTTTTGACCTCAGGTCACCTCAGGTGCCTGACCTACGTCAGGTCAAACAGACCTATGTCAAAAAAAGCTTAGTGCTCTGTAACTTTTACGGAAAACAAGATATCTCAATAATACTTTCAGGGATTAGTGATCGTGAGAGATGCAACAAATCCCCTATCTCAGATTTTTCGGAATTTTCCGGGTCATTGACCTAAAATCAAGCCCATTTTTAACATATGTCGTCGTTTTCTCGGAAATTGACGGAATATTTCAAAACATTTTTAGTGTGGATTCAAGCAGACATCTACTTACTATCATTGGGCAAAGTATCAATGACTTCCAGCCTTTTGACCTGAGGTCAGGTCACGAATAACTGTAGTGAGCCAAATGTACCGCCGTCAAAATCGGCGATGAATAACTCAGAATGGGTAGAAAATGGCAGAACTAGCTTGCACAGACATAAGTAATACCAGGAATCTCAAAAAGTTTGAAAAAGTAGTATATTTTGGAAATAAAAAGGCTCTCGCGAATAAAGCTCCGCCAATTTTGTGGATTGGTAACTAATGAATTATTCCAAACTTTAAGCATGAAAAACTATCACAAGCACCTCTAAGATCAATAAAATATACATAGATTGTCTTTTTTCGCGAAAATAAAGGAGCGCTAAAATTAGTTTCCGTCAATTTGTGGCCGCATACGGCAGCAGCGCACGCGGGACAGCTGCCGCGTGAAATGCCGTGTCTTTACTCAACGTTTCGGCGTATATATTGAAGAAATCTGGTGAAATTAGACGTGTGTCGGCATCCGCGGACCTTTACTTGTGCGCTGGTGCCTTTACCTAAGCGTTTTTAGTCACAGTCCTTGAGATTCAGGCCATTTCTCGGCCTCATGCAGTCGGCTATGAGAAAACATATATATAGGGCGTAAATTGCTTACATATTATCCAAAACTAAAAATGAGACCAGTTCCGAGCTCTACTTGTACCAGGCTTTCCAACGGTATGCTTATTTTTATCGTGCGACCAACCGTTCGTAAGTTAGAGGGGGGCGGTCAACTGTCCCCCCAGTCGCCCGTGTTCGAAACGGACCGACGGTCGTGCGCGGGTTAACATACGGGTACAGTGCTGATACCTAACCAGGAGCGTGATCAGGACTTCACCGGGGAGGGAAATCCGGATCAGGGGACCCTCCTAATCAGTGTTGTGGTCCCATGTAGTTTAAGTTTCTGTCGGCTTGCGAAAGGGTAGCGCCGGAATTTTAAGGGGCCCAGCTAGCCTGTAAAGACGTCCCTGCCGATCCGATGGGTGTCCGTTACAGGTCGGCGAGGACATTTTTACAGGCAAGCAGGGGCATCTGAATAAACGTTTAGGAGCCCCTACTAGCCTGTAGGAGGGGGAGGGCACTGCCTGTCTGCAGAGGGCTCCCAGCGGGGCCCCTTTACAAGCTGACGGGAAGTCTCTACTGGCTAGCAGGGGTCTTCTTACTGAGCGAAAGCAGGCCCTTCCAGAGGCTGACAGGAGCCCTTCATGGGCCGGCATGGGACCCTCTTCAGACAAGTAGTGAACCTGCTACAGGCAAGCAGGGGCCCCTAGCGGTCATGCAGACCACGGGGCTTTCTTGATGGCAAACTAACTCTTGTATACTCGGAGTACGTTGTGTTTTGGGTTTGTGAGCCCTCTTTAATCCTTGCGATATTCCCCTTTTGTTTCGATTATCTGTTGCGGACAGTATAAGGCGCCCTGTGGGTACCTCACACAATCTACAGCACTGGGGCCTTCGACCCCAGTACTTTGGGGCTTCCTGAGGTTTTCGGCCCGGGGGGGGGGAGGCGCTCGGTTGTCAGGGGACCCGCTTGACCTCCAAGTCCAAGGGTGGGGATTGTCTTCAAGCGATAAAAACATGAATATCTCAGTTCATCTGGGGCGGAAAAGGAGATAGGATTAAGAGGCAAACAATTGTCATACCACGAATTAAGGTAAGTATGGCAACTATGGACTTGGAATCCTACATTGCTGCTTTGAAGATTTCTTGGGTCAGAAGACAGATGATCTCAACACATAAATGGACTACAGTTTTTCATCTGGGAGATGGACGCAGGATCACTGCGTAACGTTGCCAGCACGATGGGCAATCCTCTCTGGAAGGTCGTCCTGGCCCTCGCAACATTTAATGAGGCCTACAAAATTCAGGACAAAGACATGGCTTATGTTCAGTTTGGTTCTCAGACCACAGCAAGTTTGTCAGAACGGGAATGCGAGGGTGGCATGCGTGTGGGATTCGGTATTTGAATGATTTGCTGGGAAGAGATGGGGCGCTTGTGAGCTTCAAAGACTTTCGGGTTAAATTTAGACCTAACACAACGTACCTTGACTACCTGGGACTTGTGAAGAGCCTTCCGTCACGCTGGAGGAAGTGAAACCAAATATTAACGTAGTCGATTATGCAGCCAGTTGTGAAATATATATTGGCGAAGAACACGGGAGCAAAAAACATCTATGATGTGATTGTGGAGTGGGAGACCAGAGAAATGAAAAATGTCTGGGAACGTAAATGGGAAGGCTTGTTCTCGGACACTAATTGGATCGAAGTATATTGCGATATGAATTACGCCACGTCGTCTAGCAGGCACGGATCTGTAGACTTTAAGGTACTAGTTAGGATTCAGGTCACACAAGTTCTGCTATATAAAACTGGAATAGAACAGGCGGATGTATGTAAGCACTTCAACGTGGAAAGTGAAACTTTAATGCATAAATTCTGGAGTTGTCGCATTACCAAACGTTTTTGGGCAGACATCGAGAGGTACCTGAGACAGATCAACGTGTTGGAGGAAAACCAAAATATGAGCGCAAGGGATGTAGTATTGGTCACAAATATAGGTCTCATGGTAAATTAGATCTTTTTCATCTTTCATCACCTCATGGCAAATTAGGTCCAGTAAATCGGAAGACTTCAAGGAAGCGGGGTCAAATCGGCCCCCTGCACGTATCATCCAAACAAAGTCCACCGCATGTAAATAGGGTTAACCCGGCATTGAATAGGGATATTCCGGCATTTTCCATTGACGGGGGGGGGGACGTTTAACGCCCCCGTCTATCCCAAGAGCCAATATTACGTTTCAGCTCATTCACAGAACAATGAATAGCGCCGATCCTTTCAACCCTGTGACACATGCATTTTATTCTTTTGGGTCTCTGGTGATGTCACAGGTCAGGTCAAACACAAAACACAAAACTCTGACATTTTCGCCAGAGTCGCCTAAGCGCAGTGAAAAGCAAACAGAGACTGAAGCTGGTGTGGCAATACGTTTCTGCCAGCATAATTTCATGTTCTAAGTGCCGCCGGACACACGTTCGTAAAATGTCAAAGTCAAGGGTTGATTCAAGTTTGGTGTTTATTATAACGCGTCATGCAGCACATGTTTCCTGGCCCATTTGACATGAAGATGCCAAAATTGCACTTTCATTGAACACAAGGAAATCCTTAAATGGCCTCAGTTGCCCTGTACTTGCAACATTACAACCTTTTGCAGTTTTAAACTCGGAGCACCACGAACCCGCTAATGACCTCAAACTGACATCTCCGGTTGACCCTGTAAATTATCCGTCTCACATTGCATATTCCCCCACGGAATGTTGGACCACATTGCAAAGCCCGGTATATCCACAGCGGTCATCCATACGCGTCAAATAGATGCCAGCAGTTACCTCGCTAAGCTGAAATCTGCATAGAACACCCAGGCTCGAATTATGAAAAACATTGCAATGTTGCAAGGAACTGCTGTGCGAGTTGCTCGTGCAGTTTAATACAAAACATCGTTAATCTTTCTGACTGTATCCAAAGATCAGAACGTGTTCGTACTAGACGCAAAGAATGAAAATAAATATTTGGTCTCAAATGGGACAACATGGGGTCAGAGGTGCTCCAAATTGAATTCTCAGCGCATCTGATGTGCAATGCAAGCCACTGTCCCCATACATTGCAAAAACACCAACAGTATAGCAGCAAAGTAATATTGAACGTCGAATCGCAAAACGTGGTTAATTTTATGACTTCATTAAGGTGTGACTTACGCTGACCTCGTTTCCGCATTTTTGTCAATATGTAATTAACTGATGTAAAAAAGTTGCTGGACGTTCCAGGACGTTGCGTTCATTCGTTTGGGAGATATCTAAGAAATGTGTCAGAGGTGGCGGGTAGGGGAGGCGTTTAATTTTCAGGTCATGCTCACTGGGATGCTAGCCAGACATTGTAAAGGCACCAAAAGTACATTGCACCACCACAAAAGTATGGAACTCATCGATTAATTCTTTTATAAACGAATCGTTATTTGAACAATGAAATCAAAATAATATTATGAGCGTAAGTAATACTGCTAGATACCCTACAGCTGAGGGAGGGGGGCGTTTGACGCTCCCTTCCTCCAGCTTGCTTTAAAAATCTACTCGATGTGTTTCAGAATTCAGTCATCTTTTGAGGTCAAACACTGTGCTTGAACATCGCACATCTCGTATCTACATCACACACATGACACACCACACATCTCGTATTTGCATGATTATAAAATAAAAATATTTATTTTTCCTGGGCTCCGTTACGACAAAATAAAAACGCAAAACGATTCTTTTAAATTATTGGACATCATACTGAACAGACTGCAAGCCATTGCGACTTTAACCATAGGAAGACCTTCACTGCATGACTATTTTTTATGTATTTTTCGACAATTTCCATTTTAATTTGCTTCCGCCCAAACCGTACCCTCCAAAAAGCACAACGCCTTTTTGGTCGCTCACTCGTCTGTTTGTACGTTTCACCGGAAGAGCGGAAGTTTATGAGCGCCACCTCCGAACTCACGTCGTCGTTCTGGTAGTACTGCCTGGTCTCGTTGTTGCGGTAGCGGCCGCGGATCGGGTGGTTGTTGTAGACGTGGTTGCGCAGTCGCTGCTTCAGTTTGTACCAGTACTTGGGCAGGCTGGCCGAGGCCGGCGGCAGCAGCAGCAGCAGGGCCGGCAGCAGCAGCAGCAGCAGGGCGGCTCGCGGCCACCTCATGGCGTCGCCGGTGCCGGGCCCGACGCGTCCGTGTCCACAGTCGGCCAGCCGCCGGTCGCCGCCGCCCGCCGGTCGGCGCTGATTGGCGGGATCGGCGGCCGGCCGCCATTGGCTGCGACCGCGGCCGCCGCCGCCGCCGCCGCGCTCGCTAATTAATGTGTCCGCCCGCCCAGCCATCGAGCCCGTTTCCTGGGTCTGGCCGCGTCCGGCTCCTCCCCGTCTACACCACATCATTCTGCGCACCTCTCGCGTCCGCCTAACCCTTCCTGCGAACGCCTTTCAACTTTGTTCTGTCCTAAATTTGGCTCGATATTTTTGTGGTCCCTCTCTCTCCCTGTTTTATTTTTTGTGTTGTCTGCTATTCCTCCTCTGCCTCGCTCCTTTTCGTCATGGGCGGATGGAAAGTTTTCGGAAATTGTTGTCTCATTTCCGCGCACCGAGACAGATCAAGGCGCCATGTTTCGAAGGATCGCAACATTAAACTCACAAAGATCTCAATGAAACACAATCAAAAAACCGATTCATTGGATCTCCAGGAAAGCCTTTTCGTCATAATGTTGTCCTACGCACGACGACATTTTTAACAGGCTACACCGCATTTTGAACTATGAATGTTGTGCGAGATGAGCGTCCTCTTTGTGTCTCCCTCCTTCCCGTATCCGACGCTGTCGGCCGATCGTTATTTCATTCGTTCTCCTTCCCTCCCCAAGACTACTAACATTTCTTCTCCACGTCTGGGTTACTTCGCAAAAGCTGACAAACGTTTCCACTTAAAGCACTTTCATTTCCCTACCGCGTCAACCATGCCAATATCTTAAGTGCTTCAAAAGACTTGGCCCCCGTCCGCCGTCATTCTGAGCCCGTAGTCCCTCGTTCTGACTTACCTCGTCGCCGCCATCCGCCTGATTACCCCGATCTCTTGGACGAAGTGGCAAAGGCGCCGGCAGCGGCGGCATCCTTTGCACTAACATGACGAATACCCCGTCTCGCAAGAGAGCCTGTGTAATAGGTCACTGAGGGCCGTCACGTGCAGTCACATATGGGGCCGCCTCGTGCACTGGCGCCGCGCTCGGCCATGAAAGGAATTGACAACCCCAGCGCAAAGCAGGAGCTGGTGGAGAAATGGAAAATGACTCCTCATTTCGCTTCATATTACCTCTCGCGACATTCCTCGAAATATATGACACACGTCGCCAGTGTGATCACGCAGATTACGACAACTTGAAGTAAGGAAAGCATATCACCAGTTTCACTCACGGCTAGATATTTCCAAAAATTAATTACGGGGAGTGGGGACATTCTGCCGAGGATTTCAGGCAGGGTACTTCTAGTCACTGCCGTGAGCCAGTGAGGCTAAATTCAGTCAGTTAGGTGTCAAGGATGCAGACTGAAACTCATACTGTCAGACTTGTTCCTGCCATGGCTCTGAATCACCACCACTGGTTATTAGCCACCTCTCCATTGACCTTTGCACCCTTCGCGCATCCAGACCTGCCCGTCCGACTTGTATCGCCTGAGGCAGTTAGAAACAGCCCGGCAACGTCCTCTGCTCAGTGCTCATTGGTTGGTCTCAGATAAGGGGAGGAGCAATAGAGCTGCCAGAAAACCTAACAGCGGAGCGATCCATTAGCATGAATTAATATTCGCATCCTTGACACTCAACTGGCTGAATTTAGCCACCCTACCGTAAGCATAATGCTAGAATCTCTAAAAAGTGGGGTTCTAGACTTCCCCACATCAACGAAGACCTCCTGTCATGGTTTCATTGGTTCATTGTTTTCAAAGACAGCCGTGACTTGATATGGCATGTACCAACCCCTCGAGGTACCAGAGGCCTTTCTTTTGGTCGGGCGCCATATGAGCACGTAGTTTTAGTCGGCGCGCCCTAAAGCCCCAATCACACAAACAGCCTTCCTTTTGGCTTTTCCGGCATAATCTCCGAAAGACAAAAGAAGCGGCCCTAAATTTTCGGTAGCCATGCCTGAACGAGAGAGCCAACTTTTAGCCAGTAAAGTGTACCGGTACACCACGGGTCAGGTTACATGACATCACAAGCTGAATCGTTGACGCAGTTTTCAACAACAGGCCAGGTCATATAACATCACAAGCTGAATCGTTGACGCAGCTTTCAGGTTCTTTTACGATTCGGTTATCTGTCTTTTCCTCTTGACATGGCTTGCGAGAAGCAGGATGTGGTTTCAGTGCCACAAGGATGTGGTTTCAGTGCCACATTGGGATTTGGCATTGTTTTAGTGCGCGTGCTATGCACGGGACGCATACGCCACGCAAATCCTTGAATTTGCTGGGTCCCTAAATGGGAAAAGTGAAGGCTGAAGCGTTCTTCCGGTGTGGTTCTTGGGTTACTTCCTCAGAGGCCCAGACAACCTTCGGCTCTGATCGGGGTCAGAGCTTAGAGTCTCCAGTTCTCCAGGAAGACAGCCGCTGATGAATACCCATGTAGCAGCGAGGAACATATTTGTTTTTTATTTCGTCCAACGTAGTTCTATTCGGACATATAGTTCCACGGAGACAAATTTATTGGTTGCTAGTCTCCTGGACTAATCGGCAATCACAAGTAGCTTAAAACGACCCGCCAGCCGGCATTGCCTTTAAGGGTGATTTTCATTCATTTACGTTTTACGCATCGACCTTCGCAAACTGTCTCCCACCCTTTAGAAAAGCTGAGCGCACGACTTGAAGCTGCGCTCACCATTAACGTGATTTATGCCAAGATTGTATCATGTCCAAGGTTTAGTCTTGGGGCATTTAAAGCTTCAGTGACGTTGGTTGGAGACATCGTGGTCGTTTTCTGGACCTCTGTGTTTCCTATGCTATTGTTACGTCATCCAACAGCTCCCTGTAGATCGTCTCGTACCCCATAATTTCCGTTCAATCGCCTTGCGCGTTTCGCTTAAGGCTATCGATCAGTAATGTTTTACTGTATAGCGAAACGCACGTCACGTGTTTTCGAAATTGGCTTTCCATGCAACGCCAAATAATGCTAAAACTATTCCAAGCTGGTGGAGGAGCCACCAAGGTGGCGTCAGGGAGCAAAGTTGGCCGAAGGCCGGTTGTTGACCCCGAGCAATTAATGATTAACGACAAAAAATGTTTCGTGCGTCCACCTGGCTTTCACAGGGAGCACGGCTAAACGGTTAGAGTTACGCACTTCAAATATTCATATGTCAATGGAGTCAGGCATCGATGCATCTTGGTATGCCTCAGAAAAGTTTGGCTCTGCGCCCAGACGTCAGAAAACGTACACCATTAGTTTAACGTGGAAATCAGAAAGAACAAATTTGTCTAGGACCGTTAGTCCGCAAGGTCTCGTGAGACGGCGGCTTTTCCAGAACTTGGGCTCACTGCCGAGAGGCTTTGGTATCGGTTCGATCTGAGGTGGCATAGTAACACTCTGAGGTGAAAATGCCTGTCACAGTTGTTCAGTAATTCAAACACTGTGTGATTAATTAGTATGGAATTTGCCAAATTGGAGTTCACTGGCAACACACGAGGGACTACAATTCTAGGTTAGGTTTACACGCATGAAAAAATATATTGCGTATTGCAGTCTGGGATAACAGCCCCAACATGACGCTGGTTCCTGAGGAGAGACGCGAACTGCGCTGGACGGCCATGGCAGTCTCGGCATCAGACCAGTCAACTGCCCTGCAGGGTATGCTGAAGGGCGCTGGGTGACCGTTAAGGAAGTTTCAACCGGACACTGAAACACACGCCCCGCCGTGAGGGCGTGCCTCCACGTGCGGTGCGTCAAGACATGAAGGGACGATTCGGCCGATTCTACAGATGGCCGGCTGCCCGGCTATTTCTAATACAGATTCCGCTGTCAGGCGTAATGACACAACTCGTAAGTAACTTTGTGGGCTTAGGCAATCAAATGAAAAGAAATTAAATCAAATAGAATTGAAATAACCATCAGATTCATTGAGCATATCATCAAATTATAAAACATCCCTTAAAATAAGTATCGCACTATAACAAAAGTTCCGAAAAAACGATCAAAGTAACACTGATGCAAGAAAAAACAAGGAAATGTGCCATTATCAAGGACAGTTTACGCCTGAAACATTGATGACAAAAACCAGCATTTAGGTTTTTGAGTAAAAGGACACGGCACCTTTTTCTCATGGGTGTCTGTATTTTATGGCAGAACTCGTTTTAGTTAGCTTTTCATCTGACGATTCTTTTACGCATTGGATGCAATATTTTGCAATTTCTCTGAATAAATTATCAAACAGTCGGGCATTAGTTTTGGTTATTTTATTCTCAAACGGCCATATTAACATGTTCATCACAAACGGAGAACGCCAGACAAGTAATTCGACCTCTGATAACACTCTGGCGGCGTTTGGCAATGGTAAAGGAACTTTTCGCCTAACCGTATTCGCTGTTCATGCAAGGACCGAAAAACAGAAACAAAGCACACTTTGTATCGAAATCACGTATGCGTGTTCCGCTTCCACGAACCCACGAACTTCGAATAAAACTACCTCGCAACAGCCGTCCCTTTCCTCATTTGGACCGATGCATTAACTGACCGCGCCAGATCTGGAAAAGGAGACATACCAGTCTTCCCACGGGCCACCTGACGACAAACCCGTCCGCGGCGCCATCCGAACGCCCGCTGTCCTGCCGACCACCTGACCTCGGCGAGACGCCGGCGACCCGACAGCTCCCCGCCGACGGTCACTCCATCTGGATGATGAAGTCGGTGCGGAAGCTCTTGCGCTCGAACGCGTACTTGTTGTCGGCCTGGCACTCGTAGTAGCCGGCGTCCTTCTGCTTGGCCGGCGTGATCTCCATCCGAGACACGGTCGTGTTCTCGCCCACCTTGTACTCGGTGATCTGCAAGAGGGCGGAGTTCGACGGTCACGGTCGGCAGCGACGTCGTCTCCGGTGGCGCACCCTCCAGGAGACACGATGGTGCGTTCTTGCAAACGACGGACAGTTCCAGGTCAGTGAGGCAGATCACTCCAGCACGTCCACCAGTGAGACAGACCAGACTGACACGTCCACCAGTGAGACGGACCAATCCGACACGCCCACCAGTGAGACAGACCAGCCCACACGTCCACCAGTGAGACAGACCACTCCAGTACATCCACCAGTGAGACAGACCAGACTGACACGTCCACCAGTGAGACAGACCAATCCGACACGTCCACCAGTGAGACCAGCCCGACACGTCCACCAGTGAGACAGACCAACCCACACGTCCACCACTGCGGAAAACCAATCCGTCACGTCCACCAGTGAGACAGATTAACCCGACACGTTCACCAGTGAGAAGGACCAATCCGACACGTCCACCAGTGATTGGGTTTGATATAGCGCTTCGGCTACTGCGGCCATTTCGCTGTCCACCAGTGAGGCAGATAAACCCGACACGTCCACCAGTGAGACAGACCAACGCGACACGTCCACCAGATGACGCAGACCAACGCGACGTGTCCAACAGTGAGACAGACCAACGCGACACGTCCAACAGTGAGACAGACCAATCCGACACGTCCACCAGTGAGACAGACCAATCCGACGCGTCCACCAGTGAGACAGACCAATCCGACGCGTCCACCAGTGAGACAGACCAATCCGACGCGCCCACCAGTGAGACAGACCACCACGACACATTAGCGAGAAATACGCCGCCAGCCGGCCTCAGGGCGGATCTGGCGGCAGATATCTGGCATGGCAGTCGGGTTTGACGGACAGGCGGATGCCCATGTTTAGTTCAGTAGCGGATCCAGTCGGGCAACTTAAAGGAGGGGCCACATCGAGGGGTAGGATCCAAAAAACAATTTTGTTTCAAAAACGTTCGGCAAACAAGTTGTCCCAACATATGAGCCTTTCTGAGAAACATTTTGGAAAACTGTTTTTAAAAACCTTAAAATGCCTATCTCTTAGGCCACCAAAATTTTCCATTTTTGGAATTATGACGAGGAAAATGGCGAGCATTCCTTCACCGATCGTAGACAAAAAAACTTACAGCGGCAAAGCCGGATTCAGAATGCTTCATCTGACAAGCTACTTTCAACGGCACCAACATTTTGTAGATTGGGTTAACCGTCGTTCTTCCATGTGAACGTCAAAGGCCGGATTCTTGGCCGTTTTTCGTCATATCAATCCAAAAGGTACTGAAATAGGCCTTTCAATCAATCGCAAATCGACTGACGCCCCATACAATACAAATCGATTCCAAGGTCACGGGTCAGTTCACGTGAGAGAGTTACCCCTGTCTTTGTGGTCCCCAAGTGAAACCCCAAATTTATAACTTTGTGGTGATATGGGATAATAATGAGCTCTGACTTCGAATTCAGCGCCAGAAATTGCCCTTGGGGCATTTCGAATACTTGGAGTACTCTAACATGATCTATGATGCAACGGTCACGGGTCAGGTTAGGTCGGCATGTTTGTCCACATTTCTGTAAACCCCCTAATGGCCCCAAATGTCCAGATCCGGGGTGCCGGGAGAGCGGGGAAGAAACTGGCGCTTTAATCGAGTTCAGAGACCAAAGTAACCCCCAACTGACCCCGTTCGCTCGAAAAAGGTCACTAATGGCCACCTGAGGACACCCGAGAAAAATGACCCGGAAAACGTCCATGTAACGTCAACATGCATGCCTTTGCGGGCATTTTGGGTCCATCGATTCGCCCATTGTGCGTTCTCACTATACAACCGGGAAAAAGTTGACGGGAAACCATTTCTTGAGCGTAAAAACACATACGAGACGCAGTTACACATGAGACATAGTGACAACCGTACTTGGTCGTTTTTACCTCCTTTTTGCTTCATGAGTTGCTCCTTTTGACAGCTTTGGACTGGTCATGCGGTGGTATTCTATTGTCTGGATGAGATGCCGTACCTCAGCGCACTTTGACGAGACATCTAGACAGTTTTGCGTGAGTCTGATGGTCTTTCTGCAGGGTCGTCCACACACTTCATGTTCAGTAGGATGACCCAAATGACACATCTTTTCCCAAAACATTGGGAAAATGTGTTTCCCCATTGTTTGGACATTCTAAGAAACATCTTAAGAACCGTTTTCAAAAGCCTAAAATGATGACCGTCTCCAAGGTCTTAGTGAACATCAGGTATGTGAACGACCACACAGAAAGAGACACCAAGCTCATGCAAGCCTGTATAGGCGCCTCTCGAGACGACGGTGCAGTGCCTAATCCAGTACCATCGCATGTCGCATTGCTGTCGAAAGGAGCACTCGTGAATTGAGGAAGAATCTGCAAGAAAACGACTATGCACAGGCCTTACTATCTCTCATGTATAGTGTGTCTCGTATGTGTTTATGCGCCCCATGAATGATTTCCTTTCAGTTTCTCAAAAGATGTATGGTGAGAATGCATGAAACGATGAACCCAAAATGCCAGGCAAGGAATTCATGTTGACGTGAAGTTGATCTTTTATGTGCCATTTTCTTCGGGTGACCTCAGATGACTTCGAGTGACCTTTTTCAAGCGGCGGATCACCTGGAGGTGACTTTTGGCCAATGCATTTGATTTCAGCGCCAATCTCTTCTCCCAGACTTCCGATATTTGAAAATTTGGGGCCCATTTGGGAGTTAATAAAAATAGGGGCAAATATGCTGGCCTGACCTGACCCGTGATCAGTGCATCACGCGTTTCGGATGTCAGAGTACTTCAGGGGCAATTTCTGGCGCTGAATTCGAAGTCAGCGTTTATTATAACCTCGCATCAGTCCAAAATTTACGAATTTAGAATTTCTGTTGAGGACCTCCAAAAACAGGGCCAACACTGACGCGATCTGACCCGTGATCCTAACATCAATATGCATCGCATGGGACGTCCTGTTCTGACTGACTGAGCATCTTTGCTAGTGTCTTGTGGATTAATATGAGGTCGTTTCTGGATACTGCAGCAGGATAGTGGAGCAGAGGCATCGCAAATTACCAGCGTTTACCAATAATCTGGCCTTTGACCTGATCTGGAAGTTCAACGGTTCACCCAGTCCACTAAATGTTGGCACCATTGGAAAGCGCTTGTCATTTGTAACATTCTGGAGTTCATTTTGTCTCGCTAAGTTGTTCTGGCCACGATCGGGAAGGGAATATATGTCATTTCCCCGTCTTTTTCCCCAGATTGAATACTTTGATGGACTTGGAGATGGTCATTTTGTAATTTTGAAAACAGTTTTGTACAAGGCTCTAAAAAAGGCTCAAATAATGGGGAAACCATGTGCTGATTGTTTTTATGACAAAGGTGTTAACTGGTTTACCCTAATTAAAAACATGGCTTAACAGGTACCAAAGGCCCTTAGAATACGACGTAAAACGCAGTGCATATTTAGTTACCCGACACCCGACACGTTCAAGTCCCTCGCTGTACAAAAACGTTGTTGTAAATATTTCATAAGTATAACATTTATGACAACAATCGGTAACACTACATGCCATGCTAGCGCAGCCTGGAAGAGTGTTGCAGCTTCCGGTTGTGAAGCTATGGCCAGATGCGTGGCAGTGATGGCCAGACGCCAACAATGCTGTCGCACTACTGGACGCCCTTTCTTTCTTGGATTTGGCTCCCGTCCTTGTGCTGCTTTCAACTTAAGGTGAAGTGTGCATCGTCCGACATGATCTTTATGTCTCGGACAGGCACGTAACCAGGATTTTCCTCGAGGGGGGACCAAATGTGAAATTTCGTTATATGCCACTGGCATGTAACGAAATTTAAGGAAAAAGAAGCAATTTTAAGGAATTTACCTCATGTTCAACGCACAGAAAAAAAAACATAATGTTTGCTTTTGCGACATATATATAATCACTACTACGTATTCCAGCGAAATCGCTATATATCTAATGTGGACCGCTTGGCTCAGGGGGTCCATGGACCCCATGCCTACCCCCCCCCCCCTTGGCTGCATCCCTGGTCCCGGGCTGCTAAAAAATAGCTTGACGAACTTGGCTTTACGAACGATAGCGGCGCTCGGCCCGGCGCCGCCCGCCGACATCCGGCGGCGGCCGACCCGGCCGACCACGTTCGGTGGGCGGGTCTCTTTGATGTCTGTCGGGTCATGGATACTGCAGTTGTCCGATTGCTATAGCTTTGGTTCACAGACAGCGGTGGGCACAGCTAGCAGACAAATCAGCTTCGATAACCGCTGATCCGTTAACTCAAAAGTCAGTTTTGATAACGCTAAACCGATAAACCGCTAAAAAATATGGCGGAAGCTAACAATAAGCGCTAACCGCTAGGTTTTATATTATGAATTAAGCTTCGGTTTGGTTTCGCCGCCTAGCGCTGTCAGCTGTAAGTTTTCGCATAACGTAATTTTGTAAACAAAATAGTGCTTTCTGGGACCTAAATAGGTCATATTTGGAAAGTGTGGATTCGTACCTTAGACTTCCAATTTCGCTATCCCGCTGAGGACCTGAAGTTATGTTGATAACATGACATGAAGTTACGCTGACGATAAAGTGGCGCCCACTGTCTCTGGTCGGTAAAACAAAATCACGTGTTATGACCTCTGGGTTTCTGACGCAATACGCTCGGCTCAAAATCAGCACTCAAATATGCAATTATCTGCAGCGCCTAGTGGAAGACCATCTGCACCACTACGATAGGTGAAAAAGAGGCGAATGACGAAGTGATCAGCGTGCCGCATGTCACTGGAACTGTGTCAGGTTACTGGTGAGGCGATTATCAGGCCGGTGGAGCACAAACAAAAGTTCGAGACCGTCGAAAACATCACAAACAGCTGGTCGCAATCGCTGCTTTCCCAAATAACTTGTTTACGCAGTGTGGTCTCGTCGACTCGTCTGCCGAAGGTTCCAGAAAGTACGGCTGTCCTTTTGGCCAACATCAGGCGTCAAAGGCGCTCGTGGTTCCCTGAAGAGGCACGTGGAGCAACCGATATAAGGTGCATGTCTAATGCGACGAACAACAACGAAATGGCGTGTGCTGTACGTACCCGAGCCCTACTTAGGCCTGTCTCAAGAGGCTTATCTTCAGCTTTCACCCACATTTACAAATTATTGTTAAACGATGGGAATGGCGTCGGAACCTAGAGGCAATTAGCAGTTACGGCACTTGCCATTTGCCTGAACACTGCCTGACGTGTCACACTTTCGACCTATCACTAATGGCGCAGACATTACGACTACTTCCGGGGCTTATTTGCCGGGGGCAGGGAACTGTTCCAGTCCGATGTCTCGCTTGGCGTCAGACACCTATATATGATGAGTGTTTCACGCGCTCCTTTTATGTGCGACAAGACGGGCCAGCTTTCATGTGTTGTACCTCGTCGAAGTCGTAGGAAAGGTAACGCTTTCTCTTCAGATACCAACGTTTACCCCTGATGTTCGAGAAAAGCATGGTTTGTGGGCACCTAACCATCTAACAAGGTCATGGCCCAAGTCCCTCCACTAAATTCGACTCTTATCAGAAGCATGTCACTATGCCTAAGCGACATGAATTTTTCCGAGCGTCTGGATGGATTCATGGAAGGATATTCGTGCTGAAAGGCAAGCCTTCAAACAAACGTGGGCTGCATAATTTAGTCGCCACTTCCCAATAAGCCGGCCTAGCGGCCTCTGCGAGGTTTAAACTCTGCTCACTAATGCACTCTAGACAGGCCCAAGCCGGAAGCGATGGAACGACAGTTCAAGGTTGCATGATAGAACTGCCTGTTCATCTGACAGTGTTCCAAGAGACAAGCTGAACATGAGGCCAAGCCAGGTCTACTTGCTCGGATGGGTCTCTTGGGACCATTGCGGAGCTACGGTAAACCGAATAGTTTGGCCGAAACCAGATCTCGAAGTCATGACCGGGCCAGGAAACCGTGGCCCTTCCGTTACGTAGCGACAAAGTCTTCTGACCTTCTCACGCTTTCACGTGGCCTGAGGATGTGTCCTGAAGGGCTAAGAGTCCCCTCCAGGCCTCAGGGCCGACGTCTAACCACGGAAAGTTCCGGAAGTAAGGTCTCTGAAGTAAGTGGCGATAACGCGGTGGAACGCGGGAAGGCCGAGCGAGAAAACACGTGAATGAGCAAGTGGAAAGCAGACCCCTGAACGCCAGACGAGGCTTTTGGTAAATGGCAGACCTGATCTGCCGGCGGATCCCTACGGCTGTTCATTTCACTGGCGCCTCACGGACTGAGAGCGGCCGACTGAACAGTGGCTCGCCAGGCCAAAAAGAAATAACGAGGACAAAACTGTCCCCCAAAATGCTCATCTTCATGTAAAAAGTTCTCGTTTTCTCATCCAAAAGCCTGCTTGTAGCTTCAGTGTTTTTATTTGCCGGCCAGACTCGAAGACTTCATGAGCCTTGGCCAACTGGACCTGACTGGGTCTCGGACACGCTAAACGTCCGTCCTGAGATTGGGCGTTGGCGTCCCGATGATCTGATGCTTTTTGGATTGCTATGAACGCAGGCCTGTTCCTGACGGTGCAACTGATTTACCATGACGCTGGAGCACGAGTATAGTCTGGAACACTGTCTGCTAAGATACCATACGACCATGATCGCGTAACATTTAGCAGGTTAGGGGAAAAACATGCACAGAGCACAGACATTCACAGACTCGCACAAACACGTTCACGTTCAAGCTATACCTTGGATGTAGCCACGGTTAAGAAATTGGGGGGAGACAGGTTCACTGCAGCCCACCAAGAGTAAGTGGGGTGGGGGATAACCGTTTTTTCCGGGCGTTGCATGACAAACGTTACAAATACAACTAAAATCCCTTTGTTGGATTCAGAGTTCAAGAAATTGCGTCGCCAATGGAGCATACCTGGTCGATACCTTAAAAATACGGGGGACGAATCACCACTTCCGGCAAACTGCGGGGGGATTGTCCCCCGAAGCCCCCGCAGGAGATTACACCCGTGACCTATACCGACCTACATGACACCTCATGTACAGTTTCATTGGAAGACACACGGAAAACGAAAACGTTCCGGGCCATCGCGGACCGAGCCTCGTGCACGCTGCGCCCTCCGCTGGCGCCGCGACTGGTCGGTGACTCTGACCTTGAAGAAGTTGTGGGCGTACACCTCGATTCCGTCCTTGTACCAGGTGATGCGCGGCCGAGGCTTCCCCGAGGCCGTGCACATGAAGACGATCTTGCTGCCCAGTATGTACTCCGACTCGAAGTGGGACCACTTGGTGATCTGGGCGCCCTGCCGATTGAGGTGACACGTCAGTGAGCTCCCTGCTGGACGCGGAGGGACGCCTGCCCAACCGGAGCGCTGTCTGCAGAGGTTCGTTCACCGCCGGCGACATGTAATGGTGGTCACATTCTTCATAGGGTAAACTCGAATTTTCGAAGTGTTGGATCAATATCAGTCAATCGATAAGAGCAACCAAGACTTATGAAATTGTTTTGAGCAGGTGAAGAACGTGGACAATGTAATTTTTGACAAGATATGATATGCAAACGGCTGGACAGACAGCGGACATTGATATCGGCCTCTGAAAGCGGGGCATGGTCTGCGTGAAGTGCAGAAAGGCTTGCGAAAAAAACTCCGCGTTTGCAAACCGTTTGACCTGTTCCAAAATGGTCGCATGGCCCGACGGCGTGTCCGCAAAGGGCGATCAGATCAGGGGAGCAGGAGGGCTTTGACTAAGTTCGATTAATGAGCAAAGCGGCGGTACGGAGCGGGCGACAGGCGTGACCGAGCTCCTGGCCAACGAGCAGCTTCGGTGGTAACTGAAGGACCGCTCCACCAAATAACACATCGGGGGGGGGGGAGCAAATGGGATGGAAAACATGAAAACACGTGCAGCTTGCTGCGGAAGCCTCAGGCCAGAACGCGGCACGTTTCCGGCCGTGCCGACCCCGCAGTCGGAGCTCCAGGCACGCCAGACGTACCCAGCGGCGCCGCACGGACGGCCAGGCCGCCGCCCGCTCGGCCCTACTCACGTTCTTGTTGGTGTAGTACGACCTGGACGCCGGACTATGGAACGTGCCGATGACGGGAAAGTTGCGGAAGCGGTTTCGGCCGCGGCCGCGCGGGCCCCGGCCCCGCTTCGCCCCGGCCAGGTGGCCGCCGACCAGCAGCAGGGCCAGCAGCAGCGCCAGCGCCCGGCCGCGGCAGCTCCAGACAGTCATCGCGTCGGACTCGTGCGTGCCGCGATCGCCGGCCCGGGCCTACTGCTGGCCGCGCCGCGCCGCCGCCGCCGCCAATTGGACGGCATCGACGCAATGGGCCGCTTCCGCATTAGCCGGCTCGGCGACGGAAGGTGGCGGCCGCGGGCGCAGGGACTCGTCACGTCACGCGGCGGCGAGCGCGCCGAGGTCGCGCCGCGTTCGTCTCCTCGCTTCCCGCGGCCTCGCCGACACTGGGCGGCAGTCGCGCCGCAGGACCAGACTGCCGCCGGCAGAGTTGTCTGGCCTCTCGGCGCCGTCCGTGATCCGAGCCGCGCGTCCACCAAAGGAACGCAGCCGCTTCCGAATCTTCAGTCCGGATCCAAGGCCGGGTGTGACGCAACAACCGAGACAAAGCCCGGGCAAGGCCGTCCTGCCGTGCCGAGTCCGATCTCGGCCCCGACGCAGTTCGTGTTCCGTCCACCTCTCCGCGCCCCAGACTCTGTCCACGTCCGTACCCGGCCACGTGACAGCAATAGCTCACGCGCAGGTTGTGCGGCACCTGGATGATGAAATGCATGACGGTTGCACTGCATTGCCTCAGCACTGGTCGGTAAAACGAAGTTCTGTCACCGACATCGCGGCATTTCATTCGCGTCGCGAGCTGACCATAAATCTGGCATACAACTGAGTAATTCGATAGCTTCATGTTAGCCCACCAGTTTTCGTAATATTCAAGCGACAACCTGATATGTACCTGTATTCCCAGCAGGACAGCAACGATGTGCAATGAATATGTCAAAAAATAAACCCATGCTGAACAGCCCAGTGCACCGCAAATAAAACTCCGACATGCATCACCACCTTCGATCACCGCTGTATCGGGATACAATGACAATACGCGCGCAGCTCCACCGGGCGCGGGGCTCATGGCACGCTGCAGTCCCGCGAAAGCGTCCCGGGCGCGTACAAAAACACCCCACTGGCACGACCATGGCAAGGACATATTCCCACGCTGACTGCGCCGTCACGTCCTCTCGAAGCGCGTAGAGGGCGGGCGCGTCCGACCCCTCACACAGCCAGCCGGCAGCGGCCTGCCTGAAGGGCACCGCTGCTCAGCGTTCGGCCGACGAGCGCCGCGGAGGTCATTCTAGCTACATCACGTGAGCCGGCGAGGCCCTCCCCCGTGCGGCCACTGCCGCGCCAGCGGGCCGCCCGACAGGCCACCGAGCGCGCCCCTCCGGTCCGTTATCACAGGCCGCGGCGGACGGCCGGGCGCCGCGCCGACCCGGATCCGTCGACCCGGGTCCGCCGAGCCGGCCGTCACAGCGGGTAGACGAGCCGGCCGCGCACCAGCGAGTCGAGCAGCTGCGACCAGCGGACGGCGCGCAGCCCCGAGTCGACCGGGCACCAGAACCAGCTGAGCGTCTGGCGCAGCGGCGCCGGCGCCACGTCCACGCGCGTCACCAGACCGCCCGGCTGCTGGCGCAGCACCGTCACCAGCAGGCTGCCTGGCGGAGCCACGGAGACGGCCGTCAGCGGCCAGCCGCGCGCCCCAACGGCCGCACAGACAAACACAACCGCCATCGTGGCGATAGACAGGCACAACGCTGCTACGAACTGAGCTAGAACTGTGGACAGTATTAAAAGAAATGCTGTTTAATATTTTGAAAGCACACACGTGACGTCTCACATTTATCTATGTGCAAAGACCGAACACAGGCAACTATTCATGTTCTCGATATTTCATGTCAAGATTATTTTTACCCGTTTATGCAGCTGTTTTACATGACGCAGTGAAATCGCATTAACCACGCTTTCATTGGGGGGAGAGGCGATTTAGCCTCTGGAAGTTTTTTCTGGTTCCAAAGTCAAACTGCTTGTCCAACTGCCATGACGTTTCGTGAAATTTCCGACTTATTTTTTCTGCACATTATACGAAAGTTTGAACTTGTTACACAGAACATGAGAGGCTGCAGCAGATATTTCTGGGAGGCATGTCTGGCCATTTTGCGGTCGTTTCAGACAAGTGCTCGCTCGTTTACACATCGCTGCCGCAAACCCATATCAAGCATCGTTGCGATATCAACGAGTGAAATTTATGATAACTGACCATCCACGCTGTCTAACAAATGTTTCAACGTCGCCAAGGGCCGATGCAGGGAGCATCACTGGGGGAGGGAATGCAATGTCATGTTTGAATGGGTTACACGGGCTGAAACAAGGCATGTCTCGACGAGTAAACACTGTGAGGTGCTGTAAAGCTGACACGAAGCATCCAGACTGCACTGCGAAAATAAGGAAGGATCAAGCACAGAGCCAGACACAGAAAAAGTTGGAAGACTCAGACTGCCATCAGCGCTTACCAGTGATGTACATCACCCATTTCGATCCAACAATACCGTGAAAAAATGCATACGTTGCACTTGTTCATGCATCGGTAAATGCTGATGCCGGGAAAATAAAGGGGAGAAGAAAAAGAAAACAAAAATTACGAATTAGTTTTCTGAATACGCCAATGGTAACTTACAATTACCAACTATTTTAGTTTCCTGGACGCGAGAATGAAGTTTCTTACGTATTGCAGCCTTCGTCTAACACAAAAGTGTTGAAACTGGCCTAACCAACCACGAAAAACTGAGTAAAAAATAAACCGGTTTGTACAGAATTGCATCACTGTTTGAGATTCTCAACCCTCCACTGGTGTCGACATAGCTTCCAAACATGTCCTGAGCCTGATAACGGCGAAAAAGTTGGTACGGGAGCCAAAGGTGCTAGCAGGGCCACAAGACAGAAGACGAAAACTGGCCGTGTACCGCTTTTTTCTGTTCTCCTGAAGACGCCCCTAACGTTTGGCCATCTTTGCATCTACGTAAATTTAATTCAGTCCACAAGCTTTCGTTTAAGCGCTGTTTCGTCGAAATCGACCGGGCAGATCGGCAGAGCTGGGGGGAGATGGCGGGGGGAATAAATCCCGGATGAAAACAGGAACCGCACGCAGTGAACTGAACAGCCGGTGAGAACAGAAACAGCTCAAAGCGTCTGTTTCTGTTCTCACGATGCGCTCCAAAGTCGTGCGCTCTAGGAGCCTCTTTGGACGAGAACAGTCATCTTTTCCCACGGAGCGTACGTCACATACACCCTACCTTCATTACGAGGTCTGGCACCACGACAATATGCAACCGGACGACTTCCTCAAAGCCTCGCCACGTCCGCGTGAGGGGGCCGTACCGAGCTTCGGCGGCCCCGGCCGGTCAGCCGACGAGGAGGCGCTTACCGGCGACGGAGCGCGCGCCGACCAGCCAGCTGAGCACCACGAACACCGGATTCACGTTGATGATGTACGTGAGCAGGGCCAGAAGACAGACGACCGCCATCACAGCCAGGCGCAGCTGAGAGCAGACGGACCGACTCAGACTCAGACCGAACGGCGAACAGCACAGCACACACACCGCTCACCCCACGTAACAAGAACAGAACGCCCTGAGACATGCAGCACACGTTCGCTTCGTTGTCTGCGTGTGACGAAAGTCTGAGTGAACAGCCAACGGTTTCAACAGTTGTGTCCATTCTAAACTGGCTGGTGTAAAACACAGGCGCGTCCTCTCGCATGACAGTCACTTTACACCCATTATCATGTTACAACAAGGACCAGTTCTTAGACGAGCGGCGCTGTTGGCCCGGCCACCAGCCGGGGAAGACATCCGCCCTGGCCAGAGGGCGTCGGCCAGGGGAGGGCCGAGCTCGAGCGGAGCAGTCACCACCTGCCCTGGCCAGAGGGCGTCAGCCAGAGGACAGCCGAGCCGGACTGAGTGAATCGAGAGCCGGACCGAGCGTCAGCGTCAGAGCCACAGCGTCAGACACTGAGCGCCAGACCGAGCGTCAGCGTCAGAGTGACAGGGTCAGACAGTGAGCGCCAGACCGAGCGTCAGCGTCAGAGCGACAGGGCAGACACCGAGAGCCGGACCGAGCGTCCCGCCCGCCAAGGTGCGGCCGGGACGCTGTCGGCCGCCACTCACCGTCACGAACACCACGTAGTACAGCAGCACCGTCGGGAAGAGGAAGAGCAGGATGGTGAAGCAGAGCGTGCCCAGGAAGAGCTGCTCCAGCGTGTACGGCCACGTCTCCACACGCTGCTTCTCCGGGTTCCAGCGGCGGCCCCGGAACAGCCTCCACAGCCGAACCAGCCAGGTCACCTCCAGCTGGTACGCCCTGGCGACACCGCAGCAGGGTCAGACAATGCAGCACGGTCAGACACTGCAACAGGGCCAGACACCACAGGAGTCAGACACCATAGCAGGGTCAGACACTGCAGCAGGGTCAGACACTGCAGCAGGGTCAGACACTGCAACAGGGTCAAACACTGCAGCAGGGTCAGACACTGCAGCAAGGTCAGACACCGCAACAAGGTCAGACACCATAGCAGGGTCAGACACTGCAATAGGGTCAGACACTGCAGCAGGGTCAGACACTGCAACAGGGTCAGACAATGCAACAAGGTCAGATGACACAGTACAGTTGGACATCATACTGGGGTCAGATACATCAGGGTCAAACATTACACATACAATACTCTGCTTAGTAGTCAGATCTCTCATTATAGCCCGGTAACAATAAATCACAATGGGACGTCCATGTTAAGGCTTTTCTCTTGGGCCTTCATGCTTATTAAACTTCCAGGGCAGCACATTACAACATACAAGGCACCAGCTGCTGTTGCTGGTGCAGTGTACAACTGATACTGCAGCTCGGTATCATGTACAGCAGGGTATCATGCCGGGTATCATGTTGGGTATCAGGGTACAATGCTGCATTGTTGTACATGAAAACCGTCAGTGTGACCATGAAACAATGACGAAGGAAAAAATGACAACAAGATAATCAAAGACTGACCAAAAGTGAGGATAGCTCAATGTAATGCACATCATCAGCATCGAGCTGTAGCTCACTTTGTGGCGTAGACGTAGACGCAGTAGACGTGAAAAGTTGCCAGCGACAGGAGGTCCGTAAGGAGACTGAACAGGAAAGATGCTCCTAGGTATCTGAAACACATCGCACATAGAGGGATACAAAAGCCAGACCACAATCGCCTTAAAAGCGGTTCAACCATGACAGTATTCAGAAGTAACTCATCGTAATTGTTTGTGAAATTCCAATCGCAGGAGCAAAAGCAGTGGTGTGAACTGATTTACACAGAAGTACCAAGGCCTGACAAACAACGGTGACTGCCTGGCAACAGTGACACAATTCATACGAACCCCATAGGGAGCAGAAGCTGGATGACAGCCACCATGGTGGGCGTGATGAGAGTGATGAAGGCACCCCACAGCTGTACATGGTACAAAAAGAAACTGCCCAAAGCCGTGGTGAGAGGCATGTTGAGCTTCAGTCCCGCTGGAGCGCCCATCATCCACTGCAACAGGCTCTGCAGCTGCCACATCACCTCCTGCCAAACAGACATCAGGTCACCACCCACTGCAACCGGCTCTGCAGCCACCACATCATCTCCTACCAGGCAGATGTCAGGTTATCATTCACTGCAGCAGGCCCGACAACCACCACACCACCTCCTGCCTGACAAACATCAGGTTATCACTCACTGCTGCAGGTCCTACCATATCACCTCCTGCCAGACAGACATCAGGTCACCATCCACTGCAACAGGCTCTGCAGCCACCACATCACCTCCTACCAGGCAGACATCAGGTCACCATTCAATGCTGCAGGTCCTACAACCACACCACCTCCTGCCCGGCAGACATCTGGTCATCATCCACTGCAACAAGTCCTTCAACGACCACACCACCTCCCGCCAGACAGATATCAGGTCATCATCCGCTACAACACTCGTCAGTGGCCACATCACCTCCTGCTAGGCAGATGTCAGGTCATCAATCACGGCAGCAGGTCCCAAAGCCACCACATGCCAGACAAACATGACGTCATCATTCACTGCATAACGCACTACAACCACGATGTCACCACCTGCCAGACAGACATAAGGTCATCATCACCTGCAGCTTCAGACAATGTGGTCATCATATCTATAACTATCGAACTACTTTACATCAAATATCTGTAACTCAATACACCACGCAAATTCCAAAAGCACCGCGGTACACGGAAGCTGACAGAACTACGTAAAGTACAGCACAACACAGTGCACAAGTCGTGCCGGTGACAAACAATGTCAACGACCCCGGAACCAGGGCCGACACCGAACCCCCCCCCCCTCCGGGTTGGCGGCCGGCGCACTGACCGCGGTGACGTCGGTGCAGGTTCGCAGGAGGGCGGCCGTCTCCAGCTCGCGGCGCGCCAGCCGCGTCAGACACACGCCCAGCGCCACGTCGCAGGCCAGCGCGCAGGCGCAGCTGAACCAGGTCACCGAGCGGCCGCGCTGCATGGCGAGGTGCGCCACCTGGCTGAGCCGCAGCAGGCACTGCGCCAGCAGGCTCGAGCAGCGCACCGGCACCGCCAGCAGCGAGCGGCTCACGCCGCGCACGTCCACGCGCAGCCAGACCAGCAGCCGGTGCAGCTGCGACACGCGGCAGAGCAGCGCCAGCTCCAGCAGCGCCCACTGCAGCCAGCCGACGCGCGGCACGCCGCCGCCGGCCGGGCCCGGCCAGGGCGGCCCCAGCAGCAGCAGCGAGCACAGCTCCAGGATCAGCCACTGCAGCCAGCCGACGCCGAACGGCAGGCGGGCACGCGCCGCCGGCGGCGGGCCGTCGGCGTGCAGGGCGCGCACCAGCAGGCGGAGCGGGTCCCAGCCGGCCGGCGGCGGCCCGCTGAGCGCGGCGCGCAGCAGCTCTGCGCCGCGCACGGCCGGCGCGCTGTACAGCGCCAGCGTGACGCGCTCGGCCGGCACCGGCGCGCCGCCCACCACGCAGCGGATCACGCGCGGCACCGCGCCGTTCGCCACCACCACGTAGTTGTGCAGGTAGGCGAAGGCGGCGCCCGAGAAGCCACAGCTGTCGGCCGAGCTGATGAGGTAGCCGACGCTGTTGGCGTCCGGCAGCCGGTACTGGAGGCCAGTGACGACCAGCGCCGCGCGCAGCCGGTCCGCGGCTGGCCGCTCGAACACGCCCGTCAGCGAGCCCTGCTGGTGGCCGGTCAGCTCCTCCGGCAGCAGCACGGTGATCATGGCCGCCTGCCGGCCGCCAGGTCGTGACCGTCAGCGGCGGACGCGACCAGCGAGCGCCCGCACCCCGCGGCCGCCGCTGGCCGGCAATACCAGGGGCCCACTGGCCGGACAGGATGCAGCCCCGCGGTCAACTCCCCTTCCCCCCAACAGTCAGCCTCTCCATCGGGCGTCCCCTGGAACACACTGGGCCTGCCGTCGTTGCCGAGCGTTACCAATGCATGCCAGCGGCTTAAGCCAGCTTCTTTCTCAGTCAGCTTCTGACCTAAAAGTTTCCAAGGCCATGTCACCATGCAGATAACTATTGTCCATGTGCATAACTGACGTAAACAAAACATGCTGAAATTACAAGATGCTGTGTAAGTTCGTTTGGGAAATATTTAAGAAATGCACTAGCGAGGATGTCAAACGTCGTTTCCCAGTCAATGGCAGCATAAGCATCTTGGCTAAAAAGTGAAAACGGGGTGGCCGGATCTTCATATCGAGGCCCAACAATTAACATCACCCTTGCTAGCCAAAATAACCCTGTCATTTAAGTCACAACCTCATTATGTCAAGCCAGACCCAAAAGAACACTTCAAACGATTTCTTAGGAGGAAAAAAATCAGAGGGGGCCTACTGCATCCCTTCTGCCTTACACAGCATACTAAAAAAGAACATGTTCAACACATGACACAAAAGACACTTCTTCATATTCAGTTTCAAGACCATCAGCAGAGATGCTGTTGCACGACCTCATCTCTGCACTTCCCTGTCTCACTTAAGCACCTTGCACAATCATCAGAATTCAATGTACAGAGCCTCTGTAACAGAATGTTCCAAAGCCATTCAGTATTAACTTCTGCAATGGTTCTATTACACAATGCACTTTTACATGCAAGGTACAAATCAGGAAGAATGTGGCAAATCAGTTTAATAGGCTTCTTCATGCTGCAAAATGTAAGTTTCACAAAAAAAGGTTTAAACACATTTGTCTCTTGTTTCAGACACCCAGCATGTCTGCTCATACCACACATAAGGGTGTAAAATGACTTGATTTGGGTCAATACATGCTGGTTATTTCATAGCTCTACCAAAATCAAGAGCAAATAGGCTGGGGGTAGCATCATCCTGTGCACCATCAGGTGCACAGGTAAAAATCCTTATGTCCTGCAAGGGTCAAGAGTCTGTCTACCCATACTCAGGTGTGAATAGACTTGGACACTTGCACCTCCACCAGATCACTGGAAGGTTGCTCCACCTGACTAGGAAAACTTCAATGACATGGTCCAATCAGGGCCACTACCAGGATTTCACACCAGGGAGTGCTGTCAAAGTGGCTGAGGAGGAATGTCAAGATGTAATCATAAGCCCAATCAATGTCTTTAACCATATCAATCTCTAGTTACTTAAAACCTTCTGAGAGTGTGTGATGGACTGAGCATCCCCTAGCCACCCTTAAAACCAGTCCCCAATCATCCCCAGCTCATGCCCAGTCTACAGAGACCAATGCCACAATAAAAATTCAGGAATAAACATGCCATCTAGTAACCAATGAGTCCTCACTTCACCATCTGTGTCCCCTCTAAGTTGCTTTGTTCCTTCTTTGGTCACCAGTTGCAGATGCATACTGGAGATTTCACTTGAAGAGGCCCACTTTGACCTGGTAGCCCACAATTTCCTTCTTTCTGCAAAAATGGCAATTTTCCACTGCCAACAATGCTGCAGCCCCAAAATCCCATTAGGTGCACATCATCAACTGGAAATGTCCCTGCTGTGTGCTGCATTCTGGGACTAAACTAAAAATACTGACCAAGGTTCCACATCAGGTGATATTTTCCATACAATGTTCAACCCATGTCTTCCAAGAGGGGGGGACAATTTGGCCCTTTTGCCACTTCTCTCTGTGGCTCTGGAACACCCAAGACCACCTTCATGAGACCTCAGGTGGCTGAGTTCCATTAAATGACTCAGACTTTCCACCTCTTGCAGCATTAGGTCATAACATAGCTGCAAGAAATCAAGATATGTTCAAAGGCATGTTCTGTGAGCCTGCACTTTTTGTGCAAACTATTGCACTATTTCTTCTGCCAGCTCAAAGGAAAAACCCTGCCCAGATATACACAGTCAGGCCACATCACTTCAAAATGCAATATCATGTTTCCTTGATTATTTCATCCTCATCAAACCAAAGAATTAGCTGTTCAAAATATGGCCTAGGATGCTTAACTGACCTGGTCTTTGATCATCATAGGCTTTTAATGAAACTGTGATTATGCTTGAAATACTAGAAGCACAATCAACACATTATGTGACAATCACACATCAACTGTACTCAAATGTAACCTGTTCATCCAGGAAGCAAAAGCTGGTAATTTGGGCCATGCTAATTTAGCTTGACCTGGGGAACTGCATTAACTGTGAGAGCTGTCTCAAAATATTTCAGGTTTTATAACAGAGAATCCCAACAATTAGCTATCACATGGCAATCTTTCTTGGCTTTGGAACAACTATGGGCTGGTCGGCAAACCGCACCCATCAAAATGACACCCAGAGCAGCCTTAACTGATGCAAGCCAGGAGGTAGGATGTCCTGTTTGGGGCTGAATGCACAAACCATGCCCTAACCTGGAAAGCAGCTACTTACTAGATTTTGGCAATTTTATTATGCATTTTACCTGCAAAAGTAATGAACATTATTTTGTTCATGAGCTATTGCCCTTGATATCTCAATTTTAGACTGTGTCATGTCATGAGACAATCACGGCAAGGAAATGCCCTGTTGCAAATTACTACTTCCTAATCCTAGTTGACAAGATTATGACAGCTATCAGTGCCTGAGTCCAATATTCCAGCCTCAATCCACAAAGGACTGCCCCAAAATTGGCCATATTGCCCCAAATTAACAAATTCCAAACCAAAAATTAGCAACACATGGGCTCTGGCTCTTTTTGACAAAATTAGGCTCATTAACTGGTACTCATATGATGTCTTTATGAAGCCTGAAACATTTTGAATACTGAGCCAGGGGGGACAACAAGAACAACTAAGGGCTGTGATGGCAAAAAACTGTAAATCAAAGGTTATCTACTGCTCAGACTTCATGCTGATTAACATACAACACAGCTGTGATCTGCACAATGGGTCCAATTTAGGAAATACTGTACATGGCTGTAGTTTTCTCTTCTATAAAGGGCGTTTCAGCACTCCAGATGTTGACTGAGGTACCCTTAACATTGCAACTCTAATATAGCAATGTATGGAATAGGTGGGCATGATGATTTCTCGTCCTCAATATGCCTAATACATGTGGGGCACTCCTTTTCAGAAAGCTGCAAAAAGCTGACCTAAGAATAACATCATTAGCATTCTAACCACATCTGTCATCCCACATAACCCTTGGAATTATCTTCCTCACCTCGTTCAATTCACTGCAGCGCCGAGCCCCACAGTTTTGCGGATGACTGGACCCTTCCAAACGTTGGGGGCGTTTGAGAGAACCCAAGGAGAGTACTCAAGGCGTAACCCAATGCGCAATGCATTTCGACGGTTTCAGCGCGACTCGGACGTTTATCTTGCAATTTGGAAAGAACTAATAGCAATAATATCACGGCCCGACGAGACACAGGACTTGACCCAAGACTTTCGACACCTGAGCCCAAGAGGCTGTGTGTCCTAACTCACAAATAAACAAACAAACATAATAGCAATAATACACGCAGCCAAAGGGGGGTCGGGGACCCACCCCCTTTGGGCCCGAAATATTTGTGAAAACCATTGCACATCGTCTTCCCAGTAGGCGGTTTTCGTATGATTTCAGTTCACACTGGGCTCCGCCCCCCCCCCCTTTAACAAAGTCCTGGCTGCGCCCCTGGAGGAGATACAAGACTTGACTTAAGACTTGGGCAGTCCCAATTCACAAACAAAGAAACAAGTGAACAATACAAACGTTACTAGAAGAGATGTGGCGTGTAGATGGGGAAATTTCCAACGTCTAAAGCGTGTTCTGCATTTCAGAATCACAGTGGAGGTTTAACCGCACACGCGGCTGTCAGAATCGCCCTTCGCACCCAGCGAGGGGAGGTCTTCGAGAACTCCATGATCTCGAGAACTATGAGAGCCGCGGAGATGGTTTACATCTTTCAGGCCTGGGACCAGGGACGTCGATTTCTGTTAATCCGTGCACGACCGTCGGTCGGCCACGATCACGCCCGACTGGGGGGGGGGGGCAATTGGCCGCCCCCTCTAACTCACGACCGGTTGGTCACATGATAAAAATAAGCACACCGTTGGAAAGCTTGTGACGAGTAGAGCTCAAAATTGGTCTCATTTTTAGTTTTAGATAATATGTAAGCAATTTACGTCCTATATACGTTTTCTCATAGCCGACTGCATGAGACCGAGAAACAGCCTGAATCTCAAGGGCTGTGAGTAATAGCGGATAGGTAAAGGCACCAACGCACAAGTAAAGGTCTGCAAATGCCGATAAACATCTACTTTCTCGGATCTGTTCAATATATTCGTCGAAACGTGAGTAAAAGACAGGGCAATTTTCGCGCCGGCTGTCGACGTGCAGCTCAGCCGTACGCAGTAACAAATTGACGGGAACTAATTTTAGCGTTCCTTTACTCACAGCAAAAAATCCTATCCATGCAAATTCTATTGATCTTAGTGGTTCTTATGATGGTTTCTTATGCTTAAATTTGGGAAAAATTGATTAGTTACCAATGTACTTAATTGGCGGAGCTTTATTCGCCAGGGCATGTTAATTTCTAAACTACGCAAGTTTTAAACTTTTTAAGGTTCCTGGTATTACTTACGTCAGTGCAAGCTAGTTCTGGCATGTTCTGCCCATTCTGAGTAATTCATCGCTGATTTTGACGGTGGTACATTTTGGCTCACTACAGTTAATCGTGACCTGACCTCAGGCCAATGGCTGGAAGTCATTGATACTTTGCCCAATGACGGTAACTAAATGTCTGCTTCACTCCACATTAAAAATGTTATAAAATAATCCGTCAGTTTCCGAAAAAACGACGACATGTCTTAAAAATGGGCTTGACCTGAGGTCAATGACCCGGAATATTCCGAAATATCTGAGATAGCAAATTTGTTGCATCTATCAGATCATTAATCCCTGAAAGTCCTGTTGTGATATGTTGTTTTGCGAAAAAGTTACAGGGCGCTAAACTTTTTTAGACATAGGTCCGTTTGACCTGACTTAGGTCAGGCACCGGACCTGACCTAAGGTCAAAATTTTAACACGAGATGTAAAATTGATGAAGCAAAAGGTACACAAAGTTTCGTGACTTTGCGTTTGTTTCTTCTCTCGCAATCTCAGAAAAACCTAAGGAGGGGACGGTCAACTGCCCCCCCGTAGGGGGCGGGTTAATGATGGGGGGGAGGCGAGCCAAGGGCCCGACAATCTAACCTCCCCCAAATGTGGGTTTCTCAGTGGATTGATCCCAATTGTTTTGAGCAAATTATGAATCAACTGATTGATTGGAAATCATGTGTTGACGCAATGTCATTTCGTTCCGTTTATCTTCAGGTTTTATGTTGTTTCGACTTTTTCAGACAACACTGAAGCAAAGTCGACCTCGATAAAAAAAAGTGAAGCAATATATTTCAGACGATTTTGTTCGTCCTTGAACACTGGTCGAGTGCAGGGTCACAGACCGGTGAACACAAGTGTAAGAATTCGAAAAAATGCGCTGCGGTCTCGTGGAACATTAATTGTCCCTACCTTCAAACCAAAGAGACATGACCTAAGAATACGCCATTCATATTGGTCTAGTCAAAATCCCTACCAAATTCCATAAATACGCTTTACATACTCTGCTCGCGTAATCGATTGCCGTAACTTGTATTGCACTTTACAAATACTCGTATAATCGTCCTCTATAAAATAAACCCGTGCTTTATATCCGCCTCGTCGTATCGTTCGCCATCAATCAAAGGTATGCTGTGCGTATTCGCCTAATCTGATCGTTCGCTATTCCCCAGAACTACGCTTCATATGGTCGCGCTACCTAATCATCCGCTATAACGTTCACGTTATATCAAAAATGTATACTAATATACAGTCCGTCGTGCGCAGCATTAATCACTGCTGCTCTTCAACACAACTGACACGACCTGAATACGCTTTCATATCGACCTATACTCTTATTCTTTGCTTCAGTCCCAAACCACGTTGGGCGAGCCCAATACATATTGGGCTCGCCTAGTCTTTTGTTATGACCTGAAATTACGCTTCGACGTACACTGTAAAATAAAGGTGATGCCTTTTAGATTCGGCCGCTGAATCGTTGGCTATCATCTAAAACGTTTTACATATTTACTGCCTCTAATCGCGCGCCACAGCCTAAAAAACCTGCGCTTTACATGGTCTCACTGCCTATTGTTCGCTATAACCTCAGGCTATGCTATACAGAATCGACTGTCTAACCGTTGGCAATAACAATATCCCATAATGGACTTAACTGGAACTTACCTACCTCCCTGCTTAATGATAAATTCGCTTGCTTGATTTCTATTGCCTCTCGCACCACCCTATCTTTCCAAGCCGGCACCACAGCTATAGTTTTTCGAACATCGGATTTCAATCTTTTTTTGCAGTCAGACACATGCTTCGTTATAGCCTGGCAGACAATAGACATGGTAGGATGGCCAAGTCGGCTACAGCGAAGCATGTGTTTGACTGTAAAAAGGATTTTAATTCGATGCTCGAAAAACTACAGCTGTGGTGCCAGCTTGGAAAAATAGGGTGGTGAGGGAGGCAGCAGAGATCAAGCAAGCGAACTCATTAAACAGAGGGGTAGGTAAATTCCAGCTAAGTCCAATATGGGATATTGCCCGTACATGTCCGTGACCCTGTACTCGATCAGTGTTCAAGGACAAGCAAAATCGTTTAAATATACTGTCTGATTTTTTATGAAGGTCGAGCTTGCTTCGGTGTTTTTCGAAGAAGTCGAAATCACAACGGAAATTTATAACTTTTTTGCTTCTATTTATCACATAAAAATTGCATTGGATTCTATGTACATAAGTATATATGGAGATAGAAGGTAGAAAGATAGACACATCGCTTTGGACTTTATTCTTTACTTTCTACCTATCTTTTATCTATTGCGGCCGTTCTTGTCGTTATTACTGCTCATTCTCCTTTAACCATATTCCCGGAGGGCTAGACGGTATGGTCGATTCCCGGCATAGGGGGGTCGATTCGCCCCCCCCTTGAGATGTCGAGAACTACACATCCGATTTCATCGCAACAAACGGCAATCGATTTGCCGTGACGTAGACTACATTTTAATAAAAAGAAATTTAAAAAATTTTAGAAGGTGTGGATACAGGGGGGCAAAATGTCAAAATGGGGGGTACTTTTGGACTTCTTATAACTCCGTTGTTTATGGACCGATTTCGATGAAACTGGCATAACTAGAGAGACTATGGATACGACTTTTACCTTTTACACACACAGCTGAAATTTTGAGAAAAATCATAGGTGTTTACAGGGTTTTAAAAATAGAAGGATTAGTTTTCCAACAACTGAATGAACAAAAAAGCAAAAACACTTTTTTGGCTTCTGCTGGTCATGTAATGCTAAAGAAGTACAAATCGCATTACAATGTTTCTATAATGTTAGCATAGGCGGTGCCAGGGACATGAAAAAGGGGGAACTGTCATGGTCACACGTTCTTCAGGTCAACTTGAGACCTTTGACCTTAAATGACCTTCGGTGACCTTGGAGCCACTTGGAATGATCTCGTGTGCATTTAATATTGTCTATGAACGTTTTCAATCATTTGAATTTACTCTATTTCAAAAAATTCATTTTATGGCTATTGCGATATAGTATACGCGCACTGACATTTTAGGTCATAGCTCCGTGACCTGACCTGATATCAAGCTGAAACTTGATACACAAGTAGAGGGCACCTTTTTACGTCATATATATTCCGGGTTTGGCATTTGAAAAGACAGCGCAAAAATTATTTAAAAAAACAAATTTTGACTTTTGACCTTGACCTGACCTTACAAAGTGACCTCAGACGAACAAAATTATATCTGAACATTGCCCAACTATTTAGCTATTCATCCATATAAAGTTTTAAGTTCTATCTTAGGAAGGCTGTTTTTAGCAGACATTTTCCTTCTCCCCTAAACATGGCCAAAATGGCCTGAGTTGCCCCCCAAAAACGTTGCCTGGCTCCGCCCCTGAGCAGCGCAGAATTTTGAAATTTTGTCACGGCACGTAGGAAGAATAGCTACGAAAAGTCATGATGATGGCAGCGTTGAGCGGAGATTTCCAAAGTCCAGAAAGAAGAGGCGTCAAAGCAAGTAGGTAATCAAGCGATCCCGCTGTACCGACAAGCTGCGTGCTGATTCAGTTTTGTGGTTTGCGTATTGGCGTTTTTCCCCATTAATTTGGTCAGATATGCATGTCTGAGGAAACGTCTTACACAGATAACGTTCACGACGTATGTGCCGTAATATGTTGCGTGTTCGCCGTTTTTAGAGGAGGCGAGATGGAAGGGCTGACTGTATAAACATACCAGCTGCGTTGACTTTACAGCCCCGCCCACACCGGTACGGTGCATTCAAGGACAACGTCTTGTGCAAAGCCGGGACGTTTTTTCTCTCATGAGCCCACGCCAATATGTCAGATGGCGTAAGGCAAAAATGCTCTAACTGATTTATACTGGCTTCAAAATAAAACTGGCAAAACTGCTCTTCTCTTGATGACTACTGATGTCATGGCCATTTTGGCAACTCTTATGTCGGCAATTGCCATTAATGACACTGACTAATGTTGAAAACTGTTCATAACTAACGAATTTACCAACTCAAAAATGGCATGTCTTTCCGCTGAAGCGATCAAGTTTGCGATAAAAAAACAAACCAACAAAAAAAAACGGAAATAGCCCTCACTGTTCTCTACAAGTTTTACTCAGATCATTTTAGGAGACTTTGCGGTTGACCTATCAGAGTAGGTGAGACGAGGTCAAATCCAGTTTTTACGTGATTTGCATGCTTCTTTCAGGTATTCGCAACGCAACGCTTTATGAGGTCCACTTCGATGTCATAATCGTGTCCAAGTGGTCGGGGAAGGTCACATGAGATTATACAAGGTCACTCCGACCTTGATTTCGAATGACATTGAATCGACCTTGCACAGTGCCTCAGCAGTTTTGTTGCATGGTAAAAAATCAAGTTCCGCCACTTGTGATGAATTCCAGAACTTGACCTGACAAGATCTTGGCCATGAATGACCTCGTGATAAACCGTTCTCCCATAGACCTGCATGGCTCCTGTAAACACGCTTTGAAAGAAGTCACAACTAACCAATTTTCACGGAATGTGACCAAACGAGACCTAGACCTTAAATGAACTGGGTCTTGTAATGGGTTTAATAGGTCATTTTATAGCTGGGTAGTACGTCCAGAACCACTAGCAAACAATAGTCTGATCTGAAGCCAACTGGAAAGCACACTTTACAATGATAACGTTCAGATTTCCGAATGTTTCACCCGAAAGCCCCTGACAAGGCCATAGCTCAGTGACCTAACATGACACCAGCTTGAAGTTTTCAGAGAATGTGTAAGAAGATTTTGGACTCAGGTAGCCCAAATGTCGGCCCATTCATTCCACCAGTTCAGCATCTGTCCTGGAAAACCCGGTGTGGAGATGTACCCCCTGGACTGACCGGGCTTAATATAGCGTTTGCTCTCCAAGCTAAGTGGGGATGGCTTTGTGTCGGTTCTAAGGCAATGAAAAGGTCTGCGGGATAATAAGTCTTTCCAGGGGGCGGCAATTTGTTCAATACTTCACAAAGTTTATTTGAATTCCCGGACTAAGAAAATACGTTTAATTTTCCCAACGGACCTCACTAAACTTCCTTCTAGAGCCACCACGTGGTGTTTGGGATCGTGCATTTATTCCAACATATGCTAGAAAGGGCATTAAGAACAATCACCAAGTTTCATGGCTTTATTTCCAACAGTTCGGAAACTGCAGGAAAAAAAATCCGGGGTGGCTTTCCTTCGCGTTAAACGCCATTGCCCGGCCAGACCGGCCGGCCGCTGGGGGTTTTGTGCAGGGCCGATCAAGGATTTTGCCAGCGGGGGGATGGTCAGGGCAGGGCCCCCTTCCTGGCCGGAGCCCCCGTTTTTTTTTTTTGCTCGTTACGTACGAAAAAAATGTTGATTTACTTGGGTCGAGGCTGAAACATTTGACGAAATTTTGCGGTTTTTGCCATGCAAAGTAAATCAAAAAAATTCAAGCGCATCACCTCATTTGAGAAATTTTTTCGTTTTGTTCCCCTACAGAAAACCTAAGAAAATCTAAGAAAACTAAAGAGGGACCAAGAATATGACAACAACGGAGGTTTTAGTTTTAGGTGTTTTAGGTGGCTTCGCCCCTCCCTCTGCTTCCAATGTCGTGTCTGTATCTGGTCCGGAAGCCCCTCTGCCCCTTCGTAATTTCTGGAGACTTTTTTGCTGGCTTTTTGGTGACCTCGGGCCGTCTGCTGTGTCAGGGCCTTGTCATGGTCTCAGGCTCCTTTTACAGTTTCACGTGTCGCTAGGGATGTCTCAAGCACTGCCTTGGCAATTTCAAGGACACCTCAGGCAGTGTCATGGACCCAGCTGACAGCTTCAGGGACAAGTAGGCCATCTCGGGACCTCCTATCGTCCCTGGAGAATTTTCGCCAAGAAACCCCTCAAGCAATGGCAAGAGCCTTCTACAAGTCTCTCTGCCGTGACAGAGGCGCCTCTGGCAATGCTCCAGGTCCTTTGGCCGTTTGAGGAGCTATTTGGACGTCTCAAGATTTAGTATTTTCGGGACCCATATGGTCGTCTCAGTAGTGCCCCTGTTGTTTTAGGTGCCCTTCTTGTCGCCGCTGGGGAATATTTTTGCCGTCTCAAGAACCCTCTGGAAGTTACAAAAGACCTCTTGGCGATATCAGGGACCCTGTGCAGTGTCATGGGCCCCATGAACGTCTCCGGTAGCCTCCATGACTGTATCAGGGTCTTTCCTCTGTTACTAGGGTATACCTGGCAGGCTTAGGCCCCTCTAGCCGTATCAGGGACCTTTGTTCAACAAAGGTCCCTGATACGGACCGATGATTACGGGACCGGCCGTCCCGCATTGTGGAGCTTCAGGGGCCTCGCTGGCAGTCTCAGGGGACCTTTTCTGTGCCAGAAGCTTTCCTAACACACTCGAGGGCAGGGACGTAGCCAGCCAAGAATTTCGGGGAGGTGGGTCCTCGCCCAGCGTTGGGTCCCTCACTTCGTGTGGGTCCCCTGGAAAAAAAATATTAACATAACATTTCACAAGAGGCTCGCACAGGGGCATATCTGGCCCAGAAATTCGGGGGCGAGGGTGCGTGACCATTGGTGAGCCGTATCATATGAGCTGGCCCCCTGAATTAAAACGGCCAGTGAAAATTTTACGACAATGAACTATTGCCGGTGCTAAACTTTATTAGATGCAACCAGGTGGCTCTTACATGACGCGCCAAAAACAGTTTTTTTTGTTTTTTACTGGTGTCCTCCACAAATGTCAGGGGACCCCTCTACAGCTCATCAGGGCTCCTCTATACACCAGGGGATCTATCCACAGGCCGTGGGCGAGCCCCTTCACAGGCCGGCAGCGGCCCTACAGGGGGAAAGGGGGCAAGAGCCCTTGCGTGTCAGCACTGGGCCCCTTCATGCCAACAGAGGGCCAGCTACAGACATGCGGGGGCCCCTTCCGACAGGCAAGGGACTCTTACAGGCCGGTAAGGTCACATAGAAAGTAGGGGCCCCTCCACAGGCCAGCAGGGGTTCCTACAGGTGGCGGCAAGGCCTCATGCATGTCAAAAGGGGCTCCTTTATCCTGATAGGGGGCCAATTACAGCCAAACAGGGGGCCCTTTCCGACCGGCAGGGGGCCCTTGCAGGCCGGCAGGGCCTCACAGAACGGCAGAGGGTCCCTCCACAGGCAAGAAGGGGCTCCGAAGGCTGGCAGGAGTCCACAGGCCGACAGGAAACCCTACAGACCGGCAGGTGGTCTCTAGGGGGCCCCCCTACAGACTGGCAGGAGGCCCGCACAGGCACTTTGTGCTTGAATCTCTTTAAGTTTTCCGTGTTTGGGGCCCCTCTTGTGGTCCCGGGGACCCTCGGAGAGTTTTAGGGGCCCTTCTATCCATCTTAGGGGTCATCTTGCCATCGCAGGGTCTCATTAGCCCTACCGGAGACCTCCTTGACTGAGTCAGGAACCTTCAGCTTTTCACACAGATCTGTGAGACCCATCCGGGGCTCCTATGCCATTCCGGGGGCCCTACGCCGTCCTACGGACTTAGTACTCATTTTGGCCGCCTCAGTGGCCCTTCTGAGGCCCTTCAGAGGCCCCTGAGACCCTTCTGGCGGTCTCAGGGGCAATCTGCTGTGGTTAGGGCACTTTTGGGCCCTGTTGGTCCCCGATCTCCGGAGGCATTTGGGAGCTTCAGGGGCCCTTCTACGCATCTCGGGGATCATCTAACCCTCTCAAAGGCCCCTTAATTGCATCAAGAACACGTCACGTTTCCACGGAGACCCCGTGAATCTCATGCGGAGCCCCTTCGGGGCCTCTTTTGGGTCAAAGGGGAGTCCCTTTAAGGCCGGCCCAAGGGGGCCCCAAAGGGCATTTCTCGTGGAGCCCCTCTCAGGCCTCGGGGGGCGATCGCCCCTATCGCCCCCCAGGTTTCGTGACGCCACAATTAATCGCAGGCCGCTTCAGCCGAGGTGCCACTTTGAGGACTGAATACAATAGTTTCCATCGCGATTTTTGCCGTTCTCCTCATATCACTCTCAAACTTGAGACACAAACGGTAGATGCTGTGTGGAGCCATATATGTTCCGGATTCTACATTTTGAAAATTGACTTTTGACTGTTGACTTTTGGCGGACTCTTGGCCTCGATTTGGCCTTTTGAAGTGATCTCAGGCCATAAAAATATTTTCATGTTTGCCCATTTCTTTGCCTATGCACTCATAAATGTTTTAGTTATATCCTAAAACTCTATTTTGGCAGCTATGTTCTTTCGCCTTCAACATTGTGCAAAAATGGCCTCACGTACCTCCTAAAAAGATGGCCTGGACCAGTTTTCGGGCAGAAGTTCGTCTGACTAAAGCTCGTTTTGGAGCAAAAGTGCGTCTCGCGAAAGTTCTTATGGACAAAGTTTGTCCAGAACAAAAGTTCGTCAAAGACAAAAGTTTGTCCAGCAAAGTTCGTATAGGACATAGGTTCGTCTAGGACAAGAGTTCGTATAGGACATAGGTTCGTCTAGGACAAGAGTTCGTCCAGGACAAAAGTTCGTCTCGCAGAAATTCGTTTAGGGCAGAAGTTCGTCTGAGGCAAAAGCTCGTCTTGGGCAAAAGCTTAGGATAGAAAAGGTTAGGTTAGGTTAGGTTAAGTTAGGTTAGAGTAGGTTGGGTTACTATTTTAGGTCCGTTGCTTTTCCGATACGAACTTTAAGTTTACAAACCCCTGGTTACAGGCCTTTCCCTAACGAACGTTTTCCCTTAAGAACCTTTTTCTCACGAACCTTTCTCATACCAACCTATTGCAGTTCAAACCTTTTCCATTAGCGAGGCAAATTTGTCCTAGACGAACTTTTGCCCTTGACGAACTCTTGTTTTAGACAAACTTCTGCATGACAAACTTTTGTCCTAGACAAACTTTTTCCCTATACGAGCTTTTGCCTTATACGAACCTTTGACCTAGACGAACTTTTGTCCTAGAGGAACTTTTGCAAGACGAACTTTTGCCCTGCACGAACTTTCGTCCTTGACGAACTTTTACCATCGACGAATTTTTGTGCGACGAACCTTGCTCCAGAAGAATTTTTCCCCAAACGAATTTTTACACGACGAACTTCATCTGGACGAGCTTTTATCCGGCAAACTTTATTCCGACGAAAAGAACTTTTGTCTGACGAGCTTCTGTGATACGAAGTTTTGGCCCAAAATCGCTGCACCCACTCCCCCGCTGGATAAAATTACTGAAATTGGACTTAATACGCAGAAACAATAGACTGGAAATGCGACTATATTTCATGAAGCTGCCTCAGAGGGGAAGCTTTTAAAGCCTCCAACTCATACGGAAATGGGGAAAATGTCGTGGAGTCCGTGCTAAAAACATAGTCTGAATCCATCCATGGACGCGATAAAATTATACATAGACAGAATAGACAGGAAAAGGGCTAAATTTCGTCATGCTGTATTTAACCCGCCCCCAGCGGGGGGCAGCACCCCCTCCCCGAGGTTTTTCCAGGACTACGAAAGAACGAACAAACACAGCGCCAGAAAACTTCGTGTACCTTTTGCATGGGTATTTTTACACATTGCGCCTAAATTTTGACCTCCGGTAAAGTCAGGTGCTTGACCCAAGTCAGGCGAAGAGGACCTATGTCCAGAAACGTTTAGCGCCCCGTAACTTTTTTGGAAAACATAATATGAAATAAAGATTTTAGGAACTAAAAATCTGACAGATGCAACAAATCTGCTATCTCAGATTTCTCGGAATTTTCCGGGCCATTGATTTAATGTCAACCCATTTTGCAAGACACGCCGTCGTTTTTTCGGAAACTGACGGATTTTTTTGCAATATTTATAGTGTGGGGCGATGCAGATATTTAGTTACCGTCAATGGACAAAGTATCAATGAGTTGAGTTCCAGCCATTGGCTTGGGGTCAGGTCACGAATAACTGTTACGAATCAAAATGTACCACCGTCAAAATCGGCGATGAATTACTCAGAACAGGTAGAAGATGGCCGAGCTGGTTCGCACGGTTGCGGGTAATACCAGTAAGCTGAAAAAAAAATTAAAAATACGTATTTTGGAAAAAACTGGCTCTGGCGAATAAAGCTCCACCAGTTGTGTAGATTGGTAACTACTGAATTTTTCCAAAATTTAAGCACGGAAAACCATCACAAGAACCACTAGGATCAATGAAATTTACATAGATAGGCTTATGTCGCGAAAATAAAGGAACACTAAAATTAGTTCTCGTTAAACTCATACTGCATACGGCTGCGGCGCCCGCCGGCAAGCGGCGAAAAAATTGACATGTCCTTAACTCAACGTTTCGGCGTATCAAAGAAATTAGACGTGTATCGGCATGTGCGGACTTTTACCTGTGCGTTGGTGCCTTAATCTAGCCATTATTAGTTGCAGCCCTTGAGATTCATGCCGTTTCTCGATCTCAAAAAGTCGGCTATGAGAAAACATATATAGTGCGTAAATGGCTCCCATATTACCCAAAAGTAAAAATGAGACAAGATTTGAGCTCTACCCGTCACGAGCTGGCCATCGGCGTGCTTATTTTTATCGCGCGACTAACCGTTCGTGAGTTAGAGGGGGCAGTCAACCCCCCAGTCGTGCGTGATCGGCGCCGACTGCCAGTCGGGCACGGGTTAAAGCCTTGAAATGGCGAAGAAAAAATCGGAGGGACTTCTGAACCCAGCTGTATGGTAATAGGACTGAGTTTCTTCCAGTTCTTTAGTTGGCCGTCAAAAACGAAACCTTGGGCAACATTTAAGCCTACGATATGTGAATGAGGAAGAAATTTACTCCAATATGGCTTGACAAACACGTCACTGACGACCCAGTGCAGTATGTTACAACTTATCCCAGTCATTGAAACAACTTGTTGCGGCCTTTGGGTAAATTGCACCATCTGAGTATGGTTCATTCATGTATAGATTATAGATTATTCAGCGGTTTTAGTTGGAAGCGAGCAACGGGTGGAATGAACCATAAACTTGCAGGCATCGGTCAGTACAAAAACCTAGCTACAATGGAAGCGGAGATAAGCTGTGCAAAAAAAACCTTACAGCTTTCTTCACTTTCCCCTACCGTTTTTCGCCCTGACGGCAAATTTCGCGACTCCTCGTAACTTATTTGTATGAAAACTAGGGTGCCGGAGATCAATTGCGCAACTGTTTTTACTCCACGAAGGTCAGCTGTTTGGGCATGATCTCAGTGTAAAATTTGAGGCAGCTTCTTCTGAAGATGATAGCGACTTCCGAGAGCAGTCGTGACGCATCCATTAACAAGCGTAAACTACTTTGGAGCTTTTGGCCAGAGGAAATTAAAGCTTGATCTTCACTTTAGGTCACAATGTGAGATACTGTTTCTGGCACTGATCACAACTCTTGTCATTCATCATGACCTGTTCATATGAAGGGCAGGATTCCGAGGTTCAATTGCGGAAGGATCTGTGCTGGTGAGTGCCGGTCATCGTTTAACCTTTACTCAGGTCTAAACATGGAATGTGGTTTTTCGCGCTGACGACCTCTGAGAGTCACCGCGGTACGTTCGTAGGGAAGTCAGGATGCCGAATATAAATAAAGGGTTCTCACCCCGCTGAAATCATCGTCTGACCTTCGTGTGAGGTCAAAGTCTGCGATACCGTTTTTCACCAGGATCATGGCTATGTGTGATTCGTTGCGGCCCGTTCAAATGGAAGTCAATTAAAAAAAACATTATTTACGCATGTTCATTCACTCAACAGAGGTCAACGTGTGACATTAACCTCAAGGGCAAAACCTACGGTGCTCTTTTTTGTCTTGATCATAGTTCTCACGAGCCTTATGATCCTTTCATGTAAAAACCAGGTCTCCAAAGATCACTTACAGAAAAAAAGTTTTGTTCCAGGCCCTCACCCTCCCCACCCGGATCATCCGGCTTATGGTGGAAATATGCATTGTAGGGCCCTGATTCAACCACTGATCCGACGGAATCCGTTTTGCCCCTCCCAGCAGCGTGTCGCACCGGCAACCAGGCGCAAAGCTGGAGGGATGTGATGAGTTTGGACGTACAGTTTTAATTAGCAAAGTCCGTCTAATTCTAGTTTATTATTGCCATTTCGGTCCATCGCATTCTTCCATTTAGTCCAAAACTGTAGTAGTTTATTCCCAATCCTGGCACTCATTTATTCAGTCTGATTCGGGTTTCCTGTAGTGTGAACTGCACCTTCGAAACCTAGTCTGTTGGGCTTTTTGCTCATGTTGCAATGTATTGCTTGCACAACAGAATAATTAAATTTACACCTGGAGGCGTCGCTAAGTATTCAAACAGCACTATATCGACCAGGACAAGGCCGTTTGGAAGACGCAAAACATTTCTAAATCGTCTCAATGGGCTTTCCCATAACGTCGGAAGAGAAGAAGGAGGGGCGGGTCCGTAAGATATCATTATGTGTTTCGTTAAAAAAGGACTTTAAAAAGTTTCGTTCCGGGACAGGTGGTTACCTGACTTTGAAATTTCACCCTAAAGGTACTAGCTGACATTCCCGGCAAAAATATCGGGGGTGACAGAGAACACCCAAAGCGCTCAATATACAAATGTCCAACAATATTCGATTGCCAAACGAAAACTCTTGTGCAGACCAAGCGTTGAGTGGAAACGAAAGCTTGCTCTGGCTCACCATTTGACCGTGGCTTCAGGTATGGGGCCAAAAGCCATGCATGACTGATTTGATATCACACATTTTAAAGTCGTGACCAGTGGTACGAAGTGTGATCATGACGAAGAAAAAAAGGAAACGGTACCGCGAGCTTTGTCTTGCGGTCAAGGTCAAACAATGACATATGCTGGAAACGCCATACGTAACTAATGTATGATACCATAGCTTTCATACGAACAGGTTACGATGACTGGCGAAAAGTTACGCAATTCTTAAGTCAACGCGGCGATTCCAGCCAAAATCATTACGATTAAGGACAAATTTATTTTCTGCATTTCTGTTACCGAGACATTTGCCGTCCGATGTGATCAACAGTGCAGTCTTGCCAACCAGATTTGTGCTCGATTCTGTCAAAATCGGAACTGGCTCCGGAATCGATTGCGTTTTGGTTACATTCAGAATCGGATTCGATTCCACTGATAAGTGTTATCAAGGCGCTTTCAAAACTCCACAGGTACACCAGATTTAGATGCATTTAGGTACAACGTTTAGTTAAACCAGATTTCTGTACAAGTGAAAATGAATTCAATAAAAGCTCATATAGTGCTCCGTGATTCTGTTCTTTTTGCCCGTTCTCCCTTTTCGTCTGTTTTCTACATTTGTCACTTTTTGTGCTCTATATTCTACTCTACAGGGTTTTCTTTATTCTGAATGGAGGCATGCACCATTTCTAGAAATTGTCTTGGTGGAATCGATTACGGAATCGACTCATTTCATTTTGAATCCGGACGGGAATGAGTTCAGTTTTGAAAAACCTGCGTTTAGTCAAAAACAGAATCGATTTAGCAAGCCATGAGTCGAATTCGGAATCAGTTCCATCCGAAGTGGAATCAAGCACAATTCTGTTGCTAACATCATATCAAACAATCGCTTCATCAACGAGCATGGTGAAATATTTTGCGCACGACGACGTTTCATTGAACTATAACCACTTCATTTCTTCATTTATGAGAAATTCGTGTTTCCAAAAGCTCCGAGTGGCTCGCTGTGACAGTATTCTGCACCAAAAGTCTCTGACATTTGCTATCCTCGGGCACCGAATCGAAGACGGAAGTGGTGGGCGGGCGTCGCCGGCGGGCCCAAATCCGCGTCTCCATTCACCCGACGCGCTTCTGCTTGGCAGACAAATCCGCCGCCGTCGTCTGACGCTGGCCAGACGGCTGACAAGTGCAAACTATCACTTACTGCCGGGCAGTAAAGTTGTCAGCCCGGCGCCGCCGGGACTGCCATCGAGAAAACAGCCCTGGACAAAGATAGCGCCGCTCTGGCAGTTTGTGGAAGTATTGGAAATCCTCTCTGTACGACTGCCGATTTTCTGACGGGCGGAGCGTCTGACGCGTCTGGGGAAACCGACTGGTGTTCAGGCACAATATCGTCCCGTATTTCTTCTTTGATATTAATTCATCAAAGAAGCACTGAGGTTTATAAAATATCCCAATTGTTGCAGTTCTATAGCAGGCCCCACAATGAAGTTTCGCTGTTGTAACATAGCGAAACTTGGCAGCATGTTGCTGTTCCTAGTGGGACACTGCAGATCTTTTTTTGCCTTTCACATTCCGCCCGTGTCTCTGTCATTTAGACTTCTCAAGTTTAAAAGTTTTATTCCAGATATGGCGCCGTGGGCACCACACATCTTTCATACGTGTTCTTATTCCGTTGAGATGTATTTGACGAGATACTATTTCTTGTGTCTCATAGCCCTGACTGCATAGGGCTAATTTTAACATCAAAGCTAAAGCTCGTTAAACGTTCCTGTGGAGCAAACATAAAAAGAACACATTAGTGATGACTTACGGCAAAGAGGTGGCCCAAACAACTGCTTTAAAAAAGCATTTCGATGGCTATGGCGACATTTCATAACATGTGCGCCGCAGAAGCCTGAAGGCGAAAGGCGTCAGTATTAGCACGATGAACAGAATTTCATCAGACATCCTAAGGATTGACTGTTTTCATGCGTTTCTCACGCTTTGTGATGGTGGTTTTTCACAAGGTTACGGCCTGATTGTGGAGGACCTGTAGGACATCCGTGGAAGGTACCAGATCAGCCTAGCGATCATTGCCTTATTGATAGCATAATAGCACTGTGGACACTAGTCAACTGCCTGCTCTTCCTGCGTTATGCTTATGAACGTATCCTAAAAGCTTTAAAAAATTATGAACGTGTTTAGAAACCCATGTTTAGCTATGTTCACTTGCTGATCAATTAGCAGGCACGTAGCCAGGATTTCCCTGGGGGGGGGCAAATGTCAAACTGTGTCATCCGCCCTTGGTATATGATGAAATTCATACGAAAAAACAGCAATTTCATGCAACTGACCTTATATTTAGCCCACAGGAATACATGTAATGTTTGTTTTTGCACCATATATGATCACTATTCCATATTTGTGCGAAATCGCTATATATCTCGTGCAGAATGCTTGGTTCGGGGTCCATGGTCCGCATGGCTACGTCCCTGTCAGTTAGAATGATGAATACCTTCTTTTATCGGTTTTCACTGTTTGGGGGCATTATTTTCGTACACCATCGCATCGTCGATGAAGTATACCGTGCAGAATTTTCCTAAAGACCTGACTGGCTAGATACCTGAGGAACGTTAAATGACTGGTGGGATACCAGGGATAGGATACCACTGCTGAAGAATGTGACCGACCCCGTACCCTTCTTGATCTATTGGTACCCCTCTCGAGGGTCAGAACTCTGTTCTCTGGCAACAAAGCGTAGTTTTCCGCACCAACCGCGTGATCAAAAAGGACAACAATATCTGACCTGCCGATGACCTGGTCTTGACTTGGAGGAACAAACGAAGTCACTGAGTACAGGAGCCGATCAACAACCAAGTTACTATAAAACCATGACTTTCAGGCCTTTCTGCTGAAAGACTACCAAGACGACGGAGGAGACGACAAACGACATGATGCTCTCTTTCGCATTGACCTGAAGGTCCGCCAAGCGACCTGAAGAGCAAAACAGTAGGTGGCCAGGATGTTGTTGAGGGCCAGGACGATTTGCCCTGGGGATGCGCCTCGAAGCAGGAAACTCCTCGGATTTCTGTCACTTCATTTTTGCAGTCCCGGAATTTTTCCTCATTTTCATTTCTGGTGTGCAAAGAAACGGTACGTTGTCAACCATGAGGGGTAATGGCCCCTTGCCCCTCCTTGGCTTCTCCCCTGCCGAGTCGCAAGGCGCAAATCCAAAGGGGGGGGGGGTTTGAAGGTCACGGGCGCAGGATAGCCGAAACAGCGAGCGGGCGGTCAGGGGCAGCCGGCTTCAGCCAGATTCCACGCAGCGTCACCAGGTCGTACTTGAAGAGACAGATGGTCGTGTTCGTGTGGAAACTCCGGCAGCGTATGCTCACGTGACTGGCTGTTCAGATGGGCTAATGGAACAGCGGGGCTCGCACCCGTCCGGACGCCAACCGCCCAGCGCACACCCACCTCCAGCGCCCCCGGGGCGGGCTTTGGGCGCGCGCCTGCCCTCCGAGTCCGGTGAAGAGGCCTGTCAGAGCATTCTGACTGTGTAACCGTCGCCGCCGTGACCGGTACAAACCGGAGGGCGGCAAGTCGCCGCCAGGATCAGGCTCGCTTGGGCCCGTGTGGCCAGATGCTAACAGGGTGTGCAGAACCTCCTTCTTGCGCACCCTGTTTTGACCGCAGATTGGAACACGTGTTTTTGGCGATAGTGCGTACACAGGTAGCAGGTATACTGAAGCGATGTTTTCCTTGGAACCGTGAATTTTTTTCAAGAAGGGAAAATGGTAACGAATTGGCTGCATATGTACTGCGCTCAAAGCGACGCTCAGATGTGAAATCTGCAAATTATTCACGCTAAAAAGGTGACAGTGGGGTCTGTTAGGAGGTGATGTCGCAATGGCATGACTTTTAAAATATCTGCGCAAATTACGAGCTGTCGGTTTTTCAGTGAGGCTCTGCACTTTATAGCCATATTGACGAAAAACCTCGCCTATCCACCGTATTGAACCATGTGCCGAAATCTCGGCGCACAGGCATCTGCCATTGCCATAAGAAGCATCCCTGAATTTTATCGCAGGTATTTCGCGGCCTGCACTCCCCGCCCCCTCCCCCGCCACCGCATTCTTAGTGGGAGCTACCCGTTCCTGACTGTCGGTTGCCCCTGCTCGTGAATTTCGTCACCTACTCAAAGCTGGACGCAGCGACTCCCGGCCGAAGCCAACGTGACGAAAGAGCCGCGTGCTGCAGGCGGAACAGGTCGAAGCAGAGCGGGGCGGAAGGCGACACTCAACCATCACCATGACCAGAGCGCAGAGAGGCAGTCAGTCGTTCACCGGGTCGACACTACGCTCACGGACCGTTCAAGGGACCACAGGATCACAGCCAGGGGCGGAGAGTCGGAACTTACGCCTTCTGTGAATACCTTGACTGCTTGCTTTATCCTCTGAAACTTTGGAACCAACGTCCTCACAGAGATGGGAGTAGAATGTGTGACTCAGGGGAGAGTGGAAAGGGGACAAAGCCGAAGGATCGTAGTTCTTTAAAGCAAATAAATCAAGAGCCTGAAGGTTCTCTGGCTCACACTCCTACCTACTCCATTGCCTTCAGCCGGCCTGCATTGACTTTAGCTCCCCGCTGGTGAGTTGAAGGTTTGAGCATCTCTTATGTGTCTACTTTATGAAGGAATAGGAATGTTGCATATGTCAGGAGCTAAGATAACCATACAAAAGGTTGAAATGTTTTAATCAAGCCTGATTACGACTTATTACAGTTTTGACCCTATTCCCGGCAGGAGGGCCGAATCCGCCTCCTCGTGATTTTGCTTGCCAATTCCATGGTTTTTGACGCAGCCGCACGGAACTTGGTGACTTTTCCTACGTATCCCTTCTACGTATGGTAACAAAATTTCGTCATTTTATTTTGTTCGGGTGGAGCCAGGTAACGTTTTTGGAAGGCACCTCAGGCCATTTTTGGCCCTGCGAAGGGTAAAAGGGAAATGTCTGCCAAAAATAGCCAGAAATATCGTTTTTATGATAGAACTGAAAAATTTAGTGGATGTATAGGTAAATAGTTGAGCAAAATATAAATACAGTTTCATCTGTCTGACGTCATTTCACAAGGTCAGGTTAAGGTTAAGTCAAAATTTGGTTTCATAGTAATAATTTTGGCGCTATTCCTTTCTGATACCGAATCCGGAATATATATGGCGTAGAAGGATGCCTTCTACTTGTGTACCAAGTTTTAGCTTGATATTAGATCGGGTCACGGAGCACCTGCATTGTCACAAACCTACATTGTCAAGAACTCCTGACATGCTCGAGTTCCACACATCTACCATGATTTCCGCGTCAGGCTCATTTGTTGACCTGCGTCACATATGTTCACGTGCTGCTCTGCCCTTTTCCATTTTATCTGATAGTTTCACCTAAGTCCTTTTGGGCGATTTAGGTCTACTAATTGCATACAAAATGCTTTTTAAAACGAGAAATATTTCACTTGCAGAATGAGGAGCGCTTTACATAAACAGTATTTTGCGCTAAAATGATAACTCCCTAACTGAAGCAGTTAATGACACACGTAATGTGAAATATTTAGCATGAAGCCTGTTGCAGGCTAAACACTCTTCAACACAGAGCAGATTGGCAGCCTAGTTGTTTTTCTAGTCGGCAAAATAAAGAAAGAGTAGGAATATTATTCTTTGATCATTTGGCCTCTACAATGAAAAATAAGTGTATCAAGGCAACGTTCACTACATCTGGTTGCGAATTTTCCGCTGTTGTTGTTTCCACTAGCTGTACGTACATAATGAAAAGGTTCCCCCCCCCCAAAGAAACATGACCTTTCAGCGAGTAAACAATGCTTACATTACCTATTTCTTGACAACCACCACTCCAAAAAAATGTGACAGTCCGAAAATATGAAAAACATGAAAATGTTGATAAACATATGTTAGTAGTCGTTACTGGGTTTTTGTGGTTGGTGCTACGTCAATGTCAAAGACGGTTTTTTCCCTAAACAGAGGCAGAAGGGTCCCTATCAGCCACAAAACTTTCAAAGAAGTCATGGTTTTGCTCCAAGCATTTTACTGCGTTCTTCAGCACCTAAAAGTGCAAAACGTTTCACTTCACTCGAACAAGTTTAACCGGTGGCGTAATGGATCCAAAGAAGTGTCTCAGCAATGACCCCCGGCGTTGCAGTCTCCATAGACCGCGCGGAGTCGGCCGCAGCAGCTAACACTGCACTTTGCGGCAGCCGAAGGAAGGGCGAAAACGACCACATATCGGAAATTAGTACCTTCGAACGCTTTATGAAATCATTTCGCACTTGTCTTAGGAAGCCTGGTCCGTAGATTTCACCTCCGCAATATTCAGATTGATACTCTAAACAGATTAGCAGTTATAGCACCACGAACATCTGCACAACAGCATCGACGTAATGGTGGAGATCGTTTGCCGTAACTGTCAGTCCGTTCGGTGAATGATCCTGAAAATGGCACAGGTGAAGCACATGTACGCACAGGTAAAACATATGACAGCCTAGGAATCGCCGCGGGAATCCGGGCGACGCACGACAACGCAGAGCGCGCTGTAGCACTCGTCAAGGGTTAGAACGGCAAGATCACACCTGACGAGGAACAGTTCCAGTTCCCGCTGCGAGTTATTGCTGAACATCGTTCGCGATTTCCTGATTCGAAGGAGACGACCCCCACTCGAACTAAGAGGGCGTAGGAGTTTGTTCGCCTAGCAAAGCGAACTGGTTTCATGTTACTCCTGTTGAACGGAGTTCAAGACTGGGATCGAAATAATGCCTTTTTTTGAAAATTTCAGGTTTGATAAGGACCATCTCACTGCTGACCTGTTCTGAGTATCAGTTTGAACATTGCACAGGTAAAGTCTTCGGCCCCTACTACTCCAGATCCGTATGAATCGATTTCATACAGCATTCGAAGATACTAACTTCCTATAAGTGGTCGTTTTCGGCCGACCGCCGGCCGTCGCCTGGTGTTGGCTACGGCGGCCGACGTCACGCGGCCCGCGGAGACTGTAACGCCGGGCGTCGGTAAACGCAGCTCATTAGACATTCGGTGCGCAACTTATTAACGAAGAGCCATTGACCCTAAACTTTTGTAGTGTCATTTTCTTGGAACATGTGAAAAGAAAAAGGTTTGGGCCAGCAATACTGAACAATTTATTATTAAGAACCTTAAGCAGTAATGGCTACGCAAGGCACAAAATTACATGAGGCCAGATTCTATGTATTGCACATTAAGATGTATGGTTAGTCACATACTGTTTGGTAATTACAAAATTATTGCGGGGAGTTTCTCAAAAACCTCGATCGTTAAGTCGATCGATCGATGGAAATCAATGATAATTCGGGAAAAAAGCAAAAGTCACGCCTACATTCAAGCTATTTTTGTGACATTCAAGTACAGTAGTGATGCCTCTTGGCAATAATAGCAGACGAATGGCGCCTGTTTCGTTCCAAAGGGACAACTAGTTTAAAACTGATTGTTAAAAATCCTAAACTCGTGACTGTCGAGCAAAATGCATGTGCACAGACAGCATGTCCATTCCTCTGTTGTAACAGCAATCTCACTGCCAACCGTCACCAGTTCCTTCAGTAACATGGCATGCTGCATCTTCTATACGGTCGCCCAGTTGGGTTCACCGCTCAAACACAGAGGATAAAGACAAACTGTAAAGACACAGGGAACACATGGGGGCGGGGAGGGAGGAAAGAACGTGGCGCATGTTGGCCACGTGCAAAGAGGAGCTTGTTCCGGTTCTCTCTGCACAAAGGTAAGTGGGCCTGTGCAAAAGAAGGTAAGTGGGCTGGTGTACGGATTTAGTTAGCTGTAATTTCATGCAAATCAGCATAGGTCGCAGTGGCGTTCAAACTGCCATGTCCAACAACAAGTAAATGGAACGCGAGGGAAACCCAGAATCTCGCGGATGCTTAAACTGGCCAGAAAGGTTCACCCTGGCCAGTCTGGCCGGGAATCTGGCAGCTTTTCAAATGCCCTTATAAACGCGCCTACTGATGACAACGGAACGGTGCGAGAAAGAGCGGAGGAAGCTGTGTCCAAGCGTTGGAAGCCACAACCTCACAGCAGCACAACGTCCACCTGTTGAACCATCATGTTACCATCAGGATAGAGGCTGCGAACTGTACGGAGCTATCTGACTAGACGACAGAGTCAGTTTCTAGCCTCACTCGAACTACGGCATGAGAACACGCCAGGAACCTCATCACCACACTGCTGGGCATCCCAGGATATCTCTTCCACTCTCAGGATGCGGGACGAGCAGTCCTGATACTGACAGAGGCGTCAGGAAACGTAATCAGAGAAGATACCATAGAGGATAACATTTGCACGGAAACCGAGTATCGCCGTCTCTGGTCACCGCCATTTCGAAAAATCGGGTCATGTTGGATGCTTCTACGGTGAACGAAGAAGCGCTGTTCATATCCTCTGTTCAAACAGTCTAACAGTTACTCAGCCCAAATCACTCCGTCCTTTCGCAGTACGTTTCCGCTATGGTGGCAGTATTTAAGTAAATCACCCTTAGAAATCGTCACGACTACTTCACACCCAACGACTTCGATGTCATTGGCTCTGTTTTCGTTTCCCGATGTAAAAAACACCCCAGATTGAATGCCTTGGAAAAGCCCTTTATCTTCTGTTGAAGTATGGGAAGCCGCTTATGACTGTGTCGCTGGATGGTAGCACAGAATAACATGGGAAAATACAAATTGAACCTAGACGAATTTTTCCTCTCACCTTTTCATCACTTTGCAGGTGGGGTCTGGTGGACAGAAGGATGCTCCGTCATAATTTAACTATTACCAAGGGTTTTTCGAAAGAGATAAATGATAACACACCCTAATGCACACCTAATGGTTTCATTAAGACGGTGTTGAGTGGAGTATTGAGCCTACTCTTGTTTAATAGGGTAGGAACCTTTTTGTCTACCAGTTCCTGTCAGTTTCGAGAATCAACGATTAGATATGCGGTGCTTTAAATGACAATCGACAGCTCTGAGGTCCCAGATGTACACCGCTTTGTTGACCTCAATGTCAGCGCTGGCGTCAAAAGTCAGGTCAAAATTCGGGGACTGAAGACAATATTCTGACGTTTTTGAGCCACACTGGCAATGCATGCATTGTCGGCATTCGATATTTGTGATATCAATTAGATTATTTTGCTCTGGCAGTCATTTTCAAAACGTGACTTTAGGTCATGGTTCAATGAGAAAATTAGAGCAAGTCTTGCCATGGCATGATCTTTGATATTTTTTTTCATTTCGTGGGAGGCTTAAGATGATATTTTTGTACCTGCAATATTCCAATCCCTCTAGCTGCACCTTTGTTTTGTCAGAAATCAAGCCAAATCAACACCGTGCAGGGCCAATGAATTATTGTCATCTTACTTGTGGCCACATATGAGTTGCATAGCTTCCAGCTTGGCCTTTCTTCTGTTTTTTTTGTGGCCCTTTCTCAAGACATTTCCTACGCAAAACTCGGATACAGAACTGCAAATAGTGCCCGAAAACCGTGTCTTTGGCTCAGGTTATGAAGTCATGTGAGCTAGCCATGATGAGTTGGTAAACTATCTTTTTTGCAATGAGGCGACTTTTCAGGAAAAGGTACTGTAAAATTGAAGTGGCTCACTTTTGCCTTTCGTAGGTTATGTCTAAAAAACCAAAACGAAGAAAACTTTTTGAATTCAGCTGTGAATATTACATCAATGGGGCTTAAAACCAAGTAGTTTTTTAAACGGACAAATAAAGCTTCCTTTCTTCTTAACTTTGTCCGGCTAAGGGAAATGAACTAACGGTTGTTTTTAACTTCCATCAGTATATCAATCAAAAATATGATTAGATTCCTTATAATGAATTAAACAAACCCAGTAATCGTACCCGCACCTACAGAAACCAACCGCGCCTATCGACGTACCAATAACAGCTATTGGCATTTACCACGTTTTGCATCATCATCATTCACCACCTTTCCTGTCGTCACCGGGTTTGCCATCACCATATGTACGATCTGTTTCGAGTAATATCCTTAAGACCGAATACTCCACAAGGGCAGAGGCGATATTTGTTATTAATCCCTATGATCAGCGCTTGCTGTTCAAGCAGTTTTGTTTTTATAAATTGTACTCCCCGCACTTCATTAATTATTTCCTTGCGCTCGGCCCAGACCAATTGATTCAAATGCATCCGGCTGGGTTTCCTAGCCTGTCACCGCCCAGACCAGTATCATACGTCACATTAAGCAACGCCTCGCCACAACAAACACTGTCCTGTACTTCGGCGACGATCCATCGTCGAACCGGCCCTCGTGATCATGTGACGCCGCTGGGCGGGGCCAGTGACGTCATCACAGAGGCGGTTTATAACCACCTCGCACTCACAAAGTGTCAGTGTGTCTCTGCACAGCACTAGTGGTGATAGCACCAGCTGGGAGAGTCATCCTGCGGCCCGCACAACGCTCACTTGTGTGACTGGTAAGTTCTGGTGTCTGTAGGCCTCTTTCATCGGCAGTGAGTTGAAGCCGGATCAGTCTCTTCAGAGGCACCCACGACAGCTAGTCGGCTGGGCACAGGTCAGGGACATGGCTTCATGCCCCACCACTTTAATTAGAACGTTCACTTCCGTCTCTGTGCGCCGTCTCTACCGCACATGCGAAATGCTGCAATGTAGGCTGTGAATCCATTTTTCGTAACGGCGCTGCCAAATCTGAACGGCATTTTCAGATAAAGTTGTGAGCTTCTGACATACCTCTGTGGTCGACAAGACAAGGGGTGAGAGGAAGGGATCAGATACAGATACAGATACACATAGGCGTGGAAACGTCTCAGAAAGTGGAGTGTCAAAGCCAATTTTTAAGACGATTCTTTCCATCCATCGCCAAGGGGTTAATGTTCAGCATTCTCGGAAAGTGAGGGTGCCATGGCAAACACGACCCCCACCCGTTCCTACGACTATTTAGATACATATACAGATAGATGCAGATTTAGATACAGATCCGGATTGTCGTTAGAGAAGGAACGTTAATCTATTCACTCGTTACTCGGGTATTTCTTCATCTTTTCCGGGATAGTTATGATACATTTGGCCGGTCTTCTGAGAAGTATTAAAGATGTTTCCAGCTTCGAATTTTATGGTATTTCAACGCCATTACAGCAGTAATCAGTGCATTGCAAACTTTTATCTGAAAAATTATGTAGATAATTTTCTGCAATTCAACCATACCTGGCTCAAGTTACGCGTATAGACTTTCAGATATCAAAGTGCCCAGTCGGTATGTATCCTTGATTTAACCGGCATGGATTATATTACATTCAGAGAGCTTCAATGTTTTACGATGTAACGCGAAAACGAGCAATTGCATCGCAAGGTTATCGAACATTTACTGCGGCGAATTGAATGGTCCTGGCGATGAGCAAAATGGGATGTCATAGACCAAGGCAAATGTCTCATCGCTTTTGAGGTCAGCCATTCTCTAGTTACGGTGGACGTTCATGCTTACGTGGCTGCAATTTTGTACGTTCTACGTTTGGTACGTTTCCTTTGTTTTCGTTCTTGAGCTTGCTTTCCACATTCACTAGTCCTTTGCTATTTTTATTTGTTATTCGCTCTCTGTCTCTCCCCCCTCTGTATATATGCCATTTTCTTTTTCTTTCTTTCCTTCTTTCTTTTATTTTTCTTCCGTGATGCGTTTGCTTCCCATCTCCTATTCCCGTGGCTTTTTGCAATGCCCTTGGGAAAAACACTGTTTCTTTATCATATCTCCATATTCTGCTGTGTTGGATATATCCATATGTATTGGTATGTATACATATATATATATATATATATATATATATATGAAATATAGGAATACACATGAATACATGCCAGTAATATTACTTTAGAAATATTCATTCTGGTACCATTATCAAGCCTCATATTTTCAGGCAAAACCATTCGTACTTTCGGAAGAAACAGATTTTGGATAACAAATATAGTTTTCTTTTCCTAACCTGATCTTACGGCCTTGTGATTTCTTCGTTATTTGCATAATCCCTCACTCATTGATCAGCTAACCATATTTTGAGACCTACCTTGAAAAACAGGTTCCAACGACATCCAGGAAACTTGGTTTACCGAAGTGACATTGTTAAAACAACGAATACATTGGTTATAACCAAGGTAGACCCGCAAATCATGAATACATGAGCATAGTGGATTTTTGAAGATGCAACGCAGACATTTATTTGTACTCCCAGTGTACAAATAAATGTCCTATCACGATTGTCCTAAAAAAAACTTACTCCAGCCTCCTCCTGCAGTGAAAGCTGCTCTTGTCTGAATGAAATAGCAGGGTGCTCCGTTGTTTAAGAACGGGAGACAAGCGATTCCTTGGCTACCAGTCTCCACCAACCGGGTTACAGACTTGCGGCGTCCCAGAAAACTTTCTTGTAAATACCGGGAAGCGGTAGCTTGAAACCGATTGCATCCAAAACCACCGCTGCTCAAAGTTTGTCACACTTTAACTACGACGTTTCTTATTGCGACATGCGCTGTTCCAGTGGTTTAAAGATCTTACACCGTTGGGCTCGCTCCTGTGTTTTTAAACCGTCTGCTCTGCTTCGGGAAACACAAACGGAGGACGCGCGTAATCGTACGGAGCCTCAGCTGCCGTGGATCATGTTTGTCTGTCGGCCGTGGCGCTCATCAACGTTCGGTTTGTCCGCACAGGAGATGGCCTCACTGCGGGCCCTGCTGCTGGCGATTGCCGTGGTGCTGGGCACCGTTCTCGTGTCGCAGGCCAGGTACCTGCCCACCAGGTCAGACGACACCAACCTGCGGGCAATCAAAGACGTGCTCTACCAGGTAACCGTGGCCCCTGTTGCGCGGCCGTGAGACTGACTGCTGCTTCGCGCGTTGTGACGCAGGACACTATGGACATGTTCATTGTAGAATGTACGCCGGATTTCATGCATCGATGTATATCTGCCGATTGTCCGATTAGTGTGGTCAAGTTCAAAAAGTCCAATGCGGTATAATTCCTTTGTCATTATTCTTGTCCAGGTGGAAGTGAGATACGGCATCAAAGTATTATTACCAGTAAAGGGGAAAATACTGAAAATCGAGCGCTGATGTATAGCAGTGTGAACAGATGCCGTAACCTGCCGTAACCGCTCCAATGTTACGCAGTGTGTTAAGGTGTGGATTCAGTGTAATTTCGTTCTATTTCTTGGTTTTTAGCCGCGATTACAACCGATTTGAAGCTTGTGTTTCAGTAGCAATTTCATCCGACCAAGTCCTGTATTTCAGCTGCACTTTCGCCTGACATCCTCCTGTTTTTCAGCTGCGGCCTTTGATCTGTGTTTCTTCAGTAACTTAGTCTGTTTCCAGCCCATATTTCAGTATTATCGGCGAATAAGGCTATTTGTTCCTTGCTAGGCGAGGTTGACTTTCATACTCAAACAAGTCTGAAGTAAACAATTACGCAAAGCTTCGGACACTAAGCATGCTCCAGAACACGCCTGAAGGCGACAAAAGTCTGGAAGCCAATTCATCCATTTCTATTTTTGCTCCACAATATCTTATCGCTCTTTTTGCTTACTTTTCTTGTTTCAGTAAACCATGGTTGAATTTCGATTTCAGACGCGGTACCACCACATTTTGGAGTTTGTTTTGGCCGGCACGGCCTTTTGTATCGACTGCTGTATCAGCTGGTCCAATCGTGAGCCTCGGGTTTTGTCGGCCGGTCTGGTGTCCGGATTCTGCTGCTGTTGCACCCGTTCTGCCATTGCGTTTCGGCTGCTGTTTCAGTCGGTGTAATTATGTGTTTCAGTTGCTGCACCGGACCGGCCAGGCAGAGGACATCAGTCGGACCTCGGGGCGTGATTTTCAGCGGAGAGAGAATGCAGGTGGACCCTCCGCGATTTGCAGTAGCCTTCACTCTCGGTACCCTGATGGCTGCATTCTCCGGCTCGGTTGAGACCGACCCTGGCCCGTGATGACCCACGGCTACCGTCGCTGACCCCAGGTCGACCAAGACGACTGGTGTTCAGCCACCGGGACTGGGACAGGACGCTGTTGGAAGTGGCGCTGAATTTGCGTGGAACCGCTGGTTCGCTTCCCAAGGGCAACGTGCTTCATCGGGGGACAGCCAAATGATTGCCGAACAAGATTACTGTAAGATTCTTGCGCATGTTTGCTGGCGTTCTGATTATGCACTTATCTGTCCGGATTTGTCTGAATTGTGTCGTGCACACCAGATGAGTATGGAACGACGATGAGCCAGACGATGATTCTTCTTTCTCACGAACGGTAAGAACACTCTGGGTTTTTAGATTGAGAAAGCTGAGAAGTGCCTCGGTTCATGCAACTTTGGCCTGATGTGTAGCGTGTGGCCACTTGCGGTTAGCCTCAAAAATGCTGACTCGCCGCGTTCATCTTTTTTTTGGCTGGTTACCATCTACAAACATTGTCATTTAAACATGGCTGGTGAAAAATACTGCAAAGTGATGGCGAACCTTCAATAAACGAAGCTACGTGGCATTTTTCGGCGTTGTTTTACGTATGGCACGGTGGAGAATCAAAGGTAATAGAAAGCTTCATTACTAGGCCAGCCATGGATTGATAAGATAGAAATAATGACTGTCCTCGTGCAGAAGAAGAACCAGTAATACAAGATATAGTAATTCAGCATGAAATTAGCCGCACTGCGGCGATGTACTGCGCCATCTGCCAACATAATACAGCCTTTATTCGAAATAACCTGAACAAGTCTCCAGCTAGATCAGATATCTAGTGAGGTCATATCCGGTCAATCCTCACGGCAATGGAATATCGATCAAGACCTCACGAAATTTGCGTAATTAATTCATAGCCCTATTGTAACATTACAAAACTAGGTCAAACATGACGCCAGCGCTGAACACAGACCTTGTCAGAGCCTTTTGTATCCGAAAAATGCTAAATACTCGGAACTGTTTTCATGTGCCACATTTTGGCCAACAAACGCATGTTGTCTACGCCGTTTTCAACAGGTACATACCTCGCGACGATGGATTAAATCCTGTTTTACGTAGCGCCACTCCAGGAAGACGTTTACTTACTTCAAGTCAGGAGGGGAGTAGTTTGCTGCCACCGGCGGTCACTCCGCATATTGAAAAATAAAATTTCGAGGCATGTCCTCTTCAACACAAGCACCATCCATAAACACGAAATAGTAAATAAGGATGTCTCCAGGCGACCTGAATTTACGATTTATCTGGCAACAGTATTCTGTCCAAAGTTACGACAGTAATTATCTGTTATATTACAACCATACAACCAATTACGTTACAACGGTAATTATCTGAACAACGGCCAACCACTTACTGGAACATGAAATTCCGAGGTTTGCTGCCTTTAACCCGGCACCGCCCAGGGGTTGTCAAGGTCTTTTTTATCGGGTTTTCGTGGATAGCTTCTGAACCGTTAGAGCCAGAGCAAACAAACTTTTAGTGTATGTTCACCAATTAATTTTACATATTTTGACATCAGAACCGTTTCCATGGAGACGTGACGCCGAAGTACGTGTAGTCAGTACGTAAACCATAAAATGCATGTTTTCGCCTCTTCGTGCGGTGTCGCGAACATGCCTCGTTTTTTGTAATATTCGAAAATATAATGCGCGTATTGTTTGGATTCGCATAGGACACGGTCCCAAAAAGGATATGCAACTGTGACACGTCAGCGTTAGAGGTTATGCTAGGTCACATGAATGATGATAATTGGACTTATTTTCATCGTGATAGAAAGAAGTGATTGCTGCTGGCCTTCCCCATCGTGAAAGACAGACAAAAAAATATATGTGCGCCTCTTCGCAAGGTTCACCAAATGCAGCGTGAGGTCATATCAGGTCACATCATGGGTAGATGTCAAAACGAAATGACATACAACCTTGTCTGTGGAAGATCGTTCAGTAGAGGCAAAAAGCAATTATTGTTCCTAGTCAGAAAAAGAAATATGATTATTTGTACCGACCTGGCTTGACCTTGCCCCGATAACGAGCAGACAGAACACGTTTAATTATCACGAGATGCCGTTTCATTTCTATATTTGGCGTGGACACGAATCTTAGTGAGTAATTATCGCTGTTTGTCAGGAAGAGAAATGTAACCACATTTGACCTGATCTAGACTGACCTTGACTGGGTAAAAGGCAGATAATGCAAAAGAGATTATCAGAAGATTTCACTTTCACCCTTTTTCTACATGGATCAAAACGGTTGTGAATAAGTATCGATCTTTGGAATGTAAAGTAAGACCAATATTTCACCTGACCTTTGTTGGCCTTGACTTGATATTTTCTAACATTTTGGCATGCTTCTGATGCAGGATATCGTGACCTGTCGTTTGATACCCAGTTGAAGGCTCTAAGATTAATATTGCCGATGGTGTAATGTAAGAACCAGTGTCAGTTTTGCAGCGCCGTAAGATGCGTTTTACGTGACCTGTGACGTCACCAGCCATGTGACCAGGACTAAAATGGTATTTTCTGAATTGCAAGACTCAGGGCTATCGACTTGGTAGACCGGCCCAGATCTGACGGTTAGATTTCAAGATAACAGGGTATGACTTTTTGACACCCCCAGACGGTCGTGGTTACAAAAACACGCCAGGTGCTGCCGGGCTAACGCGACTACCGTCCATCAACAAGAAACATTAACAAGCACGTTTTCACCTTTACTTTACTTATCGACCTTTGTTAATTATATAAACTTGCATTGACGGGATGCTGAGTCGCATCCGGCGCCTGCACGCTGCGGAGTTTCGTGACACTTCAGAGCGCTGTAGGTACATGCACGGCCCCGCCACCGATAACACACCAACACACGCCGCCGTCAGACCGGAGTTGGGAGGAAGCAACACAAAATACAATACACAATACGTGTCAAACATTAAGTGCATTAGACAAACGCTAGCGCACGTTTCTCTAATTTTTTCGGCGTTATAGGAAGAAACGCATGAGTTAGCTATGCACCACCAACAGTCCAAATTCGTCGGCTCTTAGGCAACGCATAGAAGAGCTGTATCTTTAGTGTTTTGCAGTCTTAAGTATTGGGAACAGTTCAGATGAGTTTGAATCGGACCATCCTTTTCAGACAGAGTGAATGCGCGAAGCGAGGCAACGCAGTTATGCACTCAATGAAAAACAGATTTCTGAATGCTTGCTTGCTCGCTGGAATGTAATTTGCAGGCAACTCTTGCATTGCGGTTCATTGGTCAACAATTTTGGTTAATCTGGAAATGAGTCAGTCCTACTCGGGCTTCAGCTATGTTTAAGCCCGTAGCATTAGTTGAAAATCGGTGAAAGAAATGCACTTATGTGCTACTTTTAATCATCTCGGAATCGGCGGCCACAAAACATGGGAGGAAATTGTTGATGTGACTTTCTTGGAGCGAGCTTAAAATTGCTTATGTTCTAATTTTAATACCGAATTGCTCTGCTTGTCTAATAAAGTCTTTCCGCTTTGATGTTACGTGCGTATACGTTCGTGACGTGAACGACATGTCCTAAAGCATTCATACTTCAAGAGCTGGCTGATTTTGCACGGCAGTCTGTCATGGGGTGGCTTGGCTGACACTGACCGTAAATGACATAAATTCGCGGTGGAGTTAAGTAAGTTTTTTTTAAACATGCATCCGTTGCCAAAAAATGACTGACTCGATTTGAATGATAAACTTTACATCACGAAACCGCCTATAACTTATTTATCAAATCTGCTTCATGTCACGCATGTACATACTAGGAACTGATATAATTGCAATGCCCTGAAGGACTTTTTTAGTTTTTATGTTTTCATGTTACGAGCTAATGCTTTAACAGCCATCCAACTTTGTGCCGCAGTGTTTCTCATCAGGCAGCTTTGCTGACAAAAATCTACTGACTATTACGAAATATATTTGTGATAGAAGCGAAATAGTTATTTTTCGTATGTTCATATATAACTTTTTTAAGCGTAAAAGTTTATGAGCAAATATACCAGAGATATATATACATATATATAGATTGATAGACATATAGATAGAGAGATAAATAGATAGATGATAATACATTTTTTATAAAGAATAAAGATGGTAATGGAACTAAACTATTTTGAAACCCAAAAAAAGTTCATGAGATTTCAGGTTCATATATATATATACATGCATATATATATATATATATATATATATATATATATTAGTATTGCGAGAGTTAGGAAATTTTTTCCAAGTTCTTGGAAATTGTCGCCGTTTTTGAGCTCTTGGGAAAATGAGGAAATGTCGTAAGAAATTTTCACCCAGAAATCTATTTCATCCATTTCCTCCATCTCTGAAAACAAACGATACCGAAGCATGATGTTCAAGGCAAAGATCTTAACGGCAAGCTAGAGAGGAACAGTTGGGATCATATTCTGTTCCCAGCTGTATTTGCCGACTTTGCACAAGTTTACTTTTAGCGCTCCTTTGCAGGCAAAGCGATTTAGCTCCCTTTCCCCGGCCGTTTTCGAGCCGAACGAGTAGCTGTCACTTGGATCTGCGTAACTGGAGGCGCTTCCGTTGCAACATTGCGGAAGGAAATGTTAAGGTGAACCGAGATATAGAAATTGTTGCATGCAGGTGTGTGAAAGCCCTTGCACGTTTTCCTGTATGACACTGCGGAAACGCGAAAGATGTTCTTTGAGCAGAATGATATGGAAATATCCTGAAGACGGACAAGGTCCCAGGTAGCGCTTATGTTCTTCAATATCGTTAATTATTATACCCATCTTTTTGTGGGCGCCTTTTTGCTAAAAAAAAAAACTACAGATGACCTCTAGTTTTTTTAAGGAGATCCATTCTGATGCGTTTCTCAGTTGACATTTTGTCCATCTAGTGTTGTTCGAGCGTTAGCGAAGTACGTTGTCACATAAATCACGCACTGCACACCCTAGAAATTTGTAATGAAATAACTGAACAATACAATATTCTTGTCGGATACCAATCTTACCATGGTCACGAATTCATCCATAATGCACGTCATATGCATGCTTGTCAAGATTTTCGGTTGGTGCGCCTCATTTAAAAACTTCTGCGCCGTAAAAGTATGACTCCTTAACCCTATTCCGTGCTCCTGCCCGCTACGTACGATTCCGTGCTAGGGGGAGGCAGATTCTGCACCTTGCAATCTCGAAAACTGTTGGTCAAGTATCCTAGAAAAAACGATGCTCGGCAAACTGCAGCAAGGACTACATTTCAAAAAAAAAATGTTGAAAATGTTGAAGAAGTTGGATAGAGGGTTAAAATAAGGGCATAAATAAGGGTTTATTTTTACGAGGTTCCTGACCAAATTTTATGATCGAATAAGCTCCTACTCATGTCATACTACTAACCATTGATATGTGTATCACATATGTTAGGACGAGGTCGATTTTCAGAATTCATAGGCGTATCCAGGGCACATAAAAAGAGGTACATGTTTTTGAGAATGTTTATTCATTTTACAACATATCCTGGGTCTGGCGACCTTGCTTGTGTCCGGAAGATATTTCCATATCTGTCACATGTTATATTATATACGTATGACGAACGCCTATAGGCAGATCCATTTACCTTAAAGCAGGGTAACTTTCTGCTGGTAAATTGAGTCATAGTTTTTCAGGAGTAAAAAGAAGAGAGCTAACCCTTTTACATTGCCCTGGGGCCGTCTTTCATCCTTATTTTCTCTGAAATATATGGCATCTGATCATGACATATGTGGAACTAACAAAACCAATCACACAGATCCAGACGTCTGTTAAGCCTGCTGACGTGCGCTCCAAAACCGATGCCTGGAGACGCCCCTGACAAAATATATTGGTGAAATGCATGTGTAATTAAGATAAACATGTTTGACAACATCTTGGCTTCGTTTTATTCCCACAATTAGCCATACATTCTTACGCATAAGAAAATATAATTGCCTCTTTTGGAAGGTGTGGATTTTGGAAGGTGTGGATACAGGGGAGCAAAGATGTCAAAATGGGGGTATTTTTGAACTTCCAATAACTCCGCTGTTTATGGACCGATTTCGATGAAACTGGCATGAATTGTGAGGTTATGGATAAGACTTTTACCATTGGTACACACATTTGAATTTTTGAGAAAATTCATGGGCGTTCAGAGGGGTTCAAAAATAGGAGGATTAGTTCTTTAACAACTGAATGAACAAAAAAAAAGACAAAAACACTTTTGTGGCTTCTGCTAGTCATGTTATACTAAAGAAGTACAAATCGCATTACAATGTTTGTATAATGTTAGCATAAGCGGTGCCAGGGACATGAAAAATGGGGAACTGTCATGGTCACACGTTCTCCAGATCAACTTGTGATCTTTGACTTTAAATGACCTCCAGTGACTTTGGAGTCACTTGGAATAATCTCGTGTGCATTTAATGTTATCTGTAAATGTTTTCAGTTATTTGAATTCACTCTATTTCAAAAATTTCACTTCATGTCTATTGCGATTTAGGGTACGCGAGCTGACATCTTAGGTCATGGCTCCGTGACTCGACCTGATATTAAGCTGAAACTTGATACACAAGTAGAGAGCACCTTTTTACGTCATATATGTTCCGGGTTTGGCGTTTGAAAAAAACAACTAAAAAATTATTGCGAAAAAACAAATTTTGACTTTTGACCTTGACCTGACCTTGTAAAGTGACCTCAGACAAACAAAATTATATCCGCACATTGCCCAACTACTTAGCTATTCGTCCATATGAAGTTTTAAGTTCTATCTTAAAAACTCTGTTTTTGGCAGACATTTTCCTTGTCCCCTCAACATGGCCAAAATGGCCTGAGTTGCCTCCAAAAAACGTTGCCTGGCTCCGCCCCTGAGCAAAATGGAATTTTGAAATTTTGTCACGGCACGTAAAAAGAATAGCTAGGAACAGTCACCAAGTTTCGTGAAACTGCGTCAAAAAGCTTGGAATTGGCAAGCAAAAAACCAAGGGGGGGGGGCGAAGTCAGCCCCCTGCCGAGAATAGGGTTAAAACCAAGTACTTTTTCAAACAAACAACTAAAGCTTGCTTTCCTCCTAACTTTGTCCGGCTAAGGGAGATAAAGTAACGGTTGCTTTTAAGTTACATCAGTATATCAACCAAAAATATGATTAGATTCTTTACAATAAATCAAACAAACCTTGTAATCGTAACCGCACCTACAGAAACCAACCACGCCTATCGACGTTCCAATGACAGCTATTGGCATTAAGCACGTATTGCATCATCACCATTCACCACCTTTGCTGTCGTCACCAGGTCTGCGTCTCACCATATGTACGATCTGTTTCAAGTAATATCCTTCATACGGATTACCCCACAAGGGCAAAGACAATATTTCTTATTAATCCCTGTGATCAGCACTTGCTCTTCAAGCAAGTTTTGTTTTTACTAACTGCATTCCCCACTGTCTATTAATTATTTCCTTGCTCTCGGCTCAGACCAATTGATTCAAATGCATCCGGCTGGATTTCCTGGCCTGTCACCGCCCAGACCAGTATCATACGTCACATTAAGCACCGCCTCGCCACAACAAACACTGCCCTGTACTTCGGCGACGATCCATCGTCGAACCGGCCCTCGTGATCATGTGACGCCGCTGGGCGGGGTCAGTGACGTCATCCCAAAGGCGGTTTATAACCACCTCGCACTCGCAAAGTGTCAGTGTGTCTCTGCACAGCACTAGTGGTGATAGCACCAGCTGGGAGAGTCATCCTGCGGCCCGCACAAAGCTCACTTGTGTGACTGGTAAGTTCTGGTGTCTGGAGGCCTTTTTCATCGGCAGTGAGTTGAAGCCGGATCAGTCTCTTCAGAGGCACCCACGACAGCTAGTCGGCTGGGCACAGGTCAGGGATATGGCTTCATGCCCCACCACTTTAATTAGATCGTTCACTTCCGTCTCTGTGCGCCGTCTCTGCCGCATACGCGAAATGCTGCAATGTAGGCTGTGAATCCATTTTTCGTAAGGGCGCTGCCAAATCTGAACGGCATTTTCAGATAAAGTTGTGAGCTTCTGACATATCTCTGTGGTCGACAAGACAAGGCGTGAGAGGAAGGGATCAGATACAGATACAGATACACATAGGCATGGAAACGTCTCAGAAAGTGGAGTGTCAAAGCCAATTTTTAAGACGATTCTTTCCATCCATCGCCATGGGGTTAATGTTCAGCATTCTCGGAAAGTGAGGGTGCCATGGCAAACACGACCCCCACCCGTTCCTACGACTATGTAGATACATATACAGATAGATGCAGATTTAGATACAGATCCGGATTGTCGTTGGAGAAGGAACGTTAATCTATTCACTCGTTACTCGGGTATTTCTTCATCTTTTCCGGGATAGTTATGATACATTTGGCCGGTCTTCTGAGAAGTATTAAAGATGTTTCCAGCGTTGAATTTTATGGCATTTCAGCGCCATTACAGCAGTAATCAATGCATCGCAAACTTTTATCTGAAAAATTATGTAGATAATTTTCTGCAATTCAACCATCCCTGGCTCGGGTTACGCGTATAGACTTTCAGATATCGAAATGCCCTAATAAACTGCAAAAAATGTAAGCTACCAACACTGTTCTGGGTTTTATTTTTGATTGAGATGTGGCAACTTTGACACCTCCTAATGGCAACATCCCGCTCTTTCCCTACACAAGGTCCGCGAGACTTCGTTGAGAGATGATGCATTCAGCGAAGGCAATCGAAGTCGTCGACACAAAAATAACCAACGAGTTTTCGAGCAGTAGAAACATTACCGACAATCCTCTTCAGGGGCACGATCAGGACCTCCTCCACAGTTGGGGTAAACAGAGGCATTTTAGGTCATTCCTTTCCAGCCAACGTTCATGGAGTCAAATGCTGAATCAAAAAATGAAAACAGAAATGCAGTGGTAACTAACAAATTTCACAAATGTACCCAGCATTGTCGGCCTCTTGCAACATCAGGGGCGCAATATTGCCCCCATCCCCCTTTCCACTCCCTTATGCCTGATCGTCTCTAGTACAGGAGGCGCAATTGACTTATCTATTGAATTTTGGTAAAGTATAATCACATAAGACAAATACTTCCATGGATCCCCATTTTGCTTTTCGCATGTTCATTGCTAAAGTGCGATAGTTAATTCATGCGCCGCAAAAACAAAATGAAAAACGACAATGCAATGGTCACTGAGGCAACATACATCGGCAGCATGGTATACCTTCACGCTCACCCACCGCGAAATGGACCTAAGATCGTTCCACGTAACGTTGAAGTTATTTGAGGCCATTTTAGGTCAAAGGCCGTGTGGTGACCTGATCAACATGTGGCCATGACGGTTCCTCCTTTTCATACCCCTGGCTCGGCTTTTGCCAACCGTATACAAACAATGAAACATGATGTGTGCTTGTAAAGTATAAAATGACTAGTAAAAGCATAAACCAGCTTTTAAACTCTGATGTTAATTCTGTTCTAAAAAAAAACGTCCATTTTGGTAGCCCTGTAAACATCTATGAACGTTCCAAAAATCCTTAACGCCAGAGCCAAGGGGAAAATCCCATCGGTGAGCTCTCGATTCATGCCAATTGCATCAAAATCGGTCGGTAAACATGGGACTTATAGCAAGTAAAAATACCGTCATTGTTACATTTTTGCCACTTTGTAACGAGATCTCACAGCATTTCCAAGTTTTACAGAAATAAAGATTACGTCATGGCGAATCGTTTGACGTTTCTTGTGATCAAATAGGACGAGTAGTTCTCTTGATCTGATGTGGGCCGAATGAACTTTAATCATTCGGCCCACATACATATATACACATTCGCCATTCGGGAATGTCTTAACGTTGTGGGTATAGGAATAGCGTTAAAGCAACCTAGCCAGCTGTTTTATCTATCCTTGCCTGCCTTTGTTTAGCAGTATTTGCGTTTTGACATATGTATTTCATGTGTAACTTTACTTGTGTAACTGCCATTTGACTCCCGTGATGATGTTCCGCCAGGTTTCCTGTATCCATGACAAATAAGTGACCTAGTTCCACGTCTCGTGATCAAGAACCATGACCTGTTCAAAGCATGAAAAAGAGTGCTCTTGTGTAACCAATCCGCACTTTTTTGAGCGAATTCGTCTCATGTTTCACGCCTATATTCATCTATTGCATAAGCTGCGACGGAAGGGCCTTAGCTAAGCGGGTAAATCCTAGAACAGCGTGGCAATAACCCCTGGTTGCTTTTTGAAATAGAAATCCTTTTTGGCTTTATTATTCATTCCTCTCTATTTTGTTTCTTTTTTTAGAAAAAACTATCAACTTTAATAGTCCCTTGCAAAAGCAACGGCATTGCTTAGTTTAATGTTATACTAGTTCACTTAAATCAAGGTTGCGTGATTAACCAATTAAAACTGACAGAGGGACGGCAAAAAAATGGATTCATTAATCATTCTGTGACCCAGAAATGCCTTTCGTCGTCGTGATTAGACACGTGCCCCGTTTATCTGTTTTCAGCAACACCACTCACCATTCAGGTACTTAAAATGCCGGACGGAATAACCTCCCCAAACCGGACGTCGGATAAGCCTAAAATTCAGTCAATTGTATTTGGGAACAAGGAGAGCCCTAGTACCAGTTTATATCACATTCGGAGAGATGAGGGTGTAAAATTGCCCCAATGGCGGTCCGATTTGTCCTGGCATGCCCCTATGATGTTGGAGACGCTAGAAAACATGAAGTCATTGGGTTTTTACGTTTTGATGTCTTTCAGAACGAAGGGGTCAAAATGCACGGTCAAAAGCGAAAGAGAGACGAAAAGCTTCCTGCAGGATAATTATTGAGCTTGCATTAATTTTCGCCAATGTCGGAAAACAAGCTATAAAAGTTCACCGTCACTTCATGTCACTGTCAAAAAATAAGTGTATAGCATGATGGGCAGACCATTTATTAGCAAAACATCAATTTTTACGAATACCTTCCTTGATTTAACCGGCATGGATTACATTACATTCAGAGAGCTTCAATGTTTCACGATGTAACGCGAAAACGAGCAATTGCATCGCAAGGTTATCGAACATTTACTGCGGCGAATTGAATGGTCCTGTCGATGAGCAAGATGGGATGTCATAGACCTATACAAGGCAAATGTCTCATCGCTTTTTGAGGTCAGCCATTCTCTAGTTACGGTGGACGTTCATGCTTACGTGGCTGCAATTTTGTACGTTCTACGTTTGGTACGTTTCCTTTGTTTTCGTTCTTGAGCTTGCTTTCCACATTCACTAGTCCTTTGCTATTTTTATTTGTTCCTCGCTCTCTGTCTCTTCCCCTCTCTGTCTCTTTAACATTTTCTCTTTCTTTCTTTCTTTCTTTTATTTTTCTTCCGTGATGCGTTTGCTTCCTATCTCCTATTCCCGTGGCTTTTTGCAATGCCCGGGGGAAAAACACCGTTTCTTTATCATATCTCCATATTCTGCTGTGCTGGATATATCCATATGTATTGGTATGTATCCAATATATATATATATATATATATATATATATATATATGAAATATAGAAATACACATGAATACATGCCAGTAATATTACTTTAGAAATATTCATTCTGGTACCATTATCAAGCCTCATATTTTCAGGCAAACCATTCGTACTTTCGGAAGAAACAGATTTTGAATAACAAATATCGTTTTCTTTTCCTAACCTGATCTTACGGCTTTGCGATTTCTTCGTTATTTGCATAATCCCTCAATCATTGATCAGCTAACCATATTTTGAGACCTACCTTGAAAAACAGCTTCCAACGGCATCAAGGAAACTTGGTTTACAAAGTGACATTGTTAAAACAACGAATACATTGGTTATAACCAAGGTAGACCCGCACAGATCATGAATACATGAGCATAGTGGATTTTTGAAGATGCAACGCAGGCATTTATTTGTACTCCCAGTGGCACGATTGTCCTAAAAAAAACTTACTCCAGCCTCCTCCTGCAGTGAAAGCTGCTCTTGTCTAAATGAAATAGCAGGGTGCTCCGTTGTTCAAGAACGGGAGACAAGCGATTCCTTGGCTACCAGTCTCCATCAACCGGGTTACAGACTTGCGGCGTCCCAGAGAACTTTCTTGTACATACCGGGAAGCGGTAGCTTGAAACCGATTGCATCCAAAACCACCGCTGATCAAAGTTTGTCACACTTTAACTACGACGTTTCTTATTGCGAAATGCGCTGTTCCAGTGGTTTAAAGATCTTACACCGTTGGCTTCGCTCCTCTGTTTTTAAACCGTCTGCTCTGCTCCGGGAAAACAGACGGAGGACGCGCGTAATCGTACTGAGTATCAGCTGCCGTGGATCATGTTTGTCTGCCGGCCGTGGCGCTCATCAACGTTCGGTTTGTCCGCACAGGAGATGGCCTCACTGCGGGCCCTGCTGCTGGCGATTGTCGTGGTCCTGGGCACCGTTCTCGTGTCCCAGGCCAGGTACCTGCCCACCAGGTCAGACGACACCAACCTGCGGGCAATCAAAGACGTGCTCTACCAGGTAACTGTGGCCCCTGTTGCGCGGCCGTGAGACTGACTGCTGCTTGTCGTGGTGTGACGCAGGACAGCGTGGACATGTTCAATGCACATGTGCGCCGGATTTCATGCATCTATGTATATGTGCCGACTGTTCGATTTGTGTGGTCCAATGCAAAAAAATGGGATGCACTATAATGCTCTTTTCATTGTTCCTATCCATGTCCAAATTAAATACGGCATCGCAGTACTGGTACCAGTAAAAGGAAAAATACTGACCACTGATGCACAGCATTGTCAATAGCTGCCGTAACAGTCCCGATGTTACTCAGTGTGTTAAGATGTGAAATCAGTGTAATTTCGTTCAGTTTATGAGGTTTTAACGGCGATTACAGCCGATCTGGACCATGTGTTTCAGTACCAGTTTCATCCAACCATGACCTGCGTTTCAGCTGCAGTTTCATCTGAATCGCCTGTTTTTTAGCTGCGGCCTTGGCCTGTATTTCGTCAGTAACTTAATCTGTCCCCAGCCCATATTTCAGTATTGTCGGGGAATAACGCCACTTGCTCCTGGGCAGGAGAGACTGGCTTTCATATTCAAACAAGCCTGAAGTAAATAATTACGCAAAGCTTCGGACGCCAGGCACGCTCCAGAGCACTCCTGAAGGCAACAAAAGTCCGGAGCCAATTGACTCAATTTTTTTTGCTCCAATAAAACATCGTTGAATTTGGACTTCAGCCGCACCACCGCCGCATTTTGGAGTCTGTTTTGGCCGGCACGGTGTTTTGTATCGACTGCTGTATCAGCCGGTCCGATAGTGTGCCTCGGGCTTTTTCGGCCGGTCTGGTGTCTGGATTCTGCTGCTGTTGCACCCGTTCCGCCGTTTCGGCTGCTGTTTCAGTCGGTGTAATGGTGTGTTTCAGCTGCTGCATCGGACCGCCCCGGCAGATGACATGAGTCGGCCTCGGGGCGTGATTTTCAGCGGAGAGAGAATGCAGGTGGACCCCCGCGATTTGCAGTAGCCGCCACTCTCGGTACCCTGATGGCTGCATTCTCCGACTCGGTGGAGACCGACCCTGGCCCGTGATGACCCACGGCTACCGTCGCTGACCCCAGGTCGACCAAGACGACTGGTGTTCAGCCACCAGGACTGGGACAGGACGCTGTTGGAAGTGGCGCTGAATTCGCGTGGAACCGCTGGTTCGCTCCCAAGGGCAATGTATTTCATCGGGGGACAGCCATGTGATTGCCGAGCGAGATTACTGGGAGATTCTTGCAAATGTTTGCTCGCGTTCTGACTATGCACTTATCTGTCCAGATTTGTCTGAACTGTGTCGTGCACACCAGATGACTATGGAACGATAACGAGCCAGACGACGATTCTTCGTTCTCGCGAACGGGGAGAACACTTTGCATTTTCAGATTGAGAAAGCTGAGAAGTGCCTCGGTTCATGCAACTTTGGTCTGCTGTCTACCGTGTGGTCACTTGCGGTTAGCCTCGAAAATGGTGACTCGCCGCATATGTGTTTGTTTGCTGGTTACCATCTACAAACATTGTCAGTTAAACATGGCTGATGAAAAATACTGCAAAGTGATGGCGAGCCTTCAATAAACGAAGCTACGAGGCATTTTTCGGTGTTGTTTTAGGTATGGCAGGGTAAAAATCAAAGGTACTTGAAATTCCCATTGATATGCCAGCCACGTATTGATGAGATAGAAATAGCAGCTGTCCTCGTGCAGAAGAAGAACCAGTAATGTATGACACGAAACAATTCAACGCGAACTTTGCCGCATTCCGGCGATATAATGCACCATCTGCCAACATAATACCGCTTTTATTCGAAACAACCTGAACAGGTTTTCAGATAGATCAAATATTTAATGCAGTCAGATCAGGCCAATCTTCACGGCAGTCGATTACCGACCAAGACCTCACGAAATTTGCGTGATTAAATTCATGGCCCTATTGTAACATCACAAAGCTAGGTCACACATGATGCCAACGGTGAACACAGGCCATGTCAGGGCCTTTTATCTACGAAAAATGTGAAATACTCGGAACTGTTTCCATATTTTGGCCAACAAACGCATGTTCTCTACGCCATTTTCAACAGGTACATACCATGCGACGATGGATTAAATCCTGTTTTACGTCGCAGCACTTCAGGAAAACGTTTACATCCCTCCAGTCAGCAATGGCTTAGTCTGCAGCCACTATCGGCCACTCCGCATATTGAAAAATAAAATTTCAAGGCATGTCCCCTTCAGCACGAACATCGTCCGTAAACACGAAGCAGTGAATAAGGATGTCTCCAGGTGACATGAATTTACGATTTATCTGGCAACAGTATTCTGTCTAAAGTTACGACGGTACTTATCTGTGATATAATATACTATATGTGATACAACCGTATATCCAAATATGTTACAATGGTAATTATCTGAACAAACGGCCAACCGCTTACTGGAACATGAAATTCCGAGGCTTGCTGCCTTTAACCCGGCACCGCCCAGGGGTTGTCAAGGTCTTTTTTATCGGGTTTTCGTGGATAACTTCTGAACCGTTAGAGCCAGAGCAAACAAACTTTTAGTGTATATTCACCAATTAATTTTACATATTTTGACATCAGAACCATTTCCATGCTATGTCAGGTCATGGAGACGTGGCGCCGAAGTACGTGTAGTCAGTACGTAAACCATTAAATACATTTTTTCGCCTCTTCGTGCGGTGGCGCGAGCATGCCTTTTTTTGTAATATTCGAAAATATAATGCGCGTGTTGTTTGGATTCGCATAGGACACGGTCCCAAAAAGGATATACAACTGTGACACGTCAGCGTTAGAGGTTATTCTAGGTCACATAAATGATGATAATTGGACCTATTTTCATTGTGGTAGAAAGAAGTGATTGCCGCTGGCCTTCCCCACCGTGAAAGGCAGACAAACAAATCTATATGCGCCTCTTCGCAAGGTTCACCAAATGCAACGTGAGGTCATATCAGGTCACGTCATGGGTAGATGTCAAAACGAAATGACATACAACCTTGTCTGTGGAAGATCGTTCAGGAGCGGCAAAAAGCAATTATTGTTTCCTAGTCAGAAAAAGAAATATGGCGATTTGTCCCGACCTGGCTTGACCTTGCCCCGATAACGAGCAGAAAGAGCACATCTAATTATCACGAGAAGCCATTTCATTTCTGTACTTGACGTGGACACGAATCTTAGTGAGTAATTATCGCTCTTTGTCAGGAAAAGAAATGTAACCACATTTGACCTGATCTAGAATGACCTTGACTGGATAAGAAGGAAGTAATACAAAAGTGGTCTTCAGAAAGGTTTACTTCCATCCTTTTTCTCACATGGATCAAAACGACTGCGAACTGGTATCGATTCTTTAGTTCAGAAAGTAGTACTGATTTTTCGTATTTCATATTCTGACCTTTGTTGACCTTGACCCGACATTTTCTAGCATTTTGGCACGGTTCTGATGCAGAGCATCGTGACCTTTTCTTTGATATCCAGCTGAAGACTCTTGGACCAGTATTGCCGATGATATAATGTGAGAATCGGTGTCAGTTTTCCAGCGCCGTTTTATGCGTTTAACGTGGCGTGTGACGTAATCAGTCAAGTGACCAGGGCTAACATAGAGTTTTCTGAATTGCAAGGCTCAGGGCTATCGATTGGTCGTGGACCGGTCCGGATCTGATGGTTGCATCCTGAGATAACAGGGGTTGCCCTTTTTGACACCCCTAGATGGTCGCGGTACAAAAACAGGAAACATTAATAAGCACGTTTCCACCTTTACTTTACTTACCAGCCTTTTGTTAATTATATAAACTTGCATTGACGGGATGCTGAGTCAAATCCGGCGCCTGCACGCTGCGGAGTTTCGTGACACTTCAGAGCGCTGTAGGTACATGCACTGCCCCGCCACCGATAACACACCAACACACGCCGCCGTCGGACCGGAGCTGGGGACGGCAACACAAAATACAACACACAATACGTGTCAGACATTAAGTGCATTTTTCTGATGCGCTAGCGCATGTTTCTCTAATCTTTTTGGCGTTGTAGGAAGAAACGCATGAGTTAGCCATGCACCACCAGTAGTCCAAATTCGTCAGCTCTTAGGCAACGCAGAGAAGAGCTGTATCTTTAGTATTTTGCAGTTTTAAGTATCTGGAACCTTTCAGATGCGTTTGAATCGGACCATCCTTTTCAGACAGAGTGAATGCGCGAAGCGAGGCAACGCAGTTATGCACTCAATGAAAAACAGATTTCTGAATGCTTGCTTGCTCGCTTGAATGTAATTTGCAGGTAACTCTTGCATTGCGGTTCACTGATCAACAATTTTCGTTAATCTGGAAATGAGTCAGTCCTACTCGGGCTTCAGCTATGTTTAAGCCCGTAGCATTAGTTGAAAATCAGTGGAAGAAATGCACTTATGTGCTACTTCTAATCATCTCGGAATCGGCGGCCACAAAACATGGGAGGAAATTGTTGATGTGACTTTCTTGGAGCGAGCTTAAAATTGCTTATGTCCTAATTTTAATACCGAATTGCTCTGCTTGTCTAATAAAGTCTTTCCGCTTTGATGTTACGCGCGTATATGTTCGTGACGTGAACGACGTGTCCTAAAGCATTCATACTTCAAGAGCTGGCCGATTTTGCGCGGCAATCTGTCATGGGGTGGCTTGGCTGACACTGACCGTAAATGACATAAATTCGCGGTGGAGTTAAGTAAGTTTTTTTTAAACACGCATCCATTGCCAAAAAAAATGACTGACTCGAGTTGAATGATAAACTTTACATCACGAAACCGTCTACAACTTATTTATCAAATCTGCTTCATGTCACGCATGTACATACTAGGAACTGATATAATCGCATTGCCTTGAAGGACTTGTTTAGTTTTTATGTTTTCATGTTACGAGCTAATGCTTTAACAGCCATCCAACTTTGTGCCGCAGTGTTTCTCATCAGGCAGCTTTGCTGACAAAAACCTACTGACTTTTACGAAATATGTCTGTGATAGAAGCGAAATAGTTCTTTTTCGTATGTTCATATATAACTTTTTTAAGCGTAAAAGCTTATAAGCAAATATATCGGATATATATACATAAACATATATAGTTTGATAGACATATGGATAGACAGATAAATAGGCAGATAGATAATATATTTTTCATGAAGAATAAAGATGATAATGGAACTAAACTATTTTGAAACCCCAAAAAACACGAGGTTTCAGGTTCATATATGAATATGTGTATATATATATATATATATATATATATATATATATATATATATTAGTATTGCCAGAGTTAGGGAAATTTTCCAAATTCATGGGAAATTGTCGCCGTTCTTGAGCTCTTGGGAAAATGAGGCAATATCTTAAGAAATTTTCAGCCCGGAAACCTATTTCATCCTCCATCTCTGAAAACAAACGATACCGAAGCATGATGTTCAAGGCAAAGATCTTAACGGCAAGCTCGAGAGGAACAGTTGGGATCATATTCTGTTCCCAGATGTATTTGCCGACTCTGCACAAGCTTATTTTTAGCGCTCCTTTGCAGGCAAAGCGATTTAGCTCCCTTTCCCCGGCCGTTTTCGAGCCGAACGAGTATCGATCACTTGGATCTGCGTAATTGGAGGTGCTTGCGTTGCAAACATCGCGAAAGAAAATGTTAAGGTGAATCGAGATATAGAAATTGTTGCATACAGGTGTGTGAAAGCCCTTGCACGTTTTCCTGTATCGCACTGCGGAAATGCGAAAGATGTTCTTTGCGCAGAATGATATGTAAATATACTGAAGACAGACAAGGCTCATAAACCGGGTAGCGCTTATGTTCTTCAATATCGTTAATTATTATACCAATCCATTTGTGGGCGCCTTTTTGCTAAGAAAAAAACAACAGATAACCTCTAGTTTTTTTTTAAGGATGTCCATTCTGATGCGTTTCTCAGTTGACATTTGGTCCACCTCGTGTTGTTCGAGCGTTAGCGAAGTACGTTGTCACATAAATCGCGCACTGCACACTCTGAAAATTGGTAATGAAATAACTAAACAATGGAATATTCTCCTCGGATACCAATTTTACCATGGCCATGAATTCATCCATAATGCATGTCATATGCATGCTTGTCAAGATTTTCGGTTGGTGCGCTTCATTTAAAAACTTCTGCGCCGTAAAAGTATGACTCCTTAACCCTATCCCGTGCTCCTGCCCGCTACGTACGATTCCGTGCTAGGGGGAGGCAGATTCTGCACCTTGCAATCTCGAAAATTATTGGTCAAATATCCTAGAAAAAACGATGCTCGACAACCTACAGCAAGGTCTACGTTTCAAAAAAAAAATGTTGAAAATGTTGAAGAAGTTGGATAGAGGGTTGAAATAAGGGCATAAATAAGGGTTTATTTTTACGAGGTTCCTGACCAAATTTTATGATCGAATAAGCTCTTACTCATGTCATACTACTAACCATTGATATGTCTATCACTGATGTTAGGACGAGGTCGATTTTCAGAATTCATAGGCGTATCCAGGGTACATAAAAAGAGGTATATATTTTTGAGAATGTTTATTCATTTTACAACATATCCTGGGTCTGGCGACCTTGCTTGTGTTTGGAAGATATTTCCATATGTGTCAGATGTCATATTATATACGTATGACAAACGCCTATAGGCGGATCCATTTACCTTAAAGCAGGGAAACTTTCTGCTGGTAAATTGAGTCATAGTTTTTCAGGAGTAAAAAGAAGAGAGCTAACCCTTTTGCATCGCCCTGGGGCTGTCTTTCATCCTTATTTTCTCTGAAATATATGGCATTTGATCATAACATATGTGGAACTAACAAAACCAATCACACAGATCCAGACGTCTGTTAAGCCTGCTGACGTGCGCTCCAAAACCGATGCCTGGAGACGCCCCTGACAAAATATATTGGTGAATTGCATGTGTAATTAAGATAAAGATGTTTGGCCGCATCTTGGCTTCGTTTTATTCACACAATTAGCCATACATTCTTACGCCTACGAAAATATAACTGCCTCTTTTGCATGCCCTGGAGTCACCAGTGGCCAGCATAAAAAGAAACTTGAAAGTGTGCGGATTACAAACATTTCGATCATATTAAAGGTCCGCGACACTATAAAGGGCATCAAAATAGTGCGTGACTACGTCAAAGTGCAGTACCTCCAGAAAGCACGATATTCCTCAAAAATGCCTCCCAGCAAGGTGTCCTGTAACCGCCCGCAGATGAGGTAAGTTTTTTAAATTTTGTCACGACATGTAAGAAATGTTAAGGAAAAGTCGTCAACTGTTGCGAAGCAGCTCAAAAAACCGTTGGAATGACGAGCAGAAAAAAACGGATGGGACCAGAATCTGCCTTCCCTCCGCCCCAGCACAGAATAGGGTTAACCTCATTTCGTGCTCCTGTCCGACACGTGCGATTCCTTGTGGGGGGGAGGGATTCCTGCCAGCCTACGATCTTTAACACTCCTGGTTAGATTTCTCGCCGCCTATATGTTGCCATTTTTTATTTTGCTATATCTGTAAAGTATTTGAACGTCACTGGAGAGGTCTTGTCCATGTATGCTTTAAAAACGGAAATAATGATCTGCAAGAAGATTTCTTAAACATCGAAAGACTAGAACACCAGTGACCATAAGTGACCTGCCCTGGCCTTGTGGCCTGACCGAACATTCAGTCTTTTCTTTATTTCGTGTTTTGCCGAGGATCACTAGCTACGCAAACAAAATGGCAAAGAGTACCTTGGTTTTCCTTGGATTCTATGGCCGTAATCAACAGTGTTCAATATAAGGTCGGTCATATGGCCTGACCTGACGGAGAATCATGACCTGATTTGAAGTATGCTTGAGTTTTGTCTCTGTATGCCCAGATCTAACACTGACTGATGAAATAAGTCGGAGAGATAAAGCTGGACATCTGAATATGAGTTCAGCTTTTGCCACGGTGACCTCGAAGACCTCAGGTGTCCTAAAGTCATTTCACAGCATGGGAACGTCTCGGTGCAATCTTGGACTGCACAGTTGACTTGTGTGCCTATTTTTTACCTCAGAGATCACCAGCAAGGGGCTTTAGACTCTTTTTGCCACTTTACCTTAATTGTAACCCAACCTGACCTCATGATCCTTCATGTGGGTTAAAACTTTTTGTCATGTTTAACCCTATTCCCGGCAGGGGGGACTAAATCCGCCCCCTCGGGTTTTCTGCTTGCCAATTCCAGGCTTTTTGACGCAGCTTCACGAAACTTTGTCACTTTTCCTAACTATTCTTTCTACGCGCTGTGACAAAATTTCACAATTCTACTTTGCTCAGGAGAGGAGCCAGGCAACGTTTTTGGGAGGCACCTCATGCCATTTTTGGCCATGTTGAGGGTAAAAGAAAAATGTCTGCCAAAAACACAGTTTTTAAGATAGAATTGAAGCCTTTATATGGATGTACAGTTAAATAGTTGGGCAATGTGCACACAAAATTATCTGAGGTCACTTTACAAGGTCAGGTCAAGGTCAAAAGTCAAAATTTGTTTTTTTGTAATAATTTCGGCGCTGTTTGTTTCGAATTCCAAACCCGGAATATATCTGACGTAGAAGGGTACCCTCTACTTGTGTACCAGGTTTCAGCTTGATATTAGGTTAGGTCACGGAGCTATGGCCTAAAATGTCAGTGCGCGTACACTATACCGCAATAGCCAAAAAATGACATTTTTGGAATAGAGTGAATTCAAATGATTGAAAACGTTTATAGATAATAGCAAATGCACACGAGATCATTCCAGGTGACCCCAAGGTCACTGGAGGTCATTTAAGGTCAAAAGTCACAAGTTGATTTGAAGAACGTGCGACCATGACAGTTCCCCCCTTTTTCATGTCCTTGGCACCGCCTATGCTAACATTATACAAACACTGTAATGCGATTTGTACTCCTTTAGCATAGCATGACTAGCAGAAGCCAAAAAAGTGTTTTTACCTTTTTTGTTCATTCATTTGTTAAAAAAACTAATCCTCCTATTTTTGAGACCCTGTGAACGCCCATGAATTTTCTCAAAATTTCAGATTTGGGAACCCATGGTAAAAGCCCTATCCATAATCTCTTGATTCATGCCAGTTTCATTGAAATCGGTCAATAACAACGGAGTTATAAGAAGTCCAAAAGTGCCCCCCCCCCTTTTTGACATTTTTGCCCCCCTGTATCTACAGATTTCAAAATTTTGGAAATTTCCTTTTATAAAAATGTAGTTCACGTCACGGCAAATCGATTGCCGTTTGTTGCGATGAAATCGGACAAGCAGTTCTCGAGATCTCAGGGGGGCCGAATCGGCCCCCCCTGCCGGGAATCGACCATACCGTCTAGCCCTCCGGGAATAGGGCTAATGACTTTCTTGCCCCAGAAATGCATTTCAGGCACCAGCAAGCCGATGAAACTGTTCAGAACCATTAGACGTAGGGAAATAGGGCTGTAACTGTGTTGATCCCAGGTCATTGACCTTGACCTAAACAACAAATTCGAGATAGCTCAATTCTTAGGAGCGTCCTCGACTGCTATCCCTGAAAATTTTAGGCCGATCGATCGTGGTTTGTGGTTTGGTTTGCGGATTGGTGTGGCGTGGTTTGTCTTTTACGTGGTCAAGGTCAGTGACCTGGTACGACCGGAAGTTTAAAATTCCACAGGGCACGCGAAAAAGACTTAGAAAAAGGTACTGAAAATTTCAGCGCGCTGCGCGCGCTGCTTTTTGCCATCACCAAAAGTCCTTTGGGGATGTCGAAGCAGGGCTGGGCGCGGGTTGCAGGCGAATTTCTGATAACCAACATGTGATTAGGCTAGATGTTAAAATCATCACAAAGTCTTAAATGCTCAGCATTCCAAAGAAGCGTCCTAATCTTAATGTTTTACCGCTACTTGTTCACGGCTCCTCGAAGAACTCATTCAACATGATATGTTAGTTCAAAAATGTGGCGGAGGAAATTGGCAAGCATGGAACAGATAACGTACAAAGCAAGCTATAGGCGATTGTCAGAAGCATCGGAGATAAAATAAATGCGAATATTCGAAAACACAAAGGACAGCGTTCCCTAAGACAAAAACAGCCAACACGAAAACGACGGTGCTCATAATATCATCCATCGTTCGGATCTCCATTTTTATGTGTGTTTCGTTTTCTCTGCTTTCTACTTGCCCGTTTTTCCTTCCTTATCCCAGCTTCAATGCATCTTGTTGAGCGCGGCGTCAATCCTGGTGGAATGCGTACCAAGCAGCATTATCCATTCCCCATCCACCGGGTCCCATGAACCTTACCCTATCCTTTATCCTTGCATCCTCATCCTTGCACCCATTTTCCCATTTGCCATTATTTGTGTCATTTCGCCTATCGCGACGGCACATTAATAGCCACCAGTACGTGTGGATGCGCCTGCTTGTACAAGCAACACAATGGCCGCTGGGATAAGGTGCTGAAAAGGCCAGGCGGATATACGTCTCTTTAGGTGCTGGTTGGGTCGGTGGCACAGGATTATTTTGAGCACTGGGTAGTCCTAAAATGGAGACATGATGCAGAAAATATCAGAAGTGTAAACTTCTTCAAGCACAAACCAATGTCCGACTGGAAAGGTCAAGCAGCGAACAAGTTCGACGTGCGAAGTTGTGTTCCACGGTCTGCTGCCGGCTGCCGCGAAAAACTTGAGCGATGCGACATATGACCTTTGGAAGCCACCCTCCCCCCCCCCCAATTGGACCCTGGCGAGGTCCCTCACGTGGAGCGAGGTATGTACGTATCATAGCATTTCCTGACTTTAAACAGGATGATGGTGCCTGCCTGCACACTGCACAGCCCATGGTCACTGATAGCCTGATGTGTAAAGCTCAGAAAGAGAGGGAATACAGCAGTAACTATAAGTTTAACCTCAAGGTAGGCGAGGGAGGTTGTTTGTTGGCTGTGAAAACATTACCATAACCAAGCTGCTGTTCGACCGCGGGTAACACTACAAGTCGCTGTGTTTGGCAAGTCCTGTGGTCCTTAGAACTCGATGAGAGGAAATCGGCGGAAACGTATGACGATTCCGCAATACACTGCGAATTCTTGTTTTGCCACTTCCTTCAGAATGCCTTGGGGTTATGTATGATTAATGCTGCTAAGTCGAAGAAATGAGGACCTGACTATAACTGGAACAGATCGATGGCCTGCGACTCGATACACAAGTCTGATGCGTGCAAGAGACTGGTGTTACCTCCTGAACGCTATCCAAAACATCGTAACATAACTTGACATAAGCGACCCACCAACTCGGTTAAATTGGGTCTTTCTAACCCCTTTTTTAACACAATTTTGATGTTCCTGAGAGAAGAGGAGATAATTTTTTTTTCATGACGGGGCGAAGCTGTTAGGGAAGCCGGGGTTGCGGGATGCATTTCGTTTTAAGCTGCGCAGCGCTTTTGTGCATTTCAACTAACAACTAGCTGCATGCACCGATAAGGCCATACGTTTCGAGTATAGGTCGTAGTTCATCATAACTGCAAACCATTTTTTTCCAACCGAGTGAATGAAATAAAAAAAACAGCAGCTTAAAAAGTGTCAAAACTAATAACATCGATCAACAGCAGATCAATTCCTTTTCACCGCCACGTTTTAAACCCACAAGTTCAAACGGATCTCCACGATCGCCTGTTATGACGATGGCGACAGCGCTAAAAATTCATACGTCAATGAACTCACGTCAACGTCGCGGGGAAAACTCCCGGCAGCAATTGCTCGCGACAATTTAACCGTCCGCGGAATACTGCGGCGCGAATTGCGGCGTCACGTGTCACAGCGGCCGGTCGCGTCGTCTCCGGGTGTCAATAACGCGGCCGCCGGCGGCGCGACGGCGAGTCGACGGTCGGCGCCGCGGCGGCGGTCGGCGGACCGGACGCGGGCGTCCGCCGCCGCGTGCGCCGTGGAAACATTCGGCAGGCCGTATTCACCTGGCGCCAGGCACGTGAGGGCCGCGCGGCCCCACCCCAGGCCCGCTCGCTAATGAAATGAAGGTGCCAGGCGTTCCGAATGGCAGTACCAACGGATACTGTTCACGGAGCTGAACTTCGGAGAGCTCGCTCCAGCCGAATCCGCAGTGTGGCCGAAGCCTTGGTCCGAGTCGGATTAGAGGACTACGTTTCAGTGGGCTTAAACCCCGCATGTCATAAATTTTCCACGACTTTTTCAACACTGAAGACTTAACGTTGATGATACTTTGGCCTGTCGCCGTTTCACAATGACCCTCGCAAGTATTGGGGGCTTAGCCACCTTCGACATGAGGGTGCGGGGTATGACCCTCCGGTCATTTTCACACCCAATAAGTTAGAGCGACGAAACATACACGAGAGCGCATCTTGGTCCGGCGGCTACACGGTGATACACGGTTTGGTTCCTATAATTACACAATAACCTTACAGTTGACCTCAATGGGGATGATGCCGGTGGATCATGGTTTCCATTGGATCCAATGGGAAGTGATCTATACAGCCTATACTGGTTTGAAATTTTGGAATGTGTCGAAAATGAATTGAAAGTCGTCTGGGTAAAGTTCGGGGAACGATCAAAGCAGCCGTTGGCGGTAAACTTGCGAAAAATACGGGGGGGGGGCTCAGCCCCTCCTCTCCTGGCGAGGGTTAAGAGACCCGATTTGAGGGCAAGGTTGGGTACTAAGAATGGGACAACTTCTCATTAACGCCCAATGTTTCCAAAAAATCGTGGTGATTCAGTACCCCGAATAGAAGCTACGGAGGTGTGACGTCATTCACTCATCGCCGAGGCTCCGCCCACCGCCGGAACCAAAATGACCGCACATCATGCCATGCCCACCGGCGCTACTGGGGAGAACAGCAGGTTACAACATGCCACTACGACAAAGCGACAGCCGAAGACGGCGGCAGGCGACAGAAATGTTGCTGGAAGGAGCTGATGATTATGAAAATGTGAATGAGAATGCACGATCGCGGTCAGTTGGACTGGTATGGAAGAAAACGCAGGCTTCCGCTTATGAATGATCAGCAGTCGTGCCGCTGCAAGTCCGTCTACACAATGACCTCGTTTTTCGCTCTGTCGCGGTTCAGCAACGCAAGATTATAGGCCCTGAGTAGGCGCAGAACTCGAATATTCGGAAACAGGGACGTAGGGACAGGGATGTAAAAAATGTTTTTAGCGTAAAACTGAACTATGAAGAACACACATTCAATACAACGAGCTATGTACTTGATCTGGATTTCCCCCAAGAATGGCGTTGTTCAAACCCGACAACGTAAATGTTCCGAAAGAATTTACGACCAGAGTGTTCAGACATACGCGTGCCTGCCAGACACACGCCAGAGGGCAGTGTCTTCTCTCATGTGGGTGTCCCTTTCCTCCGACGACCAATCAGGCTGGTCGCCATTTGCCAGCCCTGTCACCAGTGAGAACTGTGGTATGACGTGATTGGATGTCTCAAATCCTCTGTCTTTGCATCTTCAGCGGAACGAATTTTAGAAGCATTGATTTTTATGGAAAGCATCCATATTATCTGTCTTATTTAGATCGAACCTTCTCAAGAAATCGGCGCCTGAGCTGAAATGTCGATATGCTGTTTCATCAAGTTTCATCAACGCGAAGTCCCAATGGTTAAAATCATCGACAGAAAATGGGATGCGTGACGTGGGACTGTGGTCCAGGACACACTCGGGCAGGAGCACGAGACCGAGACTAATGAAGACCTGGATAGGATAAACCAGACCGACGCTCTGGTCGGACCCCAGCTTCCAAACATGCCCAGGCCCCCAGGAAGACCGGGACCCTCAGACGGACCCAAACAGCCCCAGAATCCAGGTCGGACCCTGACCCTGGCGCGGACCGCGGCCACCAGTCAGACGTCGTCCCCGCTCAGTCCTGTCCCCAGTCTCTACAGTCTGAACTGTGGCCGAGGTCCCCAGTCAGACGGCGTCCTCGCATAGTCCTCTTTCAGCCTCCGCAGTCGGCGGCAGTCCTGTCCCAGTCTCCACAGTCGACGGCAATCCTGTCTCAGTCCCCGCAGTCGGCGGCAGTCCTGTCCCAGTCCCCGCAGTCGGCGGCAGTCCTGTCCCAGTCTCCGCAGTCGGCGGAGTCCTGTCTCAGTCCCCGCAGTCGGCGGCAGTCCTGTCCCAATCCCCGCAGCCGGCGGCAGTCCTGTCCCAGTCCCCGCAGTCGGCGGCAATCCTGTCCCAGTCTCCCACAGTCGGCGGCAATCCTGTCCCAGTCTCCGCAGTCGACGGCGCCAAAGGCGGCGCCGGACACCGCCGACTCGGCCGCTTCCGAGAAGCCGGACCGGAGCCGGCGAAAAGTTTCTCGGCAGGGACGCCGGCCCGCGCCGAGCCGAGTCACGAGCTCAGGGCGGCACGAGCAGTGGCGCAGTACCTGCCCCGCGCTCCACGCCGAGTGGGTGCCGCGGGAGGCGGCGGCCGCGTGGCGCCGACGCCACCCACGGCGACCTGGGACCCGCCGAACCGAGAAAATGAAGCGCCGCGCCGACGGGTCACGTGCAAAATAACAGTGAGGAGGGAAAAACAACCAAAAAAGATAGCCAGAAGGAAATGATGGCTTTCTCAAGATGGCTTCGCACCGAAAGTGCAGAATGTGAAGGATGCATTGTAACTGTGCACGAAAACTGTAGTGCAACGGGGATGTGTTGGCTCTTTAACCCTATTCCCGGAGGGCTAGACGGTATGGCCGATTCCCGGCAGGGGGGGGGCGGATTCGGCCCCCCCTGAGATCTCGAGAACTACTTGTCCGATTTTATCGCAACAAACGGCAATCGATTTGCCGTGACGTGAGCTACACTTTTATGAAAAGAAATTTTCAAACTTTTGAAATTTGTGGATACAGGGGAGCAAAAATGTCAAAATGGGGGGTACTTTTGGACTGCTTATAACTCCCTTGTTTATGGACCGATTTCGATGAAACTGGCATGAATCGATAGAAGATGAATAGGGCTTTTACCATGGGTCCGCAAATCTGAAATTTTGAGAAAATTCATGGGCGTTCACAGGGTTTCAAAAATAGGAGGATTAGTTTTCTAACAACTGAATGAACAAAATAGGCAAACACCCTTTTTTGGCTTCTGATAGTCATGTTATACTAAATAAGTACAAACCGCATTACAATGTTTGTATAATGTTAGCATAGGCGGTGACAGGGACATGAAAAATGGGGAACTGTCATGGTCACACGTTTCTCAGATCAACTTGCGACCTTTGACCTTAAATGACCTCTATTGACCTTGGGGTCACTTGGAATGATCTCGTGTGCATTTCATATTATCTGTAAACGTTTTCAATCATTTGAATTCACTCTATTTCAAAAATTTTATTTTACGGCTATTGCGATATAGGGTATGCGCACTGACATTTTAGGTCATATCTCCGTGACCCGACCTGATATCAAGCTGAAACTTGGTACACAAGTAGAAGGCACCCTTCTACGTTGTATATATTCCGGGTTTGGCATTTAAAAAAACAGCACCGAAGTTATTGCAAAAAAAAACAAATTTTGACTTTTGACTTTGACCTGACCTTGTAAAATAACCTCAGATAAACAAAATTATATCTGCACATTGCCCAACTGTTAAGCTATACATCCATATAAAGTTTTAAGTTTTAGCTTTAAAACTCTGTTTTTGGCAGACATTTTTATTTTACCCTCAACATGGCCAAAAATGGCCTGAGGTGCCTCCCAAAAAACGTTGCCTGGCTCCGCCCCTGAGCAAAATAGAATTGTGAAATTTTGTCACAGCACGTAGGAAGAATAGCTAGGAAAAGTGAACAAGTTTTGTGAAGCTGCGTTAAAAAGCCTGGAATTTGGCAAGCAAAAAACCCGAGAGGGTGGATTCCGCCCCCCCTGCCGGGAATAGGGTTAAGTAGTTTCTGAATCTCGGGATCTCATAGGATCATTTGCGATTACACTGGACGTATGTTACTGTGGCTGACTTCGGCCCAGACGTAGTCAAATTCATACACTGAATGATCTGGACATAACTCTGATACCCTGTCTACCGCACGCTTTATTGGTTGTGTACATGGTGCTTGAGCACATATTTCACCTTTGGATGAACATTTCCATGTCCTCCTCTGAAGGGCAGGAGACGTCGTCGGGTCATGCACGGTGTCTTCCCAGCATAACTAAATAATAATAATTTGCCGCGTATTATCCCAGTAGCTTACCTCTGTGAGGGTTTGACTGCCGGGAAATGATCAGATTCCTCCGCTCTGTCCCGGCAAGGAGTTTCTCTTCTGCCGCTGCTTTAGAATGCTAGTACCAGGGTCAAGGTCCGTCCTGGAATTTGGGGCTGTCTGGGTCCGTCTGAGAGCCCCCATCTTTCTGGGGACCTGGGCATGATTGGAAGCTGGGGTCCGACCAGAGCGTCAGTCTGATTCATCCCGCTCGGATCTTCTTAACCCGCGCACGACCGTCGGTCTGTCCCGAACACCGTCGACTGGGGGGGGGGGCAGTTGACTGCCCCCCCCTCTAACTCACGAACGGTTGGTCGCACGATAAAAATAAGCATACCGTTGGAAAGCCCGTCACGAGTAGAGCTCGAAACTGGTCTCATTTTTAGTTTTAGATAATATGTAAGCCAATTTACGCCCTATATATGTTTTCTCATAGCCGACTGCATGAGACCGAGAAATGGCCTGAATCTCAAGGGCTGTGACTAATAACGCATAGGTAAGGGCACCAGCGCACAAGTTTATGTCCGCGGATGCCGATACACGTCTAATTTCCTCAGATTTGTTCAATATATACGCCGAAACGTTGAATTAAAAACACCGTAATTCTCCCATCAGGCGTCACTGTGCGCCGCTGCCGTATGCGGTACCAAATTGACGGAAACTAATTTTAGCGTTGCTTTATTTTTGCGAAAAAAGACAATCTATGTAAATTTTATTGATCTTTGTGGGTCTTGTGATGGTTTTTCATGCTTAAATTTTGGAAAAATTGATTAGTTGTCAATCTACGAAGTTGGCGGAGCTTTATTCGCCAGAGCCTGTTTATTTGCAAAATATGCTACTTTTTCAAACTTTTTGAGGTTCCTGGTATTACTTACGTCTGTGCAAGCTAGTTCTGCCATTTTCTACCCATTCTGAGTAATTCATCGTCGATTTTGACGGTGGTACATTTTGGCCCACTTCAGTTATTCGTGACCTGACCTCAGGTCAATGGCTTGAGGTCACTGATACTCTGCCCAATGACGATAACTAGATGTCTGCTTCACTCCACACTAAAAATGTGATGAAATATTCCGTCAGTTTCAGAAAAAAACGGCGATATGTCTTAAAAATGGGCTTGACCTTAGGTCAATGACCCGAAAAATTCCGAAAAATCCGAGATAGCAGATTTGTTGCATCTATCACAATCACTAATCCCTGAAAGTATTATTGCGATATCTTGTTTTGCGAAAAAGTTAGAGGGCGCTAAACTTTTTTTGACATAGGTCTGTTTGACCTGGTCTAGGTCAGGCACCTGACCTGACCTGAGATCAAAATTTCGACACGAGACGTAAAATTGATGCAGCAAAAGGTACACAAAGTTTCGTGACTCTGTGTTTGTTGGTTCTCTCGCAGTCCCAGAAAAACCTCAGGGGGGCAGTCAACTGCCCCCCCCCCAGTCGGGGACGGGTTAAGTTTCGGTTTCGTGTTCCGTCAAAAACCAGAGACAGCAGGAGTGTACAGCACAAGTGTATGGCTTCCACAACAGGTGTACAGCAGGGCCTGCAGTACGATCTCGCTGCAGCTAAATTTGACCTCGGAGGACATCATGTCCCTCAAGATCTCGGATTACTGCCTGAGTGGCTTCAGCTGAGGTAAAAGCCAGTGCGAACCTTGGTTCAAATTTGCGCAACCTGCTTATGAGCCCGTGCAGGCGATAAACTTCTAAATAATATCCTGGGCTGGAGTAATTGGGGTCACACTCACACAAACCAATCAGCTCCATAGCGAGGGATTTAGCCAGGTGGTCGCTGAACTATGATCAGAGCTCTCACGCTCTCAAACATTTGAATGAAGTGCCTGAATGGAAACTCCGCGTGTAAAGATAAAAAAGTTCGGAGAAGGTTGTGCTTTCTACGCACCCTGTTGTAAAGCGCTGAATGCCATGGAATAAAATAACCCATGGTTATATTTTCCAATGAATGGGAGAGTGCCCGGAAAGATCCGTCGGGGCGTCAGCGTGGACATTTCCACGAACCAGGAGGCGCGGCCACCAGCGCCGGTCCAACAGCTGGCAGCTGACGTCCGGCCCGTGACAGCTGCTCTGGTCCCTGATTCCGAGAAAACGAGGCTCGAATTTCGGCAAATGAAACGCATGTGATATTAACACAGCACTGAAAATAATATCGCTATGCCAGAAGGTGCCGCTCAACCCTGGAGAAACCGCCCCAGCTTTCTTGATTTTTGGCATGTGAAGATTGGACACTTGCAGTTTTTGCCGGTTTAATGTTCGAAACGTATGGTATGTTTGGCAGTTGCGTACAGCGCCAGATGTTCCATGTAAAGTTGGCAAGAATGACTCCTCAACAGCAACACTGTTTTGTACAGTGAGAACATGATGAGCTAACAAGTAAAGTTGTTGACATCTCCTTTTTTGCCCATTAACCTCCATTGACTGGTTGGTTAAGGCCCCTCCCCTGGTGCAGCTTTCAGATATCTTCCAAATGAATAAGCGCAGTATCTTGAAATTTTTATTACCTTTTAAATTTTATCTTTCATCCTTCACCTTAGTGCTTTTTGTCCATTGTGCACATGTGACAAAAGCTGGGAACTGAGATCATCCTAGGTCACGTCTCTAAATGACGTCATAAAGGCGACCATATGCTGCGATTTGACGCTCGATTTCACTTCGCCGATTCATTGTCGATGTTGTTATCCTGTGTGATGTCTGCACTGCTTGTCAGCATATCAGCGGTCTACACTGTCTATCAGCATGGCCTGACAGTTCAGTATGGAACACCCCTGACCTCATCCCAGATCATAGATTGGCCAGATAAATATTTCCCACCTTCGAAATCCAATAAAACCACATTTAAGAAAACAATTAGGCAAAATTATTTTCGGATAGGGCGAAATAAGTAATGGAGAACTATCGGATTTTATTGCGACACATTGCACGTACCACGTACAGAGTTTTTGCGATAATGAAGCTTTTTTGTAGTTTGACCTTGACGGTTTTCCGTACATTTTAGTTTAACCCTATTCCCGGCAGGGGGGCGGAATCCGCCCCCCCTCGGGTTTTTTGCTTGCCAATTCCAGGCTTTTTAACGCAGCTTCACGAAACTTGGTCACTTTTCCTAGCTATTCTATCTACGCGATGTGACAAAATTTCAAAATTCTACTTTGCTCAGGGGCGTAGAACCCTCAGAACCCAGGGCTCAGGAGCCAGGCAACGTTTTTGGGAGTCACCTCATGCCATTTTTGGCCATGTTCAGGGTAAAATGCAAATGTCTGCCAAAAACAGAGTTTTTAAGATAGAACTTAAAATTTTATATGGATGTATAGCTAAATAGTTGGGCAATGTGCAGATATAATTTTGTTTATCTGAGGTCATTTTACAAGGTCAGGTCAAAGTCAAAAGTCAAAATTTGTTTTTTCGCAATAATTTCAGCGCCATTTTTTCAAATGTCAAACCCGGAATACACATGACGTCGAATGGTGCCCTCTACTTGTGTATCAAGTTTCAGCTTGATATCAGGTCGGGTCACGGAGCAATGACCTAAAATGTCAGTGCGCGTACGCTATATCGCAATAGCCATAAAAGGAAATTTTTGAAATAGAGTGAATTCAAATGATTGAAAACGTTTACAGATAATATCAAATGTACACGAGATCACTCCAAGTGACCCCAAGGTCACTGAAGGTCATTTAAGGTCAAAGGTCACAAGTTGATCTGAGAAACGTGTGACCGTGACAGTTCCCCTTTTTCATGTCCCTGGCACCGCCTATGCTAACATTATAGAAACATTGTAATGCGATTTGTACTTCTTTAGTATAACATGACTAGCAGAAGCCAAAAAAGGGTGTTTGCCTCTTTTGTTCATTCAGTTGTTAGAAAACTAATCCTCCTATTTTTGAAACCCTGTGAACGCCCATGAATTTTCTGGAACTTTCGGATTTCCGGACTCATGGTAAAAGCCCTATCCATAATCTCTCGATTCATGCCAGTTTCATCGAAATCGGCTGATAAACAACGAAGTTATAAGAAGTCCAAAAGTACCCCCGTTTTGACATTTTTGCCCCCCTGTATCCACAAATTTCAATTTTTTTGATTTTTTATTAAAATGTGGTTCACGTGACGGCAAATCGATTGCCGTTTGTTGCGATGAAATCGGACGAGTAGTTCTCGAGATTTCGGGGGGGGGCCAAATCGGCCCCCCCCCCCTGCCGGGAATCGACCATACCGTCCAGCCCTCCGGGAATAGGGTTAATGAATAAAATGGTGGCATCCGTTTGATGTTCCGAATATCCGGCGTGGAGATATTAGCCTTTGTCACATGTGTAATATGGACCAAATTTTTGGGTAAGTATATCAAGAGGTGCCAGACAGAGGCCACCAGTGTATTCGAAATACTCTGATGTTGCGCATAAATATCGGAGTCATTTTAAGTCTTTAGATGCGTGCAACACCCTTAGAAAGCCATTTTTGGAATATCGGTGTCAAATGACCTCAGAAACATTTGCCACATAACCTGCTGGTACGGGTGCCTCGAATTTGACCTAGCCTGTGGATCTTTGATAAGCTTTGGTCAGATGACACCCAGAATATGAGGCGAGGTTGTCCTGAGACATGTCATCATTCAAACTTTAGTGTCCCGTTATTTTTTCATTGTGATTAGGCGACTCTGGAGAAAAGGGTCCCTTTTGGGTGTTTGACCAAAAAAGTATGTCACAAGACTACACGATTCGGCAGTATCGATTGCCGCTATGATCAGTCAAATTGCCGCCAAATCAGGAGATTGTTTCTCAAGACTGACAGGATTGGGGAACTCGAGACAGACAAAAGTTCACGAATCTGCCTGCCAGTCTGTGAAAGGTGGCAAAATACCCCAGTCAGTGCCGGGTTACATTATCAAAAATGATTGGGATTCTACAAATATCAGATATCTGCTGTGTATCGAGCTTGTGCTATGTGTTTTTGTGTTAAAAAAACATAGCAGATAAAAAACACCTCACTACAGTGAGGTGTTTTAAATCAACAACGGTTGTGGGAAACAACCTCCAGACCACGTTTTCGGGCTATTTTGAGTCGCAAAGGAATGAAGGGGACCGAACCAAGACAAGATGCATACCTACGGGATATATCGCGTGGCGCACCACACGTTAAGATGGGGAACCGTGATCACGGACCGCTGTGTTGTGACTGTGGCAGGCTACAGATGGCTACAGTACAGGAAACACCTATGACAAATGTTTTCGATGTGAGCACATTCCCATACGTGCAGGATCTGCGTCACCAGAATGGTTTGGAACCATCACGGAGGGTGCGGCACAGGTAGCAAAACAAAACGACTGAAATAGTATTCCGGTCTAGTGGCCGCCATGAATGAAATTTGTTCGCAAAGCGCACTGTTGTTCCTTTGTCTTTCAATGAATCGCCTGCCCAGCAGTGCCCATGATATACCATCACGTTGTCGTAAAAACATACTTCTTTTTAGATGCTTCCCATTTTCGTCCTTTTCGACATAACATTGCTGAGAATATTAACCTTTTACCTGCGGTTTCAAAGCTTCCGGATTCATTGACTGCAGAAATATAAAGAACTGGAAAGTTGAGACCACACGCTTGATACCTTGTCTGGTAAGAGTGGCACGTCATGACCATGGACATCCAACCAGCTATTTTTGCAATTTCCTTGACTTGCTTTACTGTGTGCCTTGTGCTCGTAGTGGCAATCTGCGGGAAGAAATCCAAACCCGAGGAGGCTGTGAATGAGTCCGTGGGCCCTGCCAGCTCAGGCAACGTCGATGCTGAGTGAGTAACAGCAACGCTGCAGTGAACATTAAGTACACCTTGTTGAGCTTCAGTGTTCTCCATACAATTTATTTTATTGCTGGAGTACTGTTTTTCTGAAAAAAAAACAAGATTTCCTTCTTAAGATTATCGTCATTTGAGCGCTTGACGGGAAATTGCCATTTTTTTGTTTGTTTTTATCTTTCCGTAAGTCTTGAGGTGTACCTTATTTAACTTAACTACCAGAGTTTCAGTTTACGAAAGATATGCTTAAAAACCTTGTGCAACCATTCATGTTTTTCTTCACATTCTAGGTATCAGGGATAAGACAATTTGTTGCCTATTGGTTGACGTGTGATCAATTTACATACCTGGTAGATTAGTATCTAAAATGGGAGGAAAACATATGGCACACCGCTATACAAAATGAAGGCGAAAAATAAACATTTGCTGCATATTTGTGCCATGTTTAGATTATCTGGATTGAGATGTGTTGGCGTTGTATGTGGACATGATATTGTTTAACCTAATTTCCCTAATACTGATGAGCATAAGTAGCGTTGTAATGAAGGCCGTACATAGCATTGTAATTGTTTTAGGGTGGACAAGAGCACAGCGCAAAATCCTGTCAACGCATTTTAAATGCTTTCCAAAATAAAACCGATTGGAGCCAAAACAGCGTATTTGTATTACAGGAAAGATGAACAAAGATATTACTAACGGATCATCCTGGAACCTGAGTGGGTCCCTGGGAGAAAATGAAAACCTGGTGACTAGTTTCAGAAGGTAAGTAACGTAAACCAAACCGTGTTTCTTGCCGCTCTTTGTTTCAGTAGCAGTGTCTTTTTTCTCAGTGCTTCTTCGGTTCGTTTATGCTGTTTGATGTACGTTTAAATGCACCAAATAAACAAAAACTGAGTATCTCTCGAAGTTAGTTGATTTCGTCAGCAAAGCAGATTAAAAATGAAACGTGTATTTAAACCGCTGTTAAGTCTCATTGCATGCACCTTATGATGGGTGGATCCTCTGAACCCTATTTTGTTTATTGTAGTTTAACATTTCAGCACGGAATATTGCCTGAAATGTTTGATATGCATATTTAACGTGGGCTGCTGTTCATCACTGTTAGATGTAAATTCATTGGAAAGTAAAGTCTGTAGAGGCTTTCATCAGCAGGAACCGGATGTTTTTTTCCACTTACGGCACAATGTTTTGATGCATTTGAAAAGTCCATGAGTCGTCTCCTTCCGCGTTTTCAAACACAACATATTTTGGTACATTTTCAGCGAACGATGCAGGTCTGCGTAAGCACAGCCAAGAGCATGCAACGGAAACTCGCGGAATCAACAAGCAAAGCTGAATGTGTGAAACTCCTCTGAGACCACCTTTTTGGGATATTAGATACTGCTCTTAGATAATCATAGGTAAACCCGACGTCGAGACCAAGACTGTACGCCGGTTCTATCAATGGGCCATTGGGGATGAGTAGTGCGGACGAGGTGGTTCATCGTAATGTTGTTTCTGTTCAGCTCTTTTCTTGCTGAGGAGATGTATTGCCAAAAGAAGCACAATGTTGAAATATTAATGGAGTGAAAACGCTGCTTCTGCATTTCAATAAAGACAACAATGGAAATGGAAACGGGACATGAAGAGCTAGTTATTGGGAAAACGTGGCGATAAAATTATACGCAAGCAAGAAATGGAGCTAGCCAGCTTCTGACATCCTCACAATATATGTAACTAAGCACCGTGGGTCGTTAGATGTCCTTACGGCAGAGTTTGTCAATACACCGGAATTATTACAGCTGTATCTATGCGTTTGCATCCAAACGCGACATGCTAGGTCGCCATCGCGTGTCCCAGGTCAGCGCCGACGGCGACAGCTGCGCAGGGAAATTCAGTAGTAACAGATCAACTCAGGCCAGCAGAGGAGCAGAGAACAATCTCTGGAGGGTTAAGCCGCAATTTAGATCTCAACACAGCACGCAGTGAGCTTAGTTAAACAAGCCGGTGTGGGCGAATGGCTGCACGAATAATCAGTGCCGCAGATGTTTTGGACAGACGCTCCAAACGCATGTTATCCCCGAGTCTCTGATGCAATGCCTGCGTACGTATTGCAGTCCTATGATTTGATCTGTGAAAGTATGACCTTCGGCAGTTGTGGGGCGTTCCTTATGCTGAGGAAAGCGAGCACTGCTGCAGGAACTTGGCGATGTCTGCGCCGAGTGTATTGTACTCGTATTGTCAGTACATATACGTCGTCCTCATCGCACTGACGTTATTCTGCTCACGGAGACAAATAAAAAGAAAGTTAATAGGCCTAAACACGACGATAAATGAGGACTGAGTCTATAAATATTGTGTATACGGATAAGACAGCAGGTGCAAATCTGAGCACTGCCGCCTACAGAGCGCTGCGCTCAAGCGTGAGACACCCACTGAATGAAAGATAAGGATGGGAATGCAATAAAAGAGGCAATGGTCGGGGCTGCAGCTGCGTCGTCGCTGCGCTCTAGGCAAGGACTCAGCTGAACGGCAAAAGGGGTAAAGGATTAGGAGTGGAGGGAGAGAGCTTGATCAAACGAGGCGTAAGACAGCAAACAACTTAAGGCGCACAAAACACTGAAATGTAAAATTCGCTGGTTGTGGTCTGTTCATTCGTAAACTATGATACATTACGCATTGGCTCTAGACGTCCGTTGTTCGTCCTTCGTCTCGGAATATACCATAAGGTTTGTCTTGATTTATAAACATTGTTGTTTTATTAAAAGGCAGATTTCTAGTTACGTTGCAAAATTCGTTTAACATTCCGTCACTATTACATGTCTTGCATTCTTAAAAGTAGCACAAACAAAAATATGCATGACGATGATTATTCCAAGGCTATTACGTTTAGTACTATTATGCTTTTTACGAAATAGCTTCCATGGCTATTACTAGTACCATTATGCGTCTTTTATTTTCCCGAAAATAAAGCGACGAGAGATGCCGGACGAGCTCCCTCCCATTGGGTAACAGGCTGGATCAGGGGTCTGCCGTTCCTTCAGCGTCCATTGGCTCTTTTTTAAGCCAGGCGTAGCGTTGCAAGTTCACACCCGAAGGTATTTGCAATTCTGGTTGTCCTAATATTTTCGGAGTTTGGGGGTGTGTACTTGGATTTATCCTAGCTGACTGCAATGTGGATGTGATGCAATGGATACATGTGGCCAATAGGGACATTTGTCGACGAAATCCAGTGTGCAGCGAAACCTCCAGATGTGCAGTTAGCTCCGGTAACCCGTGATTTCTCCTAAAAGGGGCCCAAATATGCGAGTTCGACAAACATGAAGTCCGTTGCCTGTAATCAATGGTGTTATGTGATATACCAGGAAGCCCCAAAAGCTTACTGGCATCCGAGAAGTTACCTGAGAGTTGAACTGTCCTGACCACTTTTATGTTAAGATGCTCATGTATTTTGTTTTCAAGAGAATTTATCCATATAAGAATGCCAACGTCAGTTTCACAATGCATTTCCGATGACGCAAAAGCATCAGAGAGTGCTAAACAGAAGTCATTGGAAAGTTCGCTTCTAGTTATTTTCGAGTCCGGACTGTCTGTTTAGCATAAAAACAACGAAGATGTGCCACATGGAGAAAAAAAACATTACATCTCTGCTGCGCTTTGGTTCAGTACCTGCATCGTCGTCATGGCAACACAGCATCACCATGACAACGTTAGCCAATCCCATAGTGCGTTAAACCCGTGAAAATCCATTTTCCACTCATGCTCGTTATTGCTCATTGAACACGCATTATCATGAGTGCAACGACGTCCCAGAAATTGAGTATGGGGGCAAATCAGAATCTAGGGGACTATCTCATCTAAAATAATACTTTTGCACGTTGCCCGGAATTTCCTCGGTGGGGGGATGCCAGATTTCATCACATGTCAATAGCATATGACGGAACACGCAGGAAAAGTAGCAGTTTTATGTAACTGGCCTGATATTTAATGCGCAGGGAAACCACATAACACTTGCTTTTGCAGCATATATATTATCACTTTTCCGTATTACTGCCAAATTGTTATATGTCCAGTGTAGACCGCTTGGCTCAGGGTAGGACCATGACCTCCATGCTCCCCCTCCCCCCACCCTTGGTTATGCCCCTGGTTAAGGCTTGGTTGAGGCTGCTTGTTATTGGCCCGCATATTGGGCCACATTTTGGTTAGAAACGCTGAGAGGACAATTAATAATTCACACGGCAATGCGCCTAATTTCTAGTTCTGGGAGATCTGAAATTAGTTGCGCAGACAAAAAAAGTTACGTTTTTGAAAGCGGGACAGAGCTGTTCTTACCACGTCACATTGCTACAACTGTTTGTTCACGGACGCCAGGACCTCACATGAACACCTAGCCTCTGGCGAGGACACCGAATACCAAACAAGACTGAAGTTGAGCTAATGAAATGGGCACTTGCTTTTCCCAGGGGCACTGGAACCCTGGTCCAAGCGCCGGAGCCAGGCGCGGAGCTTTGTGTAAATGATTGATGAATGGGGGGAGCTCAAGGCATGACAACCTAACCTTACTCCAAAAGTGTTTTCTCAGCGGATCTAGCCCACTTCATATTAACCAACAGCATTTTTTATTGTTTATATTTGTGTCATTTATTAAATGGCCAACTATGCACATAGTTGGCTATATATATAGATATATATATATATATATATATATATATATATATATATATATATTTGCATACTTTTGACAACATTGGGAGGCCACTGTGCCCGCAGATAGATACAAAGTTTCGCCCTTGCTCGTGTCTGTACATGAAATTTGAAATCTGAACTAGAAGTCTTTCTAGTTCAAATCTAGAAACTTCGAATGTCAGGAATCATTTCAACTATAAAGGGGTGCTGCACATGTTATGTCGTGCATGTGTAATGCAATAGGTGGGAAGATATGCCATGTATTTATAATACAGTGGGATAAATATATGTGAATGCATGAGAGCCTAACCATGTGACCTAACACGACATCTAATGTTGACAGTTGACAGATTCTAATGTGTCGCAGTTATATATCCTTTTGAGTACCGTGCCATATGTAAATCCAGATAATCCACGCATTGTATTTGCAAATATTATCAAGAAAAGAGGCATGTTTGCGCTACTGCCCGAAGACGGAAAAACATCCAGGTAATTGTTTGTTTATGACGTCGTATTTCAATGACGTGACGTTGCATAAAAAGGATTTTGATGTCGAAATATGTAATATGAATTGATAGAGAGATACTGAAAGTTTCGTTGCGCTGGTTATAGCACTTCAGAAGTTATTCACGAAAAACCGAGGGGGTGTTCTATACGACAATCCCCAGGATGCGCCGGGTTAACCCTATTCCCGAAGGGCTATACGGTATGGCTGATTCCCGGCAGGAGGAGGGCGGATTCGCCCCGCCACCCCCCAAGATCTCGAGAGCTACATATCCGGTTTCATTGGAACAAACTGCAATCGATTTGCCTTGATGTAAACTACATTTTTAAAGAAAAAGTTTTCAAAATTTTGAAAGGGATGGATGCGGGAGCAAAAATATCAAAATGGGGCGTACTTTTGAACTTCTTATAACTCCGTTGTTTATCGACCGATTTCGATGAAATTGGCATGAGTGGAAAGATTATAGATGGGACTTGTACCACTGGTCCACACATTTTCATTTTAAAAAAAAACCATAGGCGTTCACAGCGTTTCAAAAATAGGAGGATTAGTTTTTTTAAAAACTGCATGAAAAAGAAAGGTAAAAGTAGTTTTTTGACTTCTGCTAGTCACGTAATGCTAAAGAAGCACAAATTGTATTACAATGTTTGTATAATGTTAGCATAGGCAGTGCATGGGGCATGAAAAAGGGGAACTGTCATGGTCACATGCTCTTCAGATCAACTTGTGACCTTTGACCTTAAATGACTTCCAGTGATCTTGGGGCTACTTGCAATGATCTCGTGTGTATTGAGTATTATCTGCAAACGTTTTCAATCATCTGAATTTACTCTTTTTCAAAAATTCTTTGTTACGGCCATTGCGATATGGGGTACGCTCAATGACATTTTAGGTCCTAGCTCCGTGACCGACCTGACATCAGCCTGACACTTGATACACAAGTAGATGTCATATGTATTCCGAGTTTGGCATTTCAAAAAATAGCGCCGAAATTAGTAATATAAAACCAAATTCTAAATGTTTGACCTTAACCTGACCCTTCAAAGTGACCTTCAGACAGACAAAACTGTATTTGCACATTGCCCAGCTATTTGGCTATACATCCATATGAAGTTTTAAGTTTTATTTTGAAAACGACATTTTTGGCAGTCATTTTCCTTTTACCCTCAATAGGGCCAAAAATGGTATGAAGTGCTTCCCAAAGAGGTTGCTTGGCTCCGCCCTTGAGAAAAATGGAATTTGGGAATTTTGTCACAGCACGTAGAAAGAATAGCTAGGAAAAGTCCACCAAGTTTCGTGAAGCTGCGTCAAAAACCCTGGAATTGGTAAGCAAAAAAACCTGAGGGGGCAATTCAGTCCCCCTGCCCGGAAATAGGGTTAAAAAAGGCAAGCCCCAGAATTTCGTTTTCCAATAAGCGGATGGCCGCTGTTCAGATAATTACCATTGTAAAATAATCGGATATCAAATCGTAAGGTAGCAGACAATTACCACTGCAACGTCAGACAGAATGCTGTAGTTCAGATAATTCCCAAAGATACCACATGTCACGTGGAGACATGCTTATTTACTGTTTCGTGTTTACGGATGATGTTCGTGTTGAAGGGGACATGCCTTGAAATTTTATTTTTTTCTATATGCGGAGGGGCCGATAGTGGCAGCAGACTAAACCACTGCTGACTGCAGGGATGTAAACGTGTCCCTGAAGTAAAGTTTAGTAAAAGATGATTTAACCCACTGTGGCGAGGTATGTACCTGCTAAAAATGGCGTAGACAACGTGCGTTTGTTGGTCAAAGTATGGAAACAATGCTGAGTATTTAACATTTTCCGTACATAAAACCCCTGATACCATCTGTGTTCAGTATTCACATCACATGTGGTCTAGCTTTGTGATGTTCCAATATGGCTATAAATTAATAATGCGAACTGCATGAGATCTTGATCGATAATCGATTGCCGTGAGGATTGACCTGATCTGACCTCACTAGATATCTGATCTAGCTGGAGACTTGTTCAGGTTATTTCAAATAAAGGCTGTATTATGTTGGCAGATGGCGCATTATCTCGCTGGGATGAGGCAAATTTCGCGTTTAGTTTTTTTTATATCTTGTATTTTTGGTTCTCCTGCACGAGGACAGCCGTTATTTCTATCTTATCAATCCGTGGCTGGCCTATCAATGAGGATTTCAAGTCCCTTTGATTGTTTACCCTGCCATACCTAAAAAAACGATGAAAAGATGCCTCGTAGCTCCCTTTATTTAAGGCTCGTTTTTACTTTGCAGTATTTTTCATCAGCCATGTTCTGTTGACAATGTTTGTAGATGGTAGCCAGCAAACAAACATACATGCGGCGAGTCAACATTCCCGAGGCTAACCTCGAGTGACCATATGATAGACCAAATTTGCGTGAACCAAGGCACTTCTCAGCTATCTCAATCTGAAAATGCAGCATCTTCTCCCCGCTCGCGAGAACAAAGAATCGTCGTCTGGCTCGTTATCGTTCCGTGCTCATCTGGTGCGCACGACACAGTTCAAACATACCTGGACAGACAAGAGCATAGTCAGAACGCGAGCAAACATGCGCAAGAATCTCACAGTAATCTTGTTCGGCAATCACTTGGCTGTCTCCCCGATGAAATACATTGCCCTTGGGAAGCGAACCAGCGGTTCCACGCGAATTCAGCGCCACTTCCAACAGCGTCCTGTCCCAGTCCCGGTGGCTGAACACCAGTCGTCTTGGTCGACCTGGGGTCAGCGACGGTAGCCGTGGGTCATCATGGGCCAGGGTCGGTCTCCACCGAGTCGGAGAATGCAGCCATCAGGGTACCGAGAGTGGCGGCTACTGCAAATCGCGGGGGTCCACCTGCATTCTCTCTCCGCTGAAAATCACGCCCCGAGGCCGACTCATGTCATCTGCCGGGGCGGTCCGGTGCAGCAGCTGAAACACACCATTACACCGACTGAAACAGCAGCTGAAACGCAGAGACGGAACGGGTGCAACAGCAGCAGAATCCAGACACCAGACCGACCGAAAAAAAGCCAAGGTGCACGATCGGACCGGCTGATACAGCAGTCGATACAAAACACCGTGCCGGCCAAAACAGACTCCAAAATGCGGCGGTGGCGCGGCTGAAATCGAAATTTAACGATGGTGTACAGGACCGAAAAAAATTAAATGAATTTGCTTCCCGACTTTTGTCGCCTTCAGGTGTGTTATGGAGCGTGACTAGCGTCCGAAGATTTGCGCAATTGTTTACTTTAGGCTTGTTTGAGTATAAAAGTCATTCGCCCCTGGCAAAGGGCAGGTAGCCTTATTCGCCGATAATAATGAAATATGGGCGCGGAACAGACTAAGCTACTGCTGAAACACAGGTCAAGGGCGCAGCTGAAAAACAGGCGACAGTCAGATAAAATGCAGCTGAAACACAGGTCATGGTCGGCTGACATTGCTACTGAAACACAAGGTTCAAGTCGGCTGTAATCGAGACTAGAACCCAAGGAATTCAACGAAAATGCGCTGAACCTACAGCTTAACACATTGAGTACAACTGAAGATGATACCGTGGGTATTGGCACTGTTGTGTAGCAGTGCTCTACTTTCAGTATTTTTCCCCTTACTAGTACTAGTACTGTGATGCCGTATCTAATCTGCACGTGGACAGGACTAATGAAACAAGTATTATACTGCATTCCACTTTTTTCTCTAATCGAATCTTACCAATCGAACCTTACTAATCGAACCTTACTAATCGAACAGTGGACAGATATACATCGATGCATGAAATCCGGCGTACATGCTACGATGAACATGTGCACACTGTCCCGTGTCACACCACGTCAAGCAACATTCAGTCTCACGGCCGAGCAACAGAGGCCACAGTTACCTGGTAGAGCACGTCCTTGATTGCCCGCAGGTTGGTGTCGTCTGACCTGGTGGGCAAATACCTGGCCTGCGACACGAGAACGGTGCCCAGCACCACGACAATCGCCAGCAGCAGGGCCCGCAGTGAGGCCATCTCCTGTGCGGACAAACCGAACGTTGATGAGCGCCACGGCCGACAGACAAACATGATCCACGGCAGCTGAGACTCCGTACGATTACGCGGGTCCTGCGTCTGTTTTCCCGAAGCAGAGCAGACGGTTTAAAAACAGAGGAGCGAGGCCAACGGTGTAAGATCTTTAAACCTCTGAAACAGCGCATGTCGCAATAAGAAACGGCGTAGTTAAAGCCTGACAAACTTTGAGCAGCTATGGTTTTGGAGGCAGACGACTTCAAGCCACCGCTTCCCGGTATGTGCAAGAAAGTTCTCCGGGAAGCCGAGAGTCTGCAACCCGATTGGTGGACACTGGTGGCCAAGGGATTCGCTCGTCTCCCGTTCTAAAACGACGGAGTACCCTGCCATTCCACTGACACAAGAGCAACTTTCACTGCAAAATGTGGCTGGGGAAAGTTTTTAAGGACATTCCTGCCACCGGAAGCATAACTAAATGTCTGCGTTCCACCTTCAGTAGTCCATTATGGTCATGTATGCATAACCTGCGGGACTATGGTTATTGTAACCATCTGCTCGTTGTTTTAGCAATGCCACTTCAGTAAACTAAGTTTTCTGGAAACTGTTGGAATTTTGTTTGAAGTTAGGTCTCAAAACATGGTTAGCTGATCAATGAGTGAGTGGCGTGAGGGATTATGCAAATAACGAAGAAATCGAACAAAACTGTGAGATCAGGTTAGAAAAAGAAAACGATGTTTGTTATCCAAAATCTGCTTTTTCTGATAGTACGAATGCTTCGCTTGAGAGTGGGAGGCTTGATAATGATAGCAGAGTGGTATATAAAGGAAAGCTTTATTAAATGCCACGCCACTTCCGCATTTTATGAGCTTCTCCTCCGTCTGTTCTGGTTCCCGTTTTGACGAAGAAATCACAGTTGTTAAAACGGAGACCGAAAAAGACGATGTAACGTAAAAAGATGTGTATGCATACATACATGTATATATATATATATATATATATATATATATATATTGTCGGATATAATATCCACCACAGCAACATATGAAGATTTGACAATAAAGCAGTGTTTTTCCCACGGGCATTGCAAAAGTGGCGAGAGTGGGAGATAGGAAGCAAATGTATCACGGAACAAAAATGAAAGAAAGAAAGAGAGAAAGAGAGAGAGAAAAAGAGAGAGGGAGAGAGGAGCAAACAAAAATAGCAAAGAACCTGGGAATGAGGGAAACAAGATGAAAAAGGAAAACAGAAGAAAGGTACAAAGTGCAGAACACCTAAAATTGCAGCCGTTTAAGCATCAACGTCCATCGTACCCAAAGAATGGCTGGTTTTCTCAAACAGCGATGCCTGGTGTAGGTCTGGGACATCCCATCTTGCTCATCGCCAGGACCATTCAGTTCGCCGCAGTAAATGCTCGATAACCTTGCGATGCAATGGCGCGTTTTCGCGTTACATCGTTAAGTATTGATGCTCTCCGAATATAATGTTCGCCATGCCGGTTAAACCAAGGAAAGTATTCGTGAAAATTGATGTTTTGCTAATAAACGGTCTGCCCCATGCTATTGACTTGTTTCTTGGCAGTGACATGAAGTAACGGCGGAATTCCATAACTTTTTTGCGACATCTGGTGATAATAAATGCAAGCTCAATAATTATCTTACCAAAAGCTTTTTGTCTCTCTTTTCGCTTTTAACCATGCATTTTTATTCCTCCGTTCTCAGAGACATCAAAACGTGGAGATCCAATGACTTCATGTTTTTTTAGCATCTCTGACATCACAGGGGCATTCCAGGACAAATCGGATCAGTAACTGGGACAGTTTTACACCTTCATCTCTCTGCTGTTGATATAACTGGTCCTTGGAGTCACCTTGGTGCCAAACACAGTTGCTTGGATTTTAGGCTTACCGAACATACAGTTTGAGTTTTTTAAAGAGGTCATTGCTTCCGGCATTTTAAGTAACTGCGTGGTAAGTGGTGTCGCTGATAGTAGATAAACGAGGCATGATAAGTCCAATCACAAGGACAAAAGCATTTCTGGGTCACAAAATGACTAAATGAATCCATTTTAGTTCTCGTCATTATGTCATCTTCAAGTGCTTGACCGCATAACTTTGGTTTACGTGATCTAGAATGACCTTAAATTTTTTAAAATTTTTTTTTTTTTTTTTTTTTATTTTTTTATTTTTTTTGGTGTTAACAGTAACAAGCAATGCCGACCCTTTGACTTTGTTGTTGACGTTGCTAGGTTTCCTTCTAAAAAGATAAGGCAAAAAGGTTTTTCTGCTAAAAAGCGAACACGGGCTATTGTGATGTTGTTCTAGAGTTTGCCCACTTAACTAGGGCACTTCCGTTGCAGCTCATGCAATAAATGGATGCAGGCCTGAAAGATGATACGAAGACGTTCAAAACAATAGGTAATGCTTGCATGACAGCACTTTATTTCATGCATTGAACAGGCCATATTTCTGAGTCACGTGACGTGAAACTAGGTCACTCATTTGTCACGGAATACAGAGACCTGGCAGAACATCATCACAAGCGTCAAATGACAGTGATACAAATAGCTATGACAGCTACACATGAAATACATAGATCAAAATGCAAATACCGCTAACAAAATCCAGGCAAGGACAAATGAAACAGCTGGCTAGGTTGCTTTCAAGCTATTCCCATACTCATAGCGTTAAGACGCATTTCCGTACAGGGGGGGGGCTCATTCGGCCCACATCAGATCTGAAGAACTACCCGTGCTATTTGATCACAAGAAACGTCAATCGATTCGCCATGCCGTAATCTACATGGCTGTAAAAAATGAAAATCTTGTAAGAAGTCATTACAGAGCGGGAAAAAGTAACAAGGAGTGTATTTTTACTTTATGTAACTCCCAAGTTTATTGACTGATTTTAGTGCAATTGTCATGAATCGAGAACTGATCGATGGGACTTTTCCCTGTGGCCCCCCCAATGTTGTAAGAGGTCGGTAATGGGTGCATTTTCGAATTTTTGAAGTTAGTATTGACAATATTCCCAAATTTAACATTGACCATGGACGTTGAATAGAAGAAAATGATTTAAAATGCCTCTGTTTGCGCCAACTGTGGAGGTGTTCCCGGACCCCTAAACAGATCTGTTCGTAATGTTAAAACTACCTCAGAACTTGTTGGTTATTTTTGTGTCGACGATATCGGTTGTCTTCATTGATCTCCATGCCATCATCTCTCAACGAAGCCTCGCGGACTTTATGTGTGGGAACCGGGATGTTACCATTACGCTCTCAAAAATGTCATCTCTACATCAAAATAAAACGCAAAACAGTGGTAACAGTTTACATTTTTATAACTTAGTACACAGCTAACCACATTAATATTTCAAGGTCTTTACGCATAACCTGAGCTAGACACTGATAGATTGCAGAAAATTATCTTTATAGTATTTCAGATAAAAGTTTGCGGTGCAATGATCATTGCTGTGATGGCGCTGAAATGCCATAAAGTTCGACGCGGGAGATAACTTTTATGTTTTACCCATGACGATGCATGGAAAGAATCAACTTCAAAAGTGGCTTTGGCACCCTCACTTTCTGAGAGATTCCCACGCCTATGTGCGTCTGTATCTGTATCTGATCCCTTCCTCTCATGCCTCGTCTCGTCAACGTCAGAGGTTTGTGACAAGCTCACAACTCTACCTGAAAATGCCGCTGTCATTTGGCAGCACCGTTGGGAAAAAATGGATTCACAGCCTCCGTTGCAGCTTTGGCGTGAGCGACAGACGGTGCACAAAGACAGGATCGAACTGTTCCATTAGATTAGTAGGACATGAAGCCATATCCCCTGACCCTGCGCCCCTCTGCCCAGCCGACTAGCTGTCGTGGGTGCCTCTGGAGACACTGAGCCAGCATCGACTCACTGCCGATGAAACAGGCCTTCAGACGCCAGAACTTACCAGTCACACAGATGAGCGTCGTGCGGGACTCAGGATGACTCTTCTAGTTGGAGCTGTCACCGCTAGTGCTGCGCAGAGACACACTGACACTCTGCGAGTGCGGGGTGGTTATAAACCGCCTTTGGGATGACGTCACTGACCCCGCCCAGCGGCGTCACATGATCACGAGGGCCGGTTCGACGATGGATCGTCGCCGAAGTACAGGGCAGTGTTTGTTGTGGCGAGGCGGTGCTTAATGTGACGTATGATACGGTCTGGGCGGTGACAGGCTAGGAAATCCAGCCGGATGCACTTGAATCAATTGGTCTGGGCCGAGCGCAAGGATATAATTAATGAAGTGCGGGGAGTGCAATTTATAAAAACAAAACTGCTTGAACAGCAAGTGCTGACCATAGGGATTAATAAGAAAATACTGTCTTTGCCCTTGTTCACTTTTCCGTCTTGAATACAGTACTCGAAACAAATGGTACATTACGGTGAGACGCAGTCCTGGTGAACACAGGAAAGGTGGTGGATGCTTAATGCCAGGAGCTGTCATTGATACGTCGATAGGCGCAGTTGGTTTCTGTAGGTGGAGGCACGATTATAGGATTTGTTTGATTCATTGTAAGAAATGTAATATGTATGTATATGTACGTGATATGTGCAAGGAATGTGATCCAATAAGTAAAAAGTCATCATGGATCTTTTTTTTCGGAAAGCACTTTGTAATGGTGAAATTATCACGGAACAGCCTCCTATTCACCAGACTCCACCTCCAAAGAGGTCAGAAGGTGAGAGGAAAGACGTTTCTAGGGTCAGTTGGTATTTTCCCATGTTATTCCGTGCTAGCACCCAGGAACACAATCGTAAGCGGCTTTCCATACTTCAACAAAAGATGAACGGCTTTCTCTAGATATGCAGTTTGGAGTGTTTTTTACATCGACACACGAAAACAGAGCCAATGTCAACGAAGTGGCTGGTGCGGAGTGGTTGTGAAGATTCAAGGGTGCTTTACTTAAATACTGCTGCCGTAGTGGAAACGTGCCGCGAAAGGACGGAGTGATTCGGGTTGGGTAACTGTTAGACTGTTTCAACGGAGCATAGAGCAGCGGTTCTTCGCTAGAAGCCCTCAGCATGACCCTTTTTTTAGGTAGCTCTGGTTGGAGACGGCGATACTCGGTTTCCGTGTAAACGTCATCCTCTATGGCATCGTCTCCGATTACGTTTCCCGACACCTCTGTCACTATCAGGACTGCTCGCCCCACATCCTGAGTGTGGATGAGATATCCCGTCATGCCTAGCGGTATGGTGACGAGTTTCCTGACGTGTTCTCATGCCATGGTTTGAGTGAGGCTCGAAACTGACTCTGTCGTCTAGTCAGAAAGCTCCGCACAGCTCGCAGCCTCCATCCTGATGATAGCCAGGTTCAGCAAGTGGACGCTGTGCTGCTGTGAGGTTGTGGCTGTCCGTCGCTTGGGCACAGCTTTCTTGCCATCATTGAGCATGGCGAGCGGCACCGTCTCCGAGTAGAACCAGCAACACCTCCGCCGCAATACTGGCTACGTAATTCGTTTTGGTCACGGCTGCATCTCATTCAGGAGGCGCACGACTCAACGAAGCTCTTTAGGCCGCAATACGTCCAGTTCTGTTTATGCTGAATCACATAACGGTGCATCTTCCAAGCAATGCGTTCCTCCAGCTGCACCAGCTGTTCTGAAGTCTCTGGGTCCGACACAGACAGGCGTAGAACTCCGGTCGCATATGTCAGTCATCGAGAATGGCTGAGGTGCCCGATTTTCTGTCATGCACGCCTGAACGCGTTTCCTCGCAGTGAACACCATTGACCAGCTGCGAGATAATCTTGTGATCGTTAATCCGTTGTTCTGTGGTGGCATCGCTCTGGCTTTGTGCCTTCCACGGTGTTAAGTTCAGGAAAGACTTCGTTTCAACTACACTAGACGAGGATTTCCAGACTAGCACAGTGAATGACTAAGTTCGCGACGTTAAATTACTCATTTAAAAAAAACTGTATTCTCAACTCAGTGGCACGTAAGTGGCAAATAGACCAGTGAAGCGGGCACTATGATGTCATGTTGCATCAGCTCGAACAATCGAAACAGACACGCCCCGTCACGACCAGTGCTGACACCGGTGCCGTCATAGCCAATGACACGAGTGTCAGAGTCGAGATGACAAACGACTGAACACTGCTCCAAATGTGTATCCTCCGTACGCCCGAGCTGCGGCGTGAAATGTGTCACGCATTCGCCGCCGGGTTCAGAGAGAACCGGAACAAGTTCCTCTTTGTGCGTGGCCAACATGCTCCACGTTCTCCCCCCCCGTGTCCCCCGTGTTTTCACAGTTTGTCTCTATCAACTGGGTTTGAACTGTGAACCCAACCGGACGACCGTATGGAAGATACAGCATGCCACTTCGTTGAAGGGACCGGTGACAGTGGCAGTGAGATTGCTGTTACAGCAGAGGAATGCGTATGTTGTCTGTGCACATGCCTTTTGCTTGGCGGTAACGAAGCAAAAATCTTAAAAGTCAGTTTTAAAAAACCGTCCCTTTGCAACGAAATAGCCACTATTCGTCTTCTGTCGTTGTCAGGTGGCAAGACTAATGTACGAGCATATCACAAAAGTAGCCTGAACGTTAGTTTGTCTTTTGTTTTTTTTTCTCGAATTATGAGTCATATCCATCGGTTGATCGATTCGATGATCGAGGTTTTTGAGACATTCCCCATAATAATTTCGTCGTTACCAAACAATATGTGACTGACCACACATCTTAGTGCGCATTACATAAAATCTGGCATCACACGATTTTATGCTGCCGTGCATAACCTTTACTGCTTAAGGTGGATGAAAAATAAGAAAAGAATGAACTGTGCAGTATTACTGGTCCAAACCTTGTTCATTTTTGTGTGTTCCAAGAAAATGCCACCACGGAATATTAAGGTCAAGAGCTCTCCGTTTAGGGGTTGCGCACAGCATGCCCAATACGCTGCGTTTACCGACGCCCGGCGTTGCAGTCTCCGTAGGCCGCGCGGCGTCGGTTGTCTCAGCTAACACTGGGCGGCGGCCGGCAGGCGATAGAAAACGACTACTTATCGGAAATTAGAATTTTCGAATGCCTTATGAAATCGATATGAATGATATGATATGAATCAATATGAATATGAATACGGGTCTGGAGTAGTTGGGACCGAAACTTTTACTTGTGCAATGTTCAAACTGATACTCAGACCAGATTAGCATTAGTGTGGTCCATATCAAACCAGAAATTTTCAAAAAGGACACCGTTTCGATCCCATCCTTATACTGTGTTCAGCAAGAACAGCACAAAACCAGTTCGTTCTGCTGGGCGAACAGACTCCAACGCTTTCCTAGTTTGAGTGAGGGACGTGTTCTTTGAATCAGGAAGTCGCGAACGATGTTCAGCAACAACTTGAAGCAGGGACTGGAGCTGTCCCTCCTCCGGCGTGATCTTGTCTTTGTACTCTGACGAGAGCCACAGCGCGCTCTGCTGTGGCTGACGTTCGTCGCCTGGATTCCCGCGGAGATTTCCGGAATTGTCGCGTATATTACCTGTGCATAAACATATATCATTTGTGCAACTTTCAGCTTGATTTACCGAACGTTAAGTTAAATTAACGAAAATTACAGCAAACGATCTTCATCATTACGTCAATGCTGTCGTCCAAATGTTCGTGGTGCTCTGACTGCTAATCTGTTTAGAGTATCAGTCTGAATACTGCACAGGAAAAATCTTCTGCCCAGACTTCTTAAGCAAGGTATGAATCGATTTCATAAAGCCTTCGAAGGTACTAGTTTGCGACAAGAGGTCTTTTTCGTTCCCCCGCCGGCCGACGCCTCATGTCAGCTGCGGCGACTGACTTCCCGCGGCCTACGGACCCTGCAACGACGGGCATCGGCGCTGAGACCCATCTTTGGGTCCACTGCGCGACCAGTTAAAATTTTTCAGTCGAAATAAAACTTAAGCTTTCATACTTTCAGGTGTTTGAGGCTGGGAGCCAAATCATGACTTTTCGGAAACTTCCGATCTGATAAGTATCCTCTTGCTTCTGTTTAGGAAAAATGTTGTCTTCGCCATTGATGTAGCGCCAACCATAAAACCTAGTAACGATCATTAAACTATGCTTATCAACACTTTCACATTTTTCATATTTTCATTCTCTCACATTTTTGCAGGGGCGACTTTCAAAGGCAGGTAATGTAAACATTGTTAATCTGCAGAAAGGTCATGTTTTTAGGGGACTTTTTCAGTATGTATATAGAACTAGTGGAGACAACAGCAGAGGAACATTCTTAACTAAATGTTGTGAACTTTGCCTTGATATACTTATTTTTCAGTTTAGGAGCCAAATGATGAAAAAATAATGTTGCTACTCTTGGTTTGCTTCGATGACTAGAAAAATAACTAGGCTGCCAGTTTGCTTTATTTTGAAGTGTTTAGTCTGCAACAGGTTTCATGCTAATTTTTTTTCACATTACGCACATCATTAACTGTCCCAGTTAGGACGTTATCATTTAAACACAAAACAGCATTTATGCAGATCGATGGTTATTTCGGTGGTGAAATATTTCTTGTTTTAGAAGCATTATGATTGCAGTTAGTGGACTCAAATCACCCAGAAGGACTTAAGTGAAACTATCAGATAAAATGGAAACGGGCAGAGCATCACGTGGACAAATGCGACGCAGGTCAACAAATGAGCCTGACGCAGAACTCGTGGTAGATTTGTGAAAGGCTTGGATTGCAGGAGTTGTTCACAATAAAGTGGCAATGCAGTCCTGACGAAAAATATGCAAGTGGGTTTTTGAATGGACAAACCAGTCGATGGTACTTGGCGGATCAAACTTTACACAGCGGTGACAATACCACTCTCTTTCGTGGAAGTACGTTGCAGATAAATTGAGTGGTGAATTGAACATTGTTTCAGTCTGCGTTTGCGGTTGTATCAAATAAGTATGGGTCAATGAATGAGCATGTTTCATAAGGTCAAATGGGTGAATGGTTTTTCATTGTTTTTCACTTGGAAAGTTGTGAATAAAAGTTACAATAACGCCACCTTTACACTGTGAATGTTTACCGGCGTCCGCGAAGAGGTACTGTGAAAAACACCACAGATATCAAACGCTTGCAGTGCCGGCGGCGGCATGGCGTGCGGTTTTGAGAAAACTAAATCGGTAAAGAAGATGCCACTGAATAGGAGCGGAAGCCAAAAAGGGTTTTTGGCTTGTTTGCCCGTTTACAAGGCCCCAGCACCGCCCTTGCATTTTCGCATCAAAAGTAGGTAGTATCACCTTGCCACGGATGACAGCAGCACCTGGCATCAACTATGGTCCACAAGTGCTCTTTTACAATCAGAATTTTTTAATCTGTTCGCGATTTTGGTAACAAACGACATTTTTAAGCTAGATTTCTTCGGCTATATCATGACTCTGTTTCGCCTCGCAAATTTTACAAAGTCGGTTTATATTGACTAAACTGTTCTTAGCTACTCCTTATTTCACCAACTTTCCATTCGCGCCGCATTTATATACCCGACGTCAAAAGTTCGCAAGATCAAGAGACCCCCGGAGCGGCAGATGGAGCTTCTTACGCTCGTTCACTGGTTGCGCGGGGTACAGCGCAAGAATGCCATGACACAGAGGTGCAAAAGTGTCAAAACAAAAGGACGCTCAGAAGTGTATGAAAAAAACAATATTCTATGGTTCGTCGGATAAAGACAATGAAAACTGCGGTGTCACATGGTCTGACATAAGATGTGACAGCATCCCTTAACACGCACACTGGAAGGGGGTTTTAGTTCTAGTTTTAGTGTTTTAACAAGTAGTGTTTTAGTGTTTTAACAAGTAGTGTTTTAGTGTTTTTAGTGTTTTAACAAGTTTTAGTGTCCCCAACTGGTTTTCTTGAATATGTCGAGAACGGATCGGAGCTCGTTGCTGCTACTTTGTGACATTTATGGCAATTGAATAGGTCGTCGAATGACGCAAAAAAAAAAATCGGAAATCGGCCGCGCATTTTTGAAGTCTCAAGCATTTCAAGTCCGGCCAGCACAACGAAAACGACGGTTGTCGCTGACAAATGGGAACTTTGTGAAAAAACCAGCGTTCTGCCTAAGATTACCGTGTGAGCACAATCACGCGACGTCATTTGCGCATAACTGATGGATGTACGAAGACCAAAAGGGTCAATAAGGCTAAAGGTCATCAAAGGTCAAGGTCGAACAGCTTGTGACCTGATCCAGATTTGCTTTGCAACATGTCGGTTTGTATGAAATACACATTCAAAGACCCTTATAAAAAAAACGTGTGCGCACACTGATACGTTTGCAGGTCAAATGTACTGTGACCTGGCCCAGATTTGTTTTGCGACATGTCGATTTGCATAAAATATACATTCGAAGACCCTAATAAAAACGCGTGTGCGCACATCAATACGCTTACATATATACCAGGGTCACTTCGGGTCAAGGTCATCTCAGGTGAAAGGCAACTATTTTGTGACCTGGACCAGATTTGCTTTGCAATATGCCAATTTGTATGAAATATGGATTCAAAGACCCTAATAAAAACACGTTGACACATGGATACTCACAAATATACACACATAAATAGAAACGATGGAAATGACCAAATGTATCGATGTTGACCACCTTCATTGAAAATACGCCAAAAGATCGTGTTTCGCCCTTATTTACACTCAAGCTGCCCCTTGTTACTCGAAATCTGATCTACAAAAGATGGAAAAATGACGCCATAGGTCAATCACCTGCCATGACCCCGACACGAAATCCCCAGTTAAGACGCCAAATGGATGGGAGTTGTCGTATTCCTCGTTTTAACGGCCAAACAAACACCCTTTTTCCGTTCCGTTCGAAAGTTGTATGGAATGACCTGTACGGGCCCAGAAAACGTCAAAAGTTGACTTTTTCACCTCATTTGACCTTGAAGATATTGATCTAGGGTCATAAAAATTGCACACAATGTAAATCGTTATAGTCCCACCCTGTCCATAAAATTTCATGTCTCTAGCTCTTTCCATTGCCGTGATCGGAGGGGGCACTTTTTGACCCCCCTTCCAGTGCGCATTAGCACGAAACCCCTTTCCACTGCTGGTGTTAAATGTTATTCTTGAAAAGAACGATAATTTCCCGATTTGAAATTTGGTCCGACTTTGCGATAGATGTTTTCTAAAGATAAACATCAACTTAAAATGAGAGGGATCATACTGGGTTCCATGTTTCTTGCTACTGAACGGACTTACAGGTGTGAAAACGGCTTAAAGCTGTAATAAGTCGTGATCAGGCTTGATTACTTGATTACATTACATACAACCTTTTATATAGTTATCTTAGCTCTTGACATATACAGCATTTGTATTTCTTCATAAGCAGACACATAAGAGGTGCTCAAACCATCAGCTTACACACTAGTGGGGAGATGAAGTCAATGCAGACCAGCTGAAATCAGTGCAAAAGGTAGGAGTGTGAGCCAGGGAGTCATCAGGTTCCCGATTTATTTACTTTAAAGAACTAGAGTCGTTCGGGTTTGTCCCTTTCTGCTCTTTTCTGAGCCACACATTCTACTCCCATCTCTGTGCCGACGTTGGTCCCAAAGTTTGAGAGGATAACTCCCAAAGGTTCGTCCCAAAGGATGAGAGGCAAGCCGCCCAGGTGTTCACGGGAGGCGTAAACAGCTGACTGTCCGCGGCGCCGACACACTCCTCTCCCAGCGTCCCGACTCTCCAACTGCAGATACAGCTCTTCTATGCTTTGCCTGAAAGCCGACGAATTTGGACTATTGGTTTTCAACATAACTAACTCGTGAACTTCCTCCTATAACGCCAAAAAGTTTAGAGATGTGCGACAGCGTATAAGAAAAATGCACTGAATGTTTGACACGTATTAGCCGTTTTCACGATGGCTTATTTTGCGTTGGTACTCTCCGAAAGCTACCAAAATTCCACAGGGAGCAAAAGTAGACTATTTTTTAGTTTAATGGTAGCCTTTTATGGATTACTCGACACATATTACATGTTATACCTTAACATTACAGAAATTAAGTTTTAGGCCCAATAAAGCACTTGCATGTGGATTTCGGAGCTATATTTGTCTGTTGCACGGAACCATATTTGGTATCCTACTAGACGTTTGTACACTGGCAACTGCAAGTGTAAAACAGTGATAGCGCAAGAGATTCTAGCGACGTGTGCAAGGTGGGCGACATGAAAACCGAAGGAAAGATCGAGGGTGAATCCAGGCAACCGTTTCGCGAAATTTGATTCGCAAATCATGATGCAGTGTGTGCAGAACGCTTCGAAATGAGGTGTAAATAATTATAAAATTCAGTCCCATTCACATCACAGCATGAAAATGTTCAAGACATTCGACCTGTCCGTACTCTTGACCCCTTGCTTTATGTGAGTATGCCAATGCAGAAGACCGAAAGATGAGAACGCATTTAGCATCTTCAAGAATAGCTTTGACATACTTCTGGTTTTTAGACATGGTGTATGAGATATTTTGGTATATATGAAACAATATGTTTTGCATCGAACAATATACATAACTGTATTGGCAGTAGCAGTGAAACCTCTGTGGAGACGGGGGGAGGACGGGGCAAGCATGCCTTTTATCTCATTTTTTCAATGCACCACCATAGGACTTTTGCTTAATCTTGTCCAAAGTTGGGGGGGAGGGCAACTGCCTTCCCCTCGCCTGGGTCCCATTACCCCTGGATATTGGTATATGTGAGATAAACGTGAATTCCATGTATCTCTGATCTGCAACTGATTTATATAACAATACGTCTCCTGGTATATTCCGGGCCGTAAATTAATCGAATATATACGACTAGAACACAAGCAATTATGAGCTACTATATCAATCTGATATTGAGCAGTGTCAGCGGCGGACAAAATCAAGCTACTTGCGCAAAATAAAACATTCCATACCAATACTTACCAGCCATATCTCCCACCATCTTCTATGAACTTCGCAACGCCAGAATGCAAAAACTGGGGCTGACTCTAACTCAAAGCACAGAAGCCCAAAGCACATGGCTGTTCACCAATCAGGGTTCCAGAATCCTTATTAATCTAAACTCTGATTGGTCGAAATTCGGCGGCGACAAGAATGCTAACAGGCTCTAAGGTGAACCCAACGAACGATCAGCGGCTTTATAACCGGGGCGCTGATTGGCTGGTACAGTATTTTATATAGTCCTTGCGGTTGGTCCCAGCCGCATTTCATTGGGAGCAAGCTGCCAGACCAGATTTGGTCCAACGCGGCGAGTGGGACCAAACATTTGGTACCCGCGAACTTCAAATGTAGAATATGGACGTCGCAGCAAGCAACGGTCCTCTAGTGTTAAATCTGTCCAATATTTTGATGATTCCGAGAACTTAACACGTATTTATCTCGAGTTTAGCGAACTTTCCATGCGTTTTCAATTAGGTCCCTGAGGATTTTACGGGCGGTACTTTCCGAAATTAACCATCGTGAAAACGGCCATTGTGTTGTATTTTATGTTGCCGCCCCCCAGCTCCGGTCTGACGGCGGCGTGTGTTGGTGTGTTACTGGTGGTGGGGCAGTGCATGTTCCGATAATGCTCTAAAGTGTCAGGAAAATCTGCAGCGTGCAGGCACCGGACGTGATTCAGCATCTCATCAAAGACAGTTTATATAACTGATAAAGGTCGATAAAGTAAAATAAAGGTGGAAAAGTGCTTGTTAATGTTTCTTGTTGATGGACGGTAGTCGCGTTAACCCGACAGCACCTGGCGTGTTTTTGTAACCACGACCGTCTGGGAGTGTCAGATTCATACCCCTGTTATCTCAAAATCCAACCGTCAGATCTGGACCGGTCTACCAATTGACAGCCCTGAGCCTTGCGTTTCTGAAAATACTATCTTAGTCCTGGTGACATGGCTGATGACGTCACAGGTCACGTAAAACGCATCTCACGGCGCTGGGAAACTGACACCGGCTGTTACATTATATCATCGGCAATATTCGTCTTAGAGCTTTCAACAGGGTGTCAAACGAAAGGTCACGATGTTTTGCATCAGAAGCATGCCAAAATGTTAGAAAATATGAGGTCAAGGTCAACAAAAGTCAGGTGAAATACTGGTCTTACTTTATATTCCAACGATCGGTACTTATTCGCAGCTGTTTTGATCCACTTGGGAAAAAGGATGGAAGTGAAATCTCTTGATATCTTGATGCATTACCTGCTTTTTACCCAGTCAGGGTCAGTCTAGGCCATGCCAGAAAGGGTGCATGCTTCTTCCTGACAAAGAGCGATAATTATTCGCCGAGATTCTTAACGACGTCAAGTGCAGAACTGAAATAGCATCTCGTGATAATTAAATCTGCTCTATCTGCTCGCTATCGGATCAAGGTCAAACCAGGTCGGGAAAGATAGTCATTTTTCTTTTTCTGACTAGGAAGAATAATTGCTCTTTGTTGTTACTAAAAGATCCTCCACAGTGTTGTACTTCATTTTTTTGACATCTACCCCTGGCGTGACCTGACATGACCTCAGGTCACATTTGGCGAACCTTGCCGAGGGGCGCATATAGATTTGCTTGTCTGGTTTGAACGATGAGGAATACCAGCAGCAACCACTTCTCTCTCCCACAATGCAAATTAGTCCAATGGTCACCATGCATGTGACCATCCCATCTCACCACAGTGTTGACGTGTAACAGATGTATGTCCTTTTGGGGCCGTGTGCTATGTAAATCCAAATAATCCGCTCATTATATTCGCGAATGTTTTCGAAAAACGAGACATGTTTGTGCTACCGCCCGAAGAGGCGAAAACATGCATGTAGTGGTCTACTTATGCCGTAATATCTCCATCACCTGACCTAGCATGGAAATGGTTTTTATGTCAAAATATGTAAAATGGATTGATGGACAAATACTGAAAGTCTGGTTGTGCTGGCTGTAACGGTTTTTAAATCATTCACGAAAAAACGAGGGGTACCCTAGTTACCCCCCCCCCCCCACTTGCACACTTACACTTACCCCACCCTCCCCAGGCGATGCCGGGTTAAAAGTGGCAAGCCTCGCAATCTCATTTTCTAGTAAGCGGGTAGTCGCTGTTCAGATAATTATCGCTGTAACATAATTGAATACATGGTTGTAATATAACAGAGAATTACTGCTGCGCCCTCAAACAGAATACTATAGTTGACATAATTCGTAAACTTACCACAGGTCACGTGGTACCGTGTCCAAACGTGACCGCTGGTGGCAGCAGACTAAACCAATCCTGACTTGAGGGATGCTGACGTTTTCCTGAAGTAGCGCTTCGCAAAAGATGATTTTCGTCATTACGGCGAGGTATGTGCCTGTTGAAAATGGCGTAGACAACATAGTTTGTTGTCTGAAATATGGAAGGATTGTAAAGGGATGTTTTGATTTATTGTAAAAAAAAACTGATATGACGGCACCTTTTGTTACCACGTCCAGCGGGAATCGGATATTCCAAGGCAAGCTGAAATGCACCCTCGAACCTAAACTGCACATTTTTAGCCCAGCTGATGGTGTTGCAGGCAGCTCTCTTGAGCAAATGAGAGGGTGAGTAGTCACTAGTGAAACAGACACAGATCAGAACCAACTAGAGGGCGGTT